>JAWJWE010000005.1:3000000-3600000 GCA_037055365.1 Polyplax serrata | reverse complement strand
TTTGTATCATTTCACATTACTCTGACATTAAGAAAACTTTTAATTTTAGAAAACTTTTAAAACTAAATTTTAATAAAATTCTAGCTCCTTACAAAGAAGAACTACAATTTTCTGAGAAACATGACTCATCATCTACTAATCATAATACTGCAAAATAATATTATATATATTGTCATTTGTGTTGAAAAATTAACCGAAACATTGAAAAATAAATTAATTTTAATTTATTAAATTTAATATTTAATTTAATTAATTTTAATAATTAAAGGAATATCAGTTATGTGTATGCTTTAATTTAATTAAATAATATATGCGTTAAGTGTATGTGAATGTGGGTGTCGAAGACGAACCGAACGACATATTGTCAACTGCAGTTCTTTCTACTAACAGATTGTAAAGATATAAATATGATTCACACAAGAATTAACATTTATTAATATAAAAAAAAGTATGAACCTCAAACAAAACAACGAAAATTAGGAGTGCGGAAAATTTCATATTTAAATGCTGTTTATAATGGGAAATTCAATAAATAAATAAAAGTTTATCTTAACTGGATCAAACACCAATAACATATATTCATTATTAAGTGGCACCGTAAGTTACATTTAATGAATCGTACCATGTAACGTAAGTATTATTAACTTATTTAGTAACATGGCCAGTGCCTCAAACCCTTAGTTTTATGCGTGTGAGCTTTCCAGATGAATTTGAATGTTTCCCAATAAGCTGGGCGCATTTCGCACGAACTAATTTACTCATATAATTAATCTAATATTAAAAGTGACGATAAAAGACGGCCCGTATTAATGCCATTGCTAGAACCGATAAGAAATGATTGATTGACCACCCGCCTAAAATTATTGTTAAGTACAGTAACTAAGACTTGTTGGCTACATAAAGCCATTAATTTTCTTTCTGAAAATTGTGTCACATTCCTAGATAAAGAAAATAGTTAATGCAACTAAAATGGATCGCAAGCAACAGTTTCACTGCCGAACAAGTACGGCACACCAGTAGTAGGAGGTGTTCTTTAACATTATGAAAAGAGCTTATTCTTCTAAGTGAAAAATATAACCAGGTAAACTAATAAACACAGAACGATCACTTAGTAAACAATTTAAATAAATTATTCTAGGTGATCAAATTAATGAGATCCATAGGAATCTCACTTTCATAAAAAAATAGAATTCTATGTTATTTTATTATTAACGAATGATTAATATTATTATTAATTAACTATTTTCTGTTATTATATTTCTAAAACGCAGTCTTCAGTTCCTAGAATTACTGAATTTCTTTGAGAAAGAGTACTTAATTTCTGGGATCCTCATAAATCAAAAAAGAGTTTTCTCTCTTGTCGTCAATGATAGAAATAATAAATTAATTACTTTAATACATTGTGAAGTATACATATTTTTTTGCGACATTAAAATATTAACATCGTTTGTTCGAATTTATTCCAGTATTGATTCACTTCTGTTCACAATACTACATATTCTACGAGGGGGCAGTCAGTCCTCTGTGTACTCTCTAATTTAAGTAGAAACTTGTCATTGCGTTTCCTCACTTATTTACAGTTCTTTACTTCTTAGCACTTGTCGTCTTCAGTTTTAAATTTCGTTACTATTGCTTCTTGCTTGTTGGAACTGTAATTTAAATTTAGGTTATTTTACTTAACTTTAGGAATTAAATATTAATTACAATTAATTATCACAAATATTAAATGGAAAAATTAGTAAATAGTAACGGTCATAAAAAATTCGAAAACTTTTATCTCAAGTATCTTGCTTGAAGTTGCTGAGACGATTTTTTCCAATTATTCATCAGTTAGACTGGTTGAATATTGACTGGCAGGTAATAACTCATTGTAAAGGAATTCCGAATTACTAATTTCCTGAGGAGATTACCTCAAGAGGTTTCTCCACACAGGGGTTGAAAAACTTGGGAGCGCGGCATTGAGGTTAACAAGTTTCTTACGTGCCGCGATGCAATTTTCCATTCCAACTTTGTTTTCCAGGGATAGAAAGAGTGAAAATTTTCCATGACTCTGCGACAAACTTCCTAAATGACCCCCTTCGTTAATTGTGATTTTTTGGCACCTCCCTTGCATTCCACTGCTACGCCACTCACCTTACAACTTATCGATTCTTAAAAAAATAACCATTAGTTTCACATAAATTCTAACAAAACACTTACAAATTTAATTTCGCAACTCCAAAGTTATAACAAAGAAAATGAATGAAATACGAAAGACCCCAATGATTTCTATTTAGCGACGATAATTCTGTACATCAGGAATTATCGAGAATCAATTAATTGTACGGTTTCCTCTTATTTAAATGAAACCTAGAGACCAGGATTAAAATTACAGGTTTTTTATTTTCATTCGGTGCTAACTATCTGTCCTGGATAACCTCTCAGACGAACTACTAATGAACTCCTGTACACTCCAATTAATATGTAATCGAGTATTCGGTCATTGAGCGAGACCGATTGAAAAAGGTCTTCGAATTAAAGTCGAATACATAAATGCAACACTGCTGCCATGCCAAAAAATATATTGGAATAGGAAGTGTATTGATGTAAGGGTATACATCTATACCTCATCAATCTATTCGTACAAAAAAATTAATCATCATTTAAATATGAGTTCAATTTGACAAAAACATCATCATGCTTTGGAATAAACCGGTTATAACGAACCCTTCAAAATTGTGACTTTTGCTGTTGTTACGTCAGGAATGCATCTTGATAACTTCGTAGTTTCGGTATTTTGAAGCAATTTAACTTAAACTCTGTATTTTTATGGGAGAAAGGTATAAGCCGAAAATTATTTTCTCCCACCAATTATGTAGATCGTAACATAGTCATGAATCAATCTGACCCAAAAGATTTAATTAAATTTAACCCTTAGTCACGCATAATTTCTATTGTAATTCGTTCTGAATCGTTACAGACATCTTTGTGAAACCCAATAAAACTTTTTCTAATTTTTGGTAATTTTTACTTGTCAATATAAGACTAATACTGCCTTGGAGAAAGCAGAAAGAAAAGGAAGCAATTAGAAATGTCCCATGATAAAAGGAATAGTAAAAACAGAGGTCAGCAGATATGCAGATCTCTCCTAAGTACTGTCAAGGTAATAACCCCCTGACACGCAAGTGCTTGACCACGAGTTGCTGTGATTCACCCATTTTCAGTTAGAAATGAACAAACCAAAGTTGTTCACTGGGTGGTGTGATGGTCAGATGGGTCACTGAAATTAAAAGAACATGTAAATGATTGTTGGTTTTATGACGGCGTGTCTTTGTGAGAAACATAAAAATTTTACTGTTTTATATTAAAGGTAGGAAGCGAAATTGTCCGAAGACGGTAAGCACATAATGATACACCTCATAATTTTCGTCTGCCATTTGTAAGTAGGACAAACTGGCACAGACACAAAATATTCTTTTCCAATTTTTTTACAAATTTCACGTAATATTTGCTTGCATGAAGTTGAAAATACTATCAAACCGTAACATAAGAGCCCGAGCATTTGGTTTACTTGATTGCCGTTGCATGTTGCAGGTTACGTAGGTTCCTCAGTTCTTCCCTGTAGTTATCCTGCAAGTAGGACACTATATAAGAAATACTAATTTTAAAATCGCACGAAAGCAAAATTAGCCATCTAAAAATCACATAAAGCAACAGGCAAAATGTGACTATCCCTGAGTCAAAGCCTACAGTTGTACGTTTCCACACAACAATACGAGATGTATTTGGCACAAGTATAGATGACACAGACGATAGGAACTATGTTGTGGATTTCAATAATGTGTCCTACAATAGTTAAAATGAAATAAAAATAGACCGCATCAACGAATTCATTTGTATATTTTATATGACTGACAATGTGGAAAATAAAATACATAAAAATAAATAAAGATGGTAGTGACTTTTAAAATGAAAATAAATAAAAGTCAATTCACGACTGACATCACCGAATTTAAATATGAAAGAAACAACTACGAAGTACTTTGTTTTGATTTTGATTGCCAGACGTCAAACCGGATATCGCTCACTGTGTAACTAGTTCATTCTGTTCGGATACCACAATAAGTTGTATGCAGTCACCATCATCTTTTTTAATTGTTATATTGCTAACCTGTATCTATCGCTTACTCGGATCTTTCTATTGCTCTTGACACCCAAATTGAAAAACTGACTGAAAGTCCTGTCACTTAAGAGGAAAAAACTCTGTCCCAAAAACCTAATCTCTCAAGCAACCAAAGTACATGATTACATAGGAAAATACCTCGAAGGAAAATTGTTGTCCTTTACCTTTCTACAATTCGTTAATTTTTTTAAATTTTAACTAAATTTTCTGTCATTTTTCGTTTCTTTTATATTTTTTCTAACAAGAAAAAAAAGTAAAATTATCTTAGTTGCTTCTCCTAAAGCTTTCCAGCAGCTTCGAGTTTCTTCTTCAGGGATTCCGGCATTTCTGGTGGTGGTGGTCGCGGAAGGCGAAGGGTCACTTTCACCGCGTCATAAATGAACCATTGAGCAGCGGTCAGGGTACCGATCATGATGATTCTGGGCACCAAACCCTTCCAAACACCTGAGGAAAATAAATACCTTAGTTGAGATGGCGGAACAGTGTTATGGAATAAAAATATCATTTATTTCTCTTTTCATACCGAAAACTCCGAGGTCCTTCAAAACCTGTCCAGCGGTAGCTTCCTTATTCTGGTTCAATTTTGAAACTACGGTGTCAGCTGGATGGGATACTATGGCGCAGAAGACACCGGCTATATAACCAGCACCAAATGTAACCAGAAGTTGTTCGCCCTTTGTACACTCGGCTCTTGGTTTCGGAACTACATATCTGCGAAAATATGAAATGTTTGCTAACTATGTTTCCCCATGATAGCTATACCAAAGGTAACTCAATTACACAGTACAACTTGAACCTTAAATGATTTCGAACAAGGAGAATATTTTCAAGTTTAACTAAAACCAAATTGTGCTGCTCAGTTACCTTCACCATAATATTTCATTAAAATCTCATACACACCCTCATGCAACTCATTTTAAGGCCTAAAATTAAGAAAAGCAGCTTACTTGTATAGTAACTCAACAGTTTTTTCAAAACAAGCGAACTTCATCATGGTGTATGGTATCTGTCTCATCCAAAGTGGAACTAAACTTTTGTAGAAGGCGTTCAATCCTTCTTCTTTCATCATTTTGGGTACGCATTCTCTGAGGGTATTTGCGTATCCAGCGGTGGTTTGGATTTTCACCTGATAAATATTAAACACAGCTGCATTATGTAATGTCACATTTTTCACTTAACACCCATTCACAGGCCTTTAATAGCGTTACCTTAGCAGATTCCCAAGGACTAAGAGCAATGTCAGCAATAAATTCAGCGCTTGCTGAAGCGGCCAGGTACAGCCATGTTCGGTACACATAGGCGTTTTCTTCACCCAACAGGTCGCTGTACCAGCATTTGAATACTTCATAAAATCCGAATTTGCAAAGACCCTGAAAAAGATATAAAAGTCTCACATGTGAAGTCAAATTCGAGAAATTTGTCAAAATTTTGTTAATTCTGTTGTAATGAAAGTTGCAATTTAACTTTCAATTTTTAATTTAACAATTTTGCGTTTAGAATTACAATAAATTTCCTGCACTTAATATCAAACAGGGAATTTATAACAATGAATCTTTTAAACTAGTCTTCCAATAGTTTCTAATTACGCATGGACGAGGAAGAGATTAGACTGTACTGTAACAATTATAAAAATGAAAATGATATGTAGAAATTAGATACATCATATATGGTATTCTTTGTAATAAACGTGGATAAACATTGTGTTTGTATTGCTACTGTATTTCACCAGTCTTGACTTTCTCCCACCGAAAACTGTACATTTGACAAAGATCATAAATAAGTAGTATCAACCTGTGCGGAGTATCCAATGCAAGTTGGAGCCCATCCTTTGGCCAATCCTCTGGTACCTTCTTCAGCAACTGTTACCTGTAAAGAAAATTATTAATTTTAAAAGAGTATTAACTAAATACAACTTTTGAAATCTTCGAAGAATATTAAGTTACCAACCTTGAAACCGTTGAATAAGTTTTTGTATTTAGCAGAGTCAACTTGGAGACGACATTTGACTAAATCAAGAGGAGTGATCATAGTGTGCGTGATACCACATGATAGAATACCACCTACTCCGCAAAGAAGAAAATATTTCGTTGAGCCAAATTCACAGCTATCTGTAATTGAAAGTTGACAAATTGTATTAGAGGTGTGTTTCAACTCGTAGATTTTCTTACTGTTGTATAAGTATGTGTATTAAATATATTTACTACATTAAATATTATACATTTACACAAGTGAATAAGTTAACTAGTGGAACAATTAATTTATATAGTAAATATCTATAACTTTTAGTAGTTTTACCTTCAGTTGTTGCAAAACCTGCCGTTGACAAGGCTGCTAAATTTCTGTTTTTAACGAAATATCCTCGTGGGACGTCATTGCCGAGAAGTGGGGCATCAGTTGAACCTGATGTTGACTGACGCTTCTTTTCCACTTCTATCAGGGACTTGTACATTTTGTGGCAGTTGCTGCAATTGATGTGAAAACAAACAGAATTATTTATAAATAGTATTCAAAATTTTACAAGTGAGTACGCATCGGAAAAAGTCAAGTGATCTAAATGGGATCTTCAGTGATGAACAAATTGAATCATGTCAGCTGGGCTGATGTCACTTTGTTGTGTGAGGTTCTATAATTTTTTGGCAGAGTTCGGCTTAGGCAACAGAACGAACTAAAAATAAAAGACCTATTCCTGCTGTTTGAACAATCACAAAAACACAAAACGTATTCTACGAGATAACCTCAAGAGTACAACTTCTGGTAGAATATATCATCTGAAGGTTCAGCTTAACGCAATTTTTTTTCATTGTATACTAGGGGCTAACATTTATTGTTGTAGATGTATATTGATGTGTCGCACACAATTTTAAGATGTACATTTTACCAAACGAAAATGAAGTGTAAAATAGTCAAAGTATAAATTCTATCAGAGACCTCATTTGTGTAATTGCAATAAGGATGGGTACATAATATTTTGTAAACTGCTTAAAGAGAACGGTTCATCACTAAATAAAATAAACACAGGCATGTACTAACTTAACACAAATCGAAAATTTTTTTCACAATTTTTTAGTTGATTTACTGTGTTTTCAACATCGCATTCGTATTTAATACCAACACACTTATTTCCATGTCAAAAACAAAATATAAAGCAATGAAGATTCACTGTCAACGATACGGCCTTGACATATTTTGTGTCTAAAAAGTGTCTTAGTACCACCGTCTGCGGCTCTGTAGAGGAGTACAAAACTGGCAAAACGTCTGATGCCAATACTCATCTAACGAGATCAAAAATGTTGAGGAAAGGATAAACACAAACTAATTCAACTAAATATAATCTAAAATAAAATATTTAAAAAATAAATTTGGCAACAAAAATTAAAAAAAAGCATTTGACCCAAAGCTTATTTCTCTTCTCCCTTCTAACCATAACAATCTTTTATAATGAATTACTCAACAAAACAACCTGGCCAAAACAAAATAGTACAATCTGTTCAAACCTAATTATAAACAGTTTCAAATCTACTTTAATAATTTAATAATATGCCTTAATAGATGAAAAAATAACAACAAAACAGCAAACTGAAACTTTAAACGAATTCGACTGAATGCTTTTGGACGACAGCCATGTGAATATACTTGACCCATATAACAGCAAAGACTACAGGCATTGTCAAAACTATAAATTCCATGCAAATTAATATCTTTCAATAGTTGTATTTCATTAAATAAAACAACCGCTAAGTGTTTTTTATACCCAATATCGCAAAAAATAACGGATACTGCAATTTAAGTTAACAATGAATTCATGAAAATAACAGGTGGCCATGACCTATGTGCAAATCAGGCGGGACTCAGATAAATAAGATGCACCTAAAGCGATTTCTTAAAATATATTAATTATCATTGTAAAACTAGTAGAAGCTAACACACATGTGGTATATATACTGAATATGTCTGTACGGAATAATGTGACCCCAAATAATAATGTGCTTAAGACGACAACGATTTCAGACTCGTCAAAACATGGTCTGGAGGAAGTTTTGCTTCTCTGAATTCTAATAACTAGGATTTAGTATTGAGCTGATAAGGATATTGTCGAATTAGCAAATTTTAAAGCGAAAACTCTACAAAATAATCTAAAGATGCGAAACAAAAATTCTGCGTCAGGCACAAATTGCCACGCGCTTCCGTCGGTCTCTGGCTTTTGTCGAAATATCCGCCAACGGTTTGTATGAACAATAAGGAGTAACCGGGAGATAAAAAATTAATGCTATCTCATTTCAAATTAAGTGCACCTAAATAATTGTATGCTTTATAAAACATAAATCACCATTAATGCCTTGTGCAAAATCCTTGTATTGCCTAGACAGTTCTTTTCTCCACTGAATTTTAGGGGTTACACTGACGGTCGCGTACTTTAAGATCATTTTAAAATTTGCATTAAACAATCTACACAATCGTAACATATGAAACGATCAAAATGGCGTCCAGTGTATGGTAACGTTTTCATACCGATGCAAGGTACAAATTATACAACCGCAGTATAATAAACTTTATACTTGAACTTTAAATTTACACTACAATAATTGAAAGAAGTTCACCAAATAAGCAGTAAAAACTTACAAAGAATTAACTGTGATGTGATAAATGTTTAAAATTTTAAACGAAGGTCACAATATTGAAAAACAAAAGTGGAACCGTTTTTAAAATAATTAAGACTTAGTAATGGTCCCTCAGTTCTTGTGATATTCTAAGTTAGCAGTTATTTTAAAATTTGACAGATGACTGCAACTTGAGTAATCGCAAATTGAGTAACAATTGGGGGGTTAAATACTTATGTGAATTCTTGAAGGCTAGCAAAATAACTGCCCAATTTAGCAAAAACTGCAATTAATTATTTTCAAATGAGTATGATTTTGCGGCGGATCAACCCTCTGCTACGGACTTATAAAATGAATAAAACATCTTATCATTTGCACTGCTGCCTGCCGTCTTTTTACGTTTCATCCGAACCTTATTTTTTTAAAATACTTTTTTTCTAGAAATTTCGTTATAGTGACCGTTAAGCAGTGTCCTCAGCCAATCTCAGCAAAGAGCGCTCTTTCGCCATTTTAGTCCATTTCCGTGGGATGAGCTGTCGCGTTCGCGTTCATTTTCTGTAATATTTGATTTTTCAGAAATTTAAACCGGGTGACCGAATCATGGAAAACATACAGATCAACGGTCAGAAAATATGGGGTCCTCCGAGAGACTGGACGGGGCCACCACCCCCACATGGAACCGAAATCTATATAAAGAATCTGCCGGACGACGTGTATGAAATTGAACTTTTCCAGATTTTCTCTGTGGTTGGTCGCGTGTATGAGGTGAGGTTGCCCGTTCACTGGAGCGGAGTCAACAGGGGGTATGCCTTTGTCCGTTACACGAAAATTGCAGATGCCGACACGGCCATCAGGGCTTTCGATGGATTTGAAATCCGGACGGGGAGAACAGTCAAGATAGAGAGATCAGTCGACAACACTCGCCTTTTTCTGAGTTGCGTACCTTGTCACAAGACCAGCGAAGATATCAAAAGAGACCTGCAAACGGTCGTAGATAACGTGGAAAAAGTTTACGTGTATCCCACGTTGGAAAATCCGGCCGTTTTCAGAGGGTACGCTTTCGTGGAATTCAAAAGCCACAGGGACGCCGCCATTGCTAAGCGTATCCTCACTCCCGATATTTGCTTCAATCTCTTTGGAAAAAAATGTGTCGCTGCTTGGGCTAATCCTCTACCATTTTTGAACGAAAATATTCTCAAAACAGTAAGTTATGTATTTTTACCAACTATTAATTCTGAAGACCAGTAACCTACAATATGAAATTAACAAGTTCGCCGAAGCTGTTGATTTCCTGAACATTAACGTATTTTCTCTTTGATTACTTTGAATAAGAAAAGTTGAGTGGGTGCCAACAACGTAAACAGAAACAATAGCACGTAATGACGTAAACGGTATTAATTACCATTAGTGCACCTGTTGAAAATAGAAATATTGTTCAAAAGGAGGTGCGATTATTTGGAGTCATGCACAGGATGAACTGCTGTACAATTTTGTATAATAACTCAGGAAGAATACCTTGTTATATTGTATTGATTACTTTATGATATTGGAGCAGTTTGTTGTACAAAAAAGAAAAAAATAGAAATCAAATAGAAATAATAGAATGTGATAGAGGAAATTTCAAAATAATTTTTATTTATATATACAAATAGTTGTAAAAAATTTGATTAAGGATTACTAACAACTTAATTTAAGCTACACTTGTAAGGTTTTGGTCTTTGCTTTTATTCAATTCAATGTGAATTAAATTTTCAAGATATCATAGTTTCAAGCATAAAAATTTTCTCCAATGCATTAGATTATTTTCTTCTGCTGATTTTTGTATTTTGAATTTCAGATAAATATCCTATTCATGAGAAATGTACCTAAAGAAGTGAAGAGCAGTGCTATCAAAAGAGCTATTGAAAATGTCCTGGATGAAAATTCTGTTCAAAAAGTAAAACGACTGAATGATTTTGCATTCTTAACATTCAAGACTCATGAGGATGCTAAAGCTGCTTTAAATATCATCAAAAGTAAGTGACATAAATTGTTGATGTATTACAACATGTTAATTTTTTAACAAAACTTTTAATTTTACATGGTTTTGCAATCACATGGCAAAATTACAATTTGGAACAATTCAACAATTCATTGAAGCTTCAATTATTTTTTGCAAACTTCTTGTGAAAATTTGATTCTTCCTAATATCATTATTCATGACATTTTTCACTGAATCAAATAAGCAATACAAGTAGTGTGATGTATTTTTATGTCAATTAATGCTTAATGCCATAGATTGATTTCTACCCTCGTTAAAATGTTTGTTTTATCTGAACTTTTGGTAACCACAATACTGAGGAAAATTATCATTTACTTTTAAGTTGTTAAAAGAAGAATTATTCTTTCTCGTATTAAGGTAACAAAATTTGAGGTTTTGTTTTCCTTGCCCCAGAGACAAAATTCAAAATGTGCAGAAACCTTACAATGAGCAACCTAATAGAGGGCATTAAATTATACACCAGATTACAAATACATATTTGAAGTGAACAGATGATATTTACAGGTTCATAAAGAAAAAGTACTTCTCAACATGACATTATCAATAATATGATTAATTAAGTAATAGTATTATTTCAAAATAAAAGCAGAGAAATGTCAATAAATTTAATTCACAGCACAATTTTAAATGTAATAGATTATGACAGGTTAATGCTTATTAACACATCTCTGGCCTAACCTCATTTCAAGGTCTACCACAATTAATAATCTTAAAGAATAAGTCAAAACGTTTTAACCTATATCTTCAGCTTATTTATAACAGAAACATTCTGTGAATGGACATTCCAAACAATTTTGGTCATCACTGTCACTTAAAAATAACTTTTTACACAAATCAGAGAGGCCTTTGATGTCTGAAATTTAGGAAATTTAGGAAGAGCTTATACTCTTACTAATGTCCAGCCTTTTCGCTTAATGATCCACACATCCTAGTTGGGGAAGTGAAATTTTAAAACAAAAGAATGCATGCTGCATTGGCTTTGAATGCAGTGTAACTGATTTTTCACATTTTGCCATACTTTTCAGTATAATTTTTTGCAAAGGGGCGACACGCCGCAAGGCCACACGTAATTCACACACTATAATGAATAATGCTAAATAATTTTGTCATGGGTGCTGCCTCGGTATGTATAATTCACAAAAGGGTCCAAAAATCAAAATAGATATTACATTTACCAAGAATTAAAACTTGAAAAGAATTTTTAAATTGACTTACTTGGTTCTTTGCCTTGTTCTTGAATTTGTGACCGCACCGATAAGGTCGAATCAGGGTCTTTTCAAAGGGAAACTTGGTTGCTTTTAAAACAAACATTACTTAATAGAACAGTACTGCAGTTGAAATTTACTTAATTAATATGGATCCTTTTTTGATGTATACAAATGCTAAATATTGTAATAGAAAATAACCAGTTGTGTAGAAGTTGCAGAAAAAGACTTTATTTTGACTAGAAAAATTCACGTTTTATATCGATTGAATGGAATTTATTTTCCTGTAAGTTGCGATGGAAGTGTATTTTCCAAGTGTTTATAAACCATTTCTTTGTGGAAATGCATTTTATAATTTTTAAATGACGCGTCATTGGAAATTGCTTATGTTTTGTGTAACCCTTAAATGTTTCAATACCTGAGTTATATTCTGACAGTTAGGACGTTACGCTTGTGACGTCATTTCCACGTCACAGTCTCGTGCCAACCAGAATGACCCTCTTCAAGAGACCCAAATTCCCGTAATTTACGAAGGGGCTCCTTTTGGATAGCAAGAATTAAAAATCTTTTTAATGTATACCTTTTTGCATCAGTCAAACTGTAAGAACACTATCATAAAGAACTACAACATAGAAAACAATTTGGACAAAGTTTTGGCGCCAATTGAATTACAGTAAACATCTACTAAAATTACAGTAGGCTAGTAAAATTACCAAAATTCTAAGTTAAAAATCTGTACGATACTCGGTCCCAAACATACTACATTATGTCACTTTGGTACGCGATTGAAACTGATAATACATGTACTATATACGTATTCCCGTCACTATATTTTATTTAAGTCTCTCGGACATTTAACTAATATTTACATAAAGTTGCTGTAAAGACATGGATTCACTGTATTTGTTAGATTTTAGTAAGGTTCAAAACTGTTGGATTTCCTATTCTTATATCTAGAAATAAATTAAAGCCTTCATGACAATCTGTTTACGTTCACACTCAACGTAATTTGAACGGCCTATGATTATGTAAGGTTAATTATTTTGCAGATCACCCAATTCTTTTGGGTGACAATCAGATTCAAGTGGAGTGGGCCGTGCCTAGGGAGTTGAATAACATTAATGATTGTAATATTGAGGAATACGACAACAAAAGATTGAACCATTCATTATTCAAGTAAGTGAATTGAAATTTTAAAATAATATTTTTACCTTACTATTCACAATCCTGACATTTTAAATTGTTTACCAAAATCAGGCAGAACAAAAACTCTACGAAATCAATGAAAAACGCGGCAAAAATCGAAAAAGATTCTCATGATGATAACTTGAATTTGTTTGGATCTCAAAAACGATCCGAAAATGTGGATCAGTTTGTAACACGTAGTCAAAATAAATTTCGGAAGATACTGAAGGATTCCAGGGATAGACTGAAAGGATTAAAGGGAAACAGTTTCAATTTTCCATCTTCTAAGATGGAAAGCACCACACCCAGTTTTAAAATGGATAAAATTGGAATATGCGGAAATGAATGTGACAGCACCGCTAATTCAGACTTGTGGACGACAACGGGTATATCAAATGGTTTTCAAAATATTCTGGATTTAGGACCTGTTGATGGTGTGTGGAATCTAAGTCCTAGTAGTGATTTAGAGTCAGAAGAGTCATTCAAGAGTCCGCAATTAAAACCTTGGTTGGGAAATTTTGTATATTCGTCTTGTTCTTCATCCCCATCTCTGACGGCCTCGTCTGCAGACTCACCTGATCACTGGGGTAATGATGAAATCACTGATAGGACCACACTTGGTTCACAATCAAACCACCCCTCCATCGGATCATTAAAAATTACTGATGACAATCCCGGAAGCGTTTTTTCACAGGTACATTTCATTTTTTTTTAACACCGTATTTTCCGTCTGCTTAACTGTTTATAATTGCATATCGCTGTCTTTATTTTTAGTTTGGGAAATTCATTTGAATTTCACTCAAGGCAGAATGACACAAAATTTTGAAGCTGACATCAAAATATTCAGAAGTTAACCGTCACTGAGGTACTACATTTTTATTAAAATCTCTATTCTTACCAAACTTAGAATATTTTGTGTAATTCATTAGTAAAGCACTGGTGATGGGATTCAGTTGCATGAATGCATGCTTGAATGCTTAGGTGAATTTGAAACTTTTGCAATTATCCACTGAGTGCGTGGTACAGTGACCGTAATGTTGAATGAAACATGGTTATTACCAAACTTTAAGTATTTTAAAAGGCTGACATGCAGAACAGGAATCTAGAAAACATTTTTGTTTTTCGGACACCTGTATTTTTATACTTATCGACATTTGGTAACCTTTATTTTAATTGAAAATTTAGTTATGAAGATGTAGTTATATTGGAAAAATTAAACTGATTCATAAGCACTGCAATTGGCGAGTTACCTGTTTTTTTTATAATACAGTAATATAAATAATCAAGACAAAATTGTACGGTAGCAAAGTATTGAATAAATTTTATTCAATACATTAACGCATTAGCAGTTTCACCTGCTGTTTGATTTATATTAGTTTAATTAAGCTTTATTTGCCACTTTATTTTAAAGTCAATTTCATACAGCATTGACAAATTATTTTTATGTTTATTTTTAAAGAAATTCAAATACTTATTTTTAATATGGTGGATTTTGTGCTAATTTGAACCAGAGTCGTTTTGAAAGCGTCTTTACGTGCCTTAACAAGTTAAACCAATTCTGTTGCAACACCACGTATAGTACTTTAACAGAACGTGTAGTGCTATTTGAAGTGTGTGTTCGCGTTTTATTAATGATGTGTATAAATGGCACATACTTTGTTATTTACATTATATAGATTGTTTAATTCAAGGATTCGGGTAGTCTTATTATTGTTTCCGCTAAAAACTACAATTCATATTCATATGTGAAGATTGATATATGATGTAGGAACAGTTCATGTCGTTTTGGTTTCTCGGTATGTCCAATTATTAAAACAAAATGCAGTGTTACTTAATTTAATAATTTTATAAGTGCATGTGTGGTATCAAATAATTTGGCTCAATTAGGTCAATGAGATTGAACAAATGAGACCAACGAAAGATTAAAAGTAAGGCAGTTTTAGGAAAGAACATTTTGAAGTCATTAAAGAAAAAATGAACAAAAGTTTTTTTCATTCATTTTTGTCTATTTTTGTGAAAAATTAATATAATTTACATTACTAAAAAAATATTTACATAGTTTTAGACAAATAAAGATTTTACATTTACTGCCTTCAGCGTACTTTAATTTTCAACTCGATTAATTGATTAATTCAGTTATACAAAGCTCTGACATTCAACAGAAAATATAAATCGCGATATTTCGAAATCGTTATTATACTCTTAGCGGTAAAACTAACGTTACGTAGTAAGAGTGAAGCGATTTCAAACCTTCGTAAGGATTTTTTAAAAAACGAAACATTTTTACTTAGCAACAATAAATTATTCTAATCAACATTTCTACCTCGTCATTCGATTTTGCCCAGTCCAAGTGGCAACTAAAATTTTCTATTTGGTATATAAATGTTAATTGGGGTAGACATAACAACATGTCTGATACAGGATTTAACAAAACCAGAGCTTCTCATCAATTCATCTCTACTTTATGTACACCAATCAATTTTTCCGACTTGATGATGGGTCGAATATTATGTCATCAAACAACATTTTTACGTAAAAAAAAAATAAATTCGTGGAGAATGGTTCGGTACTAAATTTACTTATTTGCAATCTACAGTGTCGTCGAAGGGTGATATCTCACTTGATGACACTGACACTGAAAATTATGAAAAATCCTTATTCAATCAATAAAATGTTTGCTTTCCTAACCAGAAGATTCTAAATTAAAATTTGATTGACTGTAATGATAATTCACAACTAAGTACAATTTAATTTGAGTTTTAAAATTGTATACTAGATTTATTTTGTATATTTCTCGTTTAATTTCTAGATATTTTAATTAAAGTTAAAGTATAAACACAAGAAACTTACAATTAAATAAATATATAGAGGTGAATGCATTAATCCGAAGGTGGCATTGGTTTACCAACTTATTTTTAATATTGGTCAAGTTCATTAATATTTAATCAATTTTTTCGCATCACAAGTTTGGATAAAATGAATTATTCACATAATAGATAAAGGATATGACAATTACAAAAAAAATCGATTGAAACCAAATACTTAATCAAAAGACAAATTAAACGCATTTAAAATTAAAATTTTTTACATATAATAAAATTTACATTACGATTGTAATATTCCAGTACATAAAAATAAATGAAAGAGTTTTACACGATGAAATATAAAATCTGGATGTGTGTTGTCTTTTTTTAAAAATTGTACGACCCTTAGGTTTGAGTGAAGATCAATATTATAAAACTCAGTTAGAGTATCTTAATTAATCAAAGACTAAATAATTAAACTCAAAATTCATTAAGTATACCAAAATTTTTAAATCAAAGATTTTTGGTGAAAACGAACTTAATAGCTGAAAATAACTTTAAAATAAACTTAATAACTGCAGAATTTTATTGCAATCCATTGTTGAAAATTAGATCATTTAGCTTTAAATTATTTCCGAAATAACCGAGTTTGGATAATAAAAGAGAGATTCCTTCGAAATGGTACGGAATTTTAATAATTGAAAATTGATTGATATACCTGTGTGACAATTATAATATTTTATTGACGCCCTGAATGATTTTATTAATTTAAATTTTCTAATTTGACTATTGAGTGCTCCATTACATGTTTAAAAATATATATGTACATTCATGTTTATATACGGAGATATAATTGATGTATACATTTATAAGTACAGTTTCATTGAAACCAGTAATTACAAGTACTCGGTGATGGGTCACGAAAAGGTCAGGAAATATAATGTTATAGCAAGCATGCCTAAAATTAACGGGTTTTCTGGGTACCGAGTTATGGACGAGTCTTCCTCCACGGCCTCCGGTATTCTAACCTCCACTTCTGCCAATTTAAGAATCGACAGAAGAAGATGAGAATGAACTTCCAAATCCCGGGAATTAATTTTATCGCTAAGATCCTGCAGTTGATCGGAGCACTCCTAAAAGAATATGAAACATTACTTTTTTATTTTATTTTATGGTATATTACAATCAACAGAATTTCATGATAAATAGTCCAATGAATGTACGAAAAAAGTATTGCCCACGTACCTTTCCTAAGGCTGCAATGTCTGAATACTTAAGAGTTATATTCGTCGGTTTAATTAAGTGAGCGACCATTATAAGATTCTCTCTTGTTATGTTGTAAATCTCTAACGTACAAAACGTCTGAAAATATAAAGCATAAAATCTATTACATATCTAATGAATTGAGTACTAAAGCAGAACGTGAAATATAATGTCCTGCAATAATGCAGTTCTCAACAGAGGGAATGAATGAGTGATTGTTTTAGTGATGGTGTCGTATCGTATCGTACACTGTCATAGCGCTCGACGTGTTTATTAAAAGTAAAGGAATTTTGAAATTGTTTATATTTTCTTTTCAACTAATATCGACATCTTACAAAGCTGTTTATGTTATATTATACATATTTAACATAGTTTAATAGAACTCCAAATGTCAACATTACAACAATATTATACAGATCTAATAAAGATCCATTTTCGATCTTGTGTCTTGAGTCCTACAATAAACCTCGTTTGAAATATACTTATAAAATCAATATAACATATTATTAAATATAACAATATTGCAAAGATGTTGGCAAATGTTTCACAGACGCTTGAAAAACGACTCTATATTTTCAAATGACAGTATTTACACTTTATATGTACACTGTAAATATGTGTTTCTATCATTCATCTTACTTTATCTTACTAATGCCACTTTAGAAAATACTTAAAAATATTTTTAAAAGTTCCGTAATAAATTGTTCAGATTAAAAACGGATTTCTCACAGGCTTCGGCTAAATTTGGTACCCCCACAAATAAATATATTTTTCCGAATTGGTCTGCTAAGTCTCATTAAAAAAATCTCATAAAAAAACTTTTGAAACTTAGATGTTATTGCATCGTGATTTATCTAATGTTATGATACACAATGTTATGAGTATTACCTTGTTGTGCATCTGCATTAATAATTGCTGAAGCGTTGCCGCCATGTCGATCACAGACAAATTATTGTGAGGTTTTAAAAGAGTTTCATCCACCTCGCTGTAACCTAAGAACATAAATATTCCATGGGGTATACTGTAGTGCCCTGGAAAGTAAACAGCCAATTTACAAACAACACATTTCAAATCAAAACTTAAGTAAATTAAAAGTTTTATATCGTAATTATTTTTCACATTATTACTTTAATTACTTTAACATATTGAAGACTATTAGTGTAAGTGTTCAGTATTTGAAATTAACTTGGATCTCAAGTAAATGTTAAATCTTAAATAATCTTTTTATATTGTTTGCAAAATGTATTTACGGTTGAGTTTAGGTAATTAAACTTTATGCTCTGGGTAACTTATACTGAACATACCTTAATTTGTTAGTGGTTCATTAAGTTATAAATTGAGGTTACACTGAAAGTTTATTCATTACATTACACGATTTATTCATTATATAAAATTAAATTCGTGATGTTCACTACCATTTTTATTTAATGAACTTTCCCGAATGAGACTGATAATATGTTTCAGAATAATATTGAAATTGTGTCGGATTTTTTATTGATTAGTAAAGTAAAGTATAGTAAAGTAATAATTAGTGCTTACCTGGGTGAGGTCTGACGCAAATGAATCTTCCAGAGTAACATATGCATCGACCTCTGTAGGCTTGATAAGCAGGAGCTGCATGGTTGTAGAAAGCAAATTCCGATTTACAGGCGGCTCTTTTGACGCACAATGTACGACATTCCAGGTGTTCCCCTATTTGACAATGACATACTTCTGAACACTCAGGTTCATCATCTTTGTATAACTATGAAATAAACAAAATGTTAGCGTAATTCGTTAATATTAAGATTTGCCGTAATTAACAATGTGTTGCTTACTCTCTTGGCATTTCCTTCTGTTATGTATTGCGTGGCTTGATTTTCTCTTTCCACCAAACAATACTCTATAATTAATTAAAATTATTATTCCAACAAAGGTTATTCCAATTAAGGTACATGATCTAACTTTTCAAGCAATACCCACTTGGAGGGAGTGTTGTTGTAGGAGGAGTGGTAGTTGTAGTTGTTGTGGTGGTGGTTGTTGTCGTTGTCGTTGTTGTTGGCGTAGTCATGGTCGTAGTGGTTGTACTTGTGGTGGAGGTAGTGGTAGTTCTTAACGTTGTCAGCAGAGTTGTTAAATGTGTAGTTGGAGGAGGTCTGGATGTCGTCGTCGTGGTCGTCGTCATCCTGTCAGTTTTCTTTGGTGATAATTCTGTGATTAAATGGTGAGACTTTGTCGTCTCTTTCAGGCTGTTGCTCTCTCGATTACTGACAAGAGCTGGTATTAGGTTTTGGGTGAATCCCAAATCATTTGCTTGTATTACTTTGCTCATATTCCTTCGGAATGGTATGCTGGTTTCGGGAACGGCATTGCCAAACCTAAGCATTTCCGCCGGCAAAATTTCTGATCTTTTGTTGTAGTAGTCCAACTGAGATTGAACTAAAAAAATAGTATGATGAGAAAATGTCTGATGTTTTGGCGAAAGAAGACAAATTTATAAACTGTTACCTACCCACACATGGATTAAACCACAATAACCTTTGCCATCCAAGGCATTCGTATAATTGAGCAAAATCAGTTCCTTTACAATCACAAATGTCTCTTAGTTCGGTGCCTAAAATTCGTACAAGGCCCAAACGACATTCGTGTGTTGATCCAGCACACTTTTTTGTGAGACTGTCGACAGCGCACGCCTGTTCGAAGGCTTCGAGTCGATTCCTGCAATAATAACATAAAGCCAATTGCAGTGCTTTCTTCGCCGTTAATTTTATTCATTTGAACAATTTTAATAAATACTTAGAACATTTAGTTAACGTAAGGTTACCTGCAGTCTCTGTTTTCATTGCACGCTAATGCAATACTATGGCATGCTGGTGTTGGGCCTTCCACCCTCTGTGCACACACAGGATGAAGTTTTTCTTGAGCAACCAAGCATTCGTCATCTGGGTTGTCGGAACGCCTTTAAGGCAACAGAAAAACAATGTACAATAATATTTATAATTTTAATTTATAATAAGTAAATTGTATTTTATTTTAATGAAGACATTTTTAAATTTTAGTAAGTATAACGTCACTAGAATGGGCAACACAATATTTACTGAATTTTAAAATTTATTATGAATTGTATTGGTCAGGTTTTAAGTATCATGAAACGCGGTACAGTGAATGCAATCTCTCATTTCCAGAAGTCGATCACACCATCGATCGCACTAGTTTTACAAATATGAGTGGCTTACCTGCACAGGCAGTAGGCTATTTCCAATCGCCATTCGATACTTATATTTTCATACAAATTGTGAAGAGCCTCCCTGCAAGAAACTTGGTGGCAATTTGTTTTATCGCAGTGCCTGAGAACCGGCAAGAGAGCCGAACGGCAGTCTCTGTCCTTTTGGCAGCCATTCAATACAAAATGGCAGGTCGATGTGAGCCCAGGCGGTTTTCTTGTCATTGCTGGATGATCTTCCGAGAACCCCCGTCTTTCCAGCTCTTCATCGGAACCTTTAAACACGTTAAGTAACAAAACGATCAACTTGATTGATTTTAATCGATAAATGGTAACACAAAATCAGTTGTGCTGTTAACGTGCGAATATGAAAAATCATTTGTGAGGTGGAAACATAGGCGAGAAATGTACCGAGAACGGTAAACCATCAATGCCCATTGGAACAATTCAAGTAGTGGGTTCATCCGTTCTTGGATTACATCACAGTAATACAGTAGTTACAACTGAAGAGCAAGAAGAAAGACTTGCCACGTTTTATTTGTGTTGAAATCTGGTTTTGGTGCTGTGATTGTGAGTGCGTGCCAAGTGCTAAAGAATTTAGGCGGTGTGCTTGGGACCTGGGCTTAATAGTAGTGTAAGTGGTGCCAGTGCGAGGTAAGTGCCTTTGTATGCGACCCTGAAACAGATTCATTAGAGTTTATTAAACGCAGACTTTTTTGTTTTAATAATATCAAATACCCAAGTAGCAGTTTGGTAGGAATGCTGTAGGAAATAATTATAATATCTAGGATAATAGGCTGAATGGTGAAGGTCACGGTGTCAAATTTTCACTGGAACTCTAAATTGGATGAAAAAGTAACATACTTTTAGTATTAATATTCAATTAAGGTTTAAGTTTTTTTAAATATTCCTTTAATTAAGCTCAAAATAAATGGGAGAAATTGTATCACCTTGACTTTTAAATCATTCTCCTCTAACGAAACAAAGAAAATTGAACTATACTCTCTACATTTCTATAGAATCTATTTTAGTTAGAATTAATAGACAATTTTGAGAACGTTCACACTATCATTCATTTTCAAATATATTCGTGTGCAGTTCGTTTGAATGTAATTCCTCTTGAACTTTCCCAAATGGTTTGTTAAAGGTCAATTTCATAAAAAAAGTCACGTAAGAGTTGTGTGACCTGATAAAATTACAAAAGAAACCAAATCCCCTAGCCGCTTCATAGTTGTTGAGAAACAATAAATTGAATACTACTAAATTGAGAATAAAGAACTAGAAACTATTTAAACTGTTCAAGAATCTTGTTAATTTAATACTCGGTCAATAAGGACTTTTTCTATATTGGCAAAATATGTTCAAAAACTGTTTTTTCTTTGGCTTTGTACTTTAAATATGTAAAATAATTTAAATAATTTTCCTGGTTTCGGAAAATTAATTTGTGTGAAAATTGCTCATTAATTAATTTATGAAAAAATAAATGACTAATATCGCATCGTGGAGGTCAACGAAATGTAGTGCTTATAAAAAAAATTATAAGAATCATGGTTCAAAAATGTTAAAATAAAAATTCGGTTTTCTTAAAAATTTATTACAACATAGTCTTCAGGGGAACTGGAGGAAAGAAGGATTTGTTGTACAACCAAACTGCAAAGAAATGTGTTTGAAGAATTCAAAATTAATTCGAATAAGAAACTGTAAGTTGAGATCCGTGTACCAGCACACCGTAGCTACCTTTACAGGGTTAACAAAATACCCCCGTTAATTCTTCAGGTTTTAAATATGACACTTTATCTAAAGAACTGTTATTAAACAGTGCAAAGTCATAGTTTTGAAGTGCATCTGTATTCAGTATAATAAAGAAGCGCAAGATTGTAATTTCTTGTAATCATATTCTTATTTGAATCGGACGGAAGAATGAATTTCGCATATGATAAAAGAGATTGGCATTATTCTGTTTACATGGGTTTCTTATTATATTATTTAAATAAATGATTGTGTTCAGCAACGGTAATGCCTCGCGTTATTTTCACCCAAAGTACAGTAATCAGGTGAAAGTTCCATCTTGAAATGTCTTCTTCACTTCCTCGTGTAGCTTCTAACTGAGTAATTGAGCAGACTTATCAAATTAATTCAGGTTTGAATTAATCTCAATGAAATAGTCCGGGTTACGAACATTACAAAAAAGTTTCTCTGGTACATCAAACTTCCTCGAGAACTTTTTTACAGCTGTATATAAAATTGTATAACTAGAATAAAACTAACATAACACACGTAGCAAGAGCAACCGCATGAAATGAAATGAAAATGTTCACACATGGGCCATTTCATGTGAATTGAAGATTTTTGTGCAGCAGCGAGCTTAACGAGGTGATAAAAAATAAGAACGTCCCTTATACACATGATACACTGCTATATCATGTAATGTCTACAGGTAAATCTTTTTAATTAAAGTAGTTGTTGGAGAGGATTAAGCATGGTGAAAATTTAATGTATTTTCTTTGGTGGAACAGTTATGGAGTAATACAATATTGGAAAAGTTTATTTTGAGATCTAAAGTCAAAAAAGTTAGAGAAACGATAAAGTAACGTGCTGTTATTACGAAAAATAACAGTCTTGTTGAATATGTTAAATTTTTAAAACACCTAAGTATAGCTAAAACACCTAAGTAGGTTGTACATGTCACATAAGTTAATACAATGTATGGTATATTAATGCAGCTTTCAATCCGGCACATCTACAATAGATACTCTATTTTTATACTATGTTAATTACTCGATATTAATCCCACTCAAGGTAGTGAGTATAAATTTTGTGAGCTAGTACACTGCTCTCAAACTTATTGATGTAATTCATTTTTTGCTTTGCTTCAAACTTAAGTCGCAATAAATCAAACCATAAAACAATACTGAAATCAAATCAAACGGCATTTCAAAAAAGCTCAATAAAAAAAGCCAAAATAAAATAGTGAAATGTTGAATAATTAAACTAGCGTAGTGATTATAAATTTTAGTTATACAGATATAAAACTATATATGTAAAGTATGGCATTTGATGTTTTTTAATTTGACTGAGTAAAAATATTTTGGCAGATGTATCACTGTTAATAAATTAGATATTATGCTTTTCAGTTTTTGCGCTTTTGGGTACGTGATTTTTGTCATGTTTGTTGCTGTTTGTTTCGGAAGTTTTTCTGCATAATTAAATTTTATACCTCTTTTAGTTTGCTTGGCATTTAAAATCAGTCAATTTTGTAATAATACAAAAAAAAACGTTATATTTCTCAAATGCAGATTTCTCTTTATTTCTTTGAACACGCGATACTTTACTTTTCATGCATTGGTGTCATGTATTTAAATAGGAATAATCAATAGTGTACACAAAATGTGGACCCATGAAGTAGAACAGGGAAAATGAAATATCAACTAGCACTTTGTATCCACGTGCATGAGGTGGTTTATGAAATGCCTGAGAATAAAATTAAAAATATTATAAGTCGCAACATTATGAATGAGAACAGAAAAATTACGTCTTATTATTACTGTACGGTTCAATGATAACTCTGCTATCTTGCGCCGTAATATCAACAAAGAATATTCAAAATAGTCAAATAGTAATATGTAATTAAGCAATGTTTTTAAACATTGGTAAAGGAATTCAACAAACTCAGGTGCAAAATTTAGAATGGTATCTACCATATTGCTTAATTGTTCCCATTCATATCTCTCGTAACTTGCAAATGTTTTCAATCATAACACTCATTCTCCATTCAATTCATTTTACATAAAAAACAAGTTTTTTATCCAATGACTAGGAATATCGAAAACCAAAAAAATATAATATAAGCTTTGATACAAAAGTCTCGGGTATTTACGAAATATTAAGTTTTTGTGTTTTTGTTAATGTTAAAATCCAAAGTAATTACGGTTATGGACACAAGTAATTTAGAATTACTGATATTGGACATATGATTTCAATAATATACATGTCTGAAATGACGAATACATATTTTCTACTTGTCAGACATTGATTTCCAATTATTGTTAAGTTGTCATGGTAGACTTGTTACGTTTAGCTTTTGCCTCATTTGTAAGACTTTATGCTTGACAAGAAAAGTACTAATGAGGTCTTAAGCATTTTATATTTAAGTCAAAAAGAACTTGAATGCTACAGAGCTAAAAATTAGGGTATTATGTACATTAAATGAAGGATTTAATAGACGGACGTGTGGTCTGTTTTTAGTATGTCCTAAAGACATTGCACGCTAGTCTCTTTTTCCGCAAATAGTATGACATTAATAATGGAGAATCGATACTTTCAAAATTTCGATTGTCAATTATTATTACTCCTATTCATGTTGTAAAAGTAGTGTTAACGTATCAAAAAAACCGTATATATTAATAATTTATTTTCTAATAATTACAAAGACTGGTACTTTCCAATTTTGATCTTATTCTTTTCAAGTTTTCTTCTTAATTTATTTTTTATGTTATTTTATGTTGTCATTATTTAACATGCAAAACCTATTTGGTGCTAATAACTAATTTAGCTATTGTTTATTTTCATTTACATAAGTCTTCAAACCTCTTATGGTTTCTAAAATTTTCCCGCAAACAATCATTTTAAACGTATACAAGAAAATAATTATGAGTGTAATCACTCTCATGCCTACAAAAATCATGCATGCAATTTACATATTTTTCTCCCGAAATGGTTAAATTCCCTTTCTTTCACCTATCTGAAAACGAATAAAAATTTATGTACGGTTTTATTTAATGTGGGGGTTATTTTCTGTATTTTTGGTTGAGTGCATGGTCGATATATTTTACTGTTTCTAAGAAACGTGGTGGACGCCACGACTATAAAACATGCAATTTGTATAAGGTTTATGGGACGATTTTAAAAATGATATAAGAAAATTGAATGAGTTGTAGTGTTTATTCGTATAATTGAAATGCAAGTGTTGATAATTTCAGATTAATTGGATTAGAGTCAGGTTTCCATGAGTTGGCCAACTCACATAAATATTGAGTTTAAACGTTTCTGTTAACGTTTTGGTTTGCTTCCAAAAATAGTGCAACACTTACATGGTTTATACTTGGTTCAATTGCATTTCTCTTTAGGGGAGTTATTAATTTCTTTTAAAGAGTTGAGGATTGACAAACACTCAAACAACAATATAAACCCTCTACCTTTGAATAATCGAACTCTTAACGCATTTGAATGACGATTATTTTTATGCATATAATTTCTATAATTCTATCAATTCATTTCTTCTGGCATGCTTCTCGGCAATTCGTCAATACTTGCCCCCTATTTTTATTCCACATTTAATTTTATTTTTCATTTATCGAAACAACACTGCTTTACAATATTATCAACTGCAGCAAAATTATACAATGGTGGCCAACCTGCAGCACGCAAAGCATTCGGTTTTTGACCGCAGCATGATAATTTGCATTAATAAATGAATAATTTGTTTAGATTATATTTAAAGAAAACCCCAAAGCGAAAAAATAGAAATAAAAATATATGAGCGAATGACAAACTACTAAGTAATATTATTAAATTTGTCATACATGGACTATATCTATATTTGTCAATGTTTTATTAACGGTACAGAACGACTTAAGTCGTACAAATCAGAATGCCTCGAATCCACCAATTTTGTGTTTAAAAGAGATTATAAAAGTTTTTTTTGCTAGCGGTTTGTTGTGCGATAACATTACATGCATAAATCATGTATGATAATTCTCCAAAGTATGAATTAATAACAACGCGTATGTAAATCACTGTAGGAATACATTTTTTTTGTTTTTAACTTTTCTAAGAGATCATTCACTGCTATACTATTTAGAATATTTGTATGGAATCGCAGTGGAAATCAGTATTACACCTGAAAAGGTACAGAAACGTTTATTTTCTTAATTAAACAATTGCTATCACGGCAGCTCACATTCGGCAAATTTGAGAAGTAGGAGCAAAGAACCATAAAATTAATGAGTCTCGTTGTGTGTTTCATAATTCTAGATGGGAGTAGAATTTTGGCTTTACTATTTTTAATTAATAATTAAAGTTAAAAATTAAATTAAAGTTTTCTTATACGTTTGCTGGGTACAACTATTAAACATGTGTAATTAATCGAATTAAGAAGCGTTGAACGTAAATCCTTTCAAGTTATTCAAGTCCTTCTATTTTTGTGACTATTATTTTATGTGACTCTTTACTTCTGTAATTTAATACATAGGTTCAAGTGTTAGGAGGTCAAATTATAAAAAGTTTCTACAAACCAGAACTTTGCAAAGTGACTAAAACGCAGCGCAATATTCTAATCACCAACTTTATGTGACATAATATATTATGTAGTATATATATGTACATATATACAGATATGTTTTCAGTTCAACGACCCTGAATACTGGTACCAATAATAATTAGTATGTGCTGGAGCGGGGTTTCTGTGCCCCAAAATTTGAATTACACCGAAGCACGTAATTGCTTTAAGGGAGGCTAGAGATTTGCATGTTTGGTAACCAAAAAACCTTCCCCACTTATGGGCTTAATTATGGAATTATTAATTAGTTTCAACGAAACCAAATCCACGTGGCACGAGGCATTCCCAAAAAAATTATAGAAACAAAATGATGAAAATGGACTAATAAATAAATAAATAAAAAACAATATTCGAGATATACGAAACAATCAACGTATGAATCAAAAGCTCAAAAATATTATGAAATGAAAGTGAAATAGAAAAATGTAAAATTTGATTTGAAGCTTTTCGCCTGAAAACTTACTCGAAAAGGTTGACCACCACCAACCGTCTTTTTTCTTTTAACTTTCCCCTCAGCTTAAAAATGAAAAAAATTTTTATTTTGTCATCTTCGGCCGGGTGTAGCTTTCAATATTATGCTATTTTGTAGGTCTAAGAGAAGTTCTAAGGTCGCAGAGTGATCGAGTGTCCGTGCATGTTTGTGCCCAATTGTGCCTATGCCTGATAAAGCGAGCGAGTACTTACCTATGCAGGGATTGTTGTGTACTATATTGAATATTCGGTCGCATCTCCTCTTCATTGGATTGTTGGGGCAAATACAACCAAGCATGGGAGTGCTCCGAAGACTTTTCCAAGCTTCCATGCACATATCCCTGAAAATAGTCATTAATATTAAAATAGTATTTTTAATATACCTATCTATAAAAGAAGTGGTACCTTCGTGAAAACTAAAATCTTAGATGTCTTACTTTGGAATTCCTATTCAAACAACATAATAGAGATAATTAAAAATTTTATTGAATGGTTGTTTCAAAGACCTACAAAAAATAATGAAATTTAATTGTAGAAAACTGATTCTAATTTTAAATTTCCACAGAAACTATAATTCTTAGAGCAATCAATTTCAGGTCTGCATAATTAATTATATTTGACATTTTTATATGTATTATCTTGTGTTGTTACAGCTTGTTGCCGCTTTTAAATGAAGAGCAACAACAAGTAAATATTTTGATATAAAAATATTTTTATAAATTTCACGAGCAAATTTCTACATGTAACTTTCGAATAAAGTTAATTAACTGTTCAAAGCAGTAAGTCAAGTTGATTTCCTAGAGGATTTACTAACGGTAGTTGAATGAACTGAGAAAGAGGCCTGTGATAAAACAAGTTGAAACGCATACAAAATTTGATCCCAAATCGAAGATGATCTAAAAAGTTTCTATCGTCAAGAGATTTCCCATTTGATTTTGTTTAAGCTTAAGCGGAGACGAAAATGTGGAGGAGTTTGAGTGGAGAAGTAATTTTGTTTGTCGTTTCATATTCAAAGGATACCCGTTGGATTTGGCACAAGTTGAAAAGAATACGGTTCAACAATGCATTTGGGATTTCTATGGTAGTAAGAAGTCTGAGGTGAGGACAGGTTCTTACAAAAACTGGCATTTTGACTTTACAATTTTTTTATAGTGTTATGACTGTGAACCCGATTGAACGGTTGAACAGGGGTGTCCATTATTAATTACAAACAAGTCTGCTGTTCTCAAAATGTTTCCATTACTTGTACCTTGCAAAATGTCAGCACACAATGTCCACAAATTTAAATAATATTACAAAATTGAAGGCCTATTGAGCCGAAGTAAGTTATTTGCCTTGTAAAAAAGTACATTTGTAAAGTGGAAGCAAAAAATTTCTCTGGTAAAAGTTAGGAAAAAGGTATATTCAGCCTCCAGAAACGCAACAAACAACCGGAGATGAGAATTTTGATGAATTGATTTGCATTATTTAATGCCGTTGAGAATCGAGTTAGTTTATTGTGATTATCCTTTTCACTCGAAAAACTTTTGTTCGTCGAGTCGATTTGATTATTTTTTCTTATTCTTCTCTAATAACTAATAAAAAAATTGGTCTGGTAGTAATGATGATAATACTAAGACAAGTGTATCGCAACAGTGTATCAGTAACAGTAACTGGGCTTCAATGTGTTGTGTGTGAGGCCTGGTAGGGTAAGCTAGTAAAGTAAGCTTCTGGCCAATTGGAAATTGAACTGCTCTTCCAGAATTATTATAAATATTTATGATAATAAAACAAAGAAGACGATCTTAGAAGAGATGATTGGTTGTACGACCAAGGGGCCGGAATTAGTGTTAGAGAAACCAAATCTCTGTTGTCTATTTCTCTGGGTTAATTTAATAATTGTCCCACGTAAGTGTATTTTAGGTTATATTAACCCAAATTAGGTTGTATTGATTCATATTTTGGAGTGATACCTTATAACACAATACTTAATATTGATTTCAGTTTTTTTTGCACCGCACCTACATAACAAAAACGCAGGACGTTTTTCGTATTGCGATTCTCAGTTGTAATTACTATTAATCAGAAAACAAAACATCTCGTTTTGCTGTAAAATAAATTTCCTAGTTTTCTCATATTTTAGCCTTGCCTTCGTATTCGATGGTTATTTATTAGATCAAAATTACTTTTAGAAAAGATTTAGAGTCCTCTATTTCTATCCTCTAAAAAAGCGATTTTTCAACCTGGTGCACTCATTTCCAATAGAGCTGGACTTCGTTGTTCTAGCTATTGATCCTTTAACTGTCCTTGGTCAATTTTTCAAAGTTTATAACATCTATAATACCTTCAAAATTGTTACAGAAATGGCGTAATGGCGTTACAGAAAAGCAAGAAGTTTAATGTGAGTCAACCAAAAATATATTCTGAATCTGAATATATATATTCAAATTTCGTGAAGAAACAATTTTTAGTTAGAAACAATGTATTATAGTTGTTTAAAACTTACCTGCTTTCCATTTTGCACATTCCGTCTCTGACTTTGCAGTGCAATTTGAAGTCCTCGAATAGCTTGATGCAGTTCTGTTCTAATTGGCAAACGGAGAGAGCGTGGTTGCACGTGGGCAATGCTTGGACAGGATATGGATCATTATCTGAAATATGTATCATGTTTTCACTAAATTTGTGGATTTTTTGTTAATTTCACCGTCAGGAAAAAATCTTATTTGAAATTTTAATTGAAGGGAGAAGGGTAAATATCGGTTTAGTTAATTTAAAACATGTAATATTAATATCAATGTTCCAGCTTGAAAAGCACTCTCGTGGAATGAATGAATGTATTGAATTTGAAATGCTTTCTCTCAGATTTGACTCGTAGAGACAGCCCACAGGGCGAGTTTAACACTATTAGAGTGCTTTGTAAGGTTCTGTGTTATTGATGAAAATGAACGTGCATAAAAACACAATTATTTGAAGAGAGAATCAGTCACGTTTAATACAATCAGTCATTGAGGAATCAAAATGAAATGCCTTATTTGATTTTATTACCCTGTTTTGTTACGATTACCACAAGAAACTGTCGGAATTTTTGCTTAAATTTTTAACTGAAACTGAAACTTTGGTTAGAAGTGTGTAACATTTATTTGGTGTGTCGTTTGGGTTTCCTCTTATGTTCTGGGGTAGTTGCAACCAAAAAAATAATTTTTCATTAAACGGTGTTCTTCCTGCTGCTTCAATTATTATTTATATATATTTAAAGCACTATAGCCTAATGATGTTACTTTTTAATTTTTTTGTTACTTTGTTAATTTGATTGATTCAAATTGGAATTTTCGCTACGCTGTTTTATGAATGATATCCAACAAGTTATAAAAATGTAATGGGACAGGCGATAGGCGAAAGAGTGAATATACAATACTCAAGAAGAGCACGGTTTATTAATAATTCGCTGGTACACTTTTGCAAATCTAATTATAGAAATCACCGAAATTATTTATTAGGAATTCATTTAATAAAATTCATTTCACGTGTGAAAGCTCACAACTGTCGTTGAAACGTACGTTTCAGATGAAAGTCTGAATCTTCCTCAAGTCGAGTTTTTGTATATAATTAACTAAATTGGATTTTAGGAGAAGTTGAAGAAACTTATGGAAAGTGGTTACATTTCTCTCTTTTCCCCTCAATGTGTTTGTGTCTGTTTCTGTAAATGGAAACCAAAGCTTCTCGATAATCTTGCTAATTCAGTCGTGGCAGACGTCCTGAGAGGTCTTCTTTTCTAGGATTCACAAAAGATTTTCGAATTTATAATCAGCTCAGAAACGGATCCCTTAGATTAATGAGGTTGTAACGGAAAAGTGTTTTCGGTTCTTTCGTTTGAGAAAATGACTGGCTCTTTAAAAAATTGAAATCGAATTAAATCGATGTTTGAACTCTCAAAAAATCTTCCCTCGCGACTTATCAGGGTTGAAATGAGATATTGCACCACAATTTATGTAGTCGGTGTGTTGTGTGAGTGTTGGGATAACAACAAGGTTTCCTTTAATTTGAGAGGCTCTTGCATGAATGCTTTATATTGAGTGCGAACAATACCTACACCTAGACTTCATTAAAAGAGACATGCAATTCATTCATCAACACGGTAGTGAGGATGGAGAATATTATTATTTATTCCAAGCTTTCTAACAATTCTATTAACTAAAATCCACTGAAAAAAGGATGGTTTGATATTTTTATTCCTGCTTTAGCTATATCAAGCTCTCTGTAAAACTCATGTTTCCAATGTTTTTCTTTGGAAAGGGAAGAATGTAAACTAAAGTATTCTTTCTTTATGTGGTTTCCACATTTCTCTTTCATATTTCCTTACAAAAAACAGAAATTTTTGGGTCACATTTAAATTTATTTCGTAGCAAGTGTTTTTTTTAAAATGCCTTATGGTTCACACCTTCAAGATGTGTCTATTTTTCTGGATTTCTTAATGATGGGTGCCACTTTGTACAACTTTAGTATATTTTGTTTAATGCAGTGCTTACATTTGAATATTATTCAATTAAATGTGATCCGGGTTTTGTCCTCTTAGTCCTTTTACTTCTCAGGTATAAAGGAGGAACAAATTTCATGGTGGTACGTTAGGATACGAAACATGTCGGGTAGAAAGTCGGAAGTATCCCTCTATTGTCACAACTTTTTCTAAGTGGATCAATGATGGTTAGGGTCAGTAGGTTTGATAGCTTTGGGGTGGGAAGGTGAACACAAGAGCACGACAAAGTAAATCGTTATTATTAATCATAATTTATTCAAAGCGTGAGCCAAAGGGAACGGAGAAGGTCGACGGGGAGTAAAAGGTAGAAAGAAAGAAATTTAAATTTCCACCTGGGGGCTTTGAACATTCGTGTTTGTCATTTGGCTACGATTTACCAAAATCCCCATCTTTGGCTCTGACGACAATGGTCGCGGTCAAAGACTCTGTGTTTGTGTGTCGGCTGGAAAAGGGCGGAAAAGGTGGTTGAAAAAATAGAAATAATATACAGCAGTCAGGGGTGACGGTTTTTATTGACACTATTCTACCCTGTGACCTTTTGAAGAGCTGTTTCTTTACTATCGAACTACCTCGCATGATAATGTTTTTTGGAAGTAAGCAATTTGTTCATTGACTATAAAAATTATTACTTGAATACATCAGATGCCTGTACCACTTACCAATTAATTTCCACTGTTACTGGGTTACACTTCTTTTTATGGGTTTTTAAAAATAGGCATTAATAGCCCTTATTATGGCGCAAAATTTTGGGTTTTATAAAATTACAAAAATTTTAACTTACCTTTTTTTAAAACGTATATACAGGGATGATCAAATAGTGAATCTCTAAACTGATTGCACTCCGGGTCTAAACTCGGTTCCCGGCAAAGGCAAGTAGGACGAAAAAACTGAAATCCCTGAAGTGTTCTCAATGCTGCCTGACATTTTATTACCGTTGTAGTCGAACATGCCACTGAAAATATAGAAACGTTGAAAGAAATTAGATGTAAAACGAATAAATTTGCTTAAATATTCGTTATATATATTGAATTCGGCTTCTAGTTCGAGTTTCTGATTAGGTGGTTTTGATGTATTCAGCGTGTAGTTTGAGCATGATCAATGCATTAACCTATTCAATGAACATTGCGAAATAAATTTTAGGAAAGCAATACGAGTTTGGAGTATTGGAAACGATCTATTTCTGTAAAGCTGCGTTTATTTTCGTCTCGTTATTGTTAGAAATGAGAGAAAACAGATTGGCGTGAAGTGGGGTTAAATGAAATTATATATATACTTCAAATTTAACGATTTATTTTCTCCACCAGTTATCAGTAAAAATGTAAGCCGTAATTCCAGAAAAACATTATTAAAATCGAAATCGTTATCAAAAATTCATTTATTAGCATGCGAGAACCTATTAAGTAAACCTCGCGTAATCCAGCACAATTTCAAGTTTACCAATACAAATTTACAAGTAACAAAACTAAACCTAGAGCAATAGGAAGTTAAATTAGTCTCGAGAAGGACCACAAAATACGGGAAAAAGGCCCTACCAACTCAAAATTTTTTATTTTCATTTTTTGGAGAAGCTTTTGCCGTTTTCAAAGAGCAAATGACGCAACCTTTTATAATTTATTCACATTCCATAAAAAGTGGCGGTGATGCAGCTATCTAGGGATGAGGGCCAAGGATAAGGCCTCCGGGGGCCCCTCAATAAATTTTAAAATTTCCGTTTGATGTATTCGAAGCGGGCTGAACCGCGCATAAAAATAGACTGTTTAAAATTTCTTTTCCATTTCCATGCAAAAATCAATGGGCAAACGTACGAACTCTAAACTCAACGAAGGAAACCCCCACACATTCTAGGGAAGCAGAGCGGGAAAGGAGTGTAATTTGATGGCAATTTTGCATTTGGAAAAATGAAAGGTTTACCTGAGTTTCGGTTACCTATAATGTGAACCTGTGCGAGCTTTGATTTAACATTTAAATCACAAGTTTGATGGCACGTGGGAGAGGAAAATGGTTGCCCGTCGATAGTATGATTTATGTAAAATTTAATTGGAGTATGTTTTCGAAAATGACAGGTACTTAAGAAATCTATTTTTATATTTGCTTTCAGAATTGGTTGCACAGCTGAATTTAACGACCATCTTGCAGAATTGGAGGACACCTTAAAGGTAGGCCATGTTTTTACATTTTTCATGTCACACACAAAAATATAGTTTGTGAACACTCGGGCTGTAAGAACTGCTGGTGTAACGTTTGGGAAAACTAAGATAAGAATAACATTAATTCCTAATTTATCAAATGTCATTAAAATTCAAGCGACATCCAATTTTTTATTGCTCGAAACTTTGCGTTTGTGAACGAGGGATGATGAAAAAAGTTTCAACATCCCTCGTTCTCCTACCTCGAAAGGTAAGAAACCAAAGTCAGAGGACTTTCCTAAAGTCCTTAAATTATTCAGTCTCGATAGTAAAACTTTCATGTATGCAATATTCAAACGGTAAAAATTTCAACAGCGAAAAATTTCAAATTTCTAGAACAAATAAAAAATTTCCCGCGGTCTGCATCAAAATGTCTGGTGTGCAATAGTTGGGCATTTACATAATATCTTGGAATACATAATATATATTGAATTTAAAAATATTGAATTTGCAGGGTATGGCTATCTGCATTTTAATAATTGTAATACATAATCAATTTTAACCAAAATTGAGACATTCTAATTGTTTAAGTAATGCATTTAATAAATACGTAGTCTTGAAATACACCTTATAATTTTATTAATGTCGTCAAATCTTTAGAGACGGTGATGCGCATCTGCGTGTGCATACTTGTGAGGGGTATCTCTATATACAATAACGTACGTAATTTTCAAAAATAAATGTAGGAGTCGTTAGCACTCTGATACCAAATTTCTAATGCCATTTCTAATGGCATTCAGTGTTAGAAATTTGCAGTGTTGCATTTCTAAAAATCATCACATACTAATTATTACTAATAGCCTTAGTAATAATACCCATCACAGCTTGGCATGGACCAAAGAGGGTTGCTGGCGGTGCCTGTGCTTCTGTAACATTCCGTGTCTACTCTCACAACTCTAGTACCTCTACTCTATCTTTGCGCTAGACCACTACAACTGTAGCCTTTTAGAGTCAGAGTTGTAATCCTCTTAGTGGAACATGCAACCACCCTTGGGTTCTGCTTAAGCGCTGTTGCCAGGGTCCTCGGCCTTCTTTAGGTGTCATGGACCGTCCTCGACCACATTCGAAAACATGTAATGTTTTTATCAGTGTTACCTTCTCAGTACCATTCGCTATCCTACCGTAATCTCGATGTATGTAATACACAACATTACATATATTTATTATTTACATTACCTAAGGATCGAACAATGTTAAGTGTTAAGTAAGGGACGTTGGGATGCAAATTTATGGGAGACCCTGAATTCTATCAAGTGGTTTTCTTTTCATGAAAGTTTACTTGACAATTAAAATTATAACTAATTGGTAACGAGTTAGCTGAGCTAAATTTGACTACACGGTTAATGAAATAAAGCTACCATTCTGTGTCACATTGAACTTTTAAAGATAGATAATATGGTGTATTGAGCACTAAAAACTTCAATTATTTTGATGGAATGTGTTCTTTGTATATTTTGATAGTACATTAGGAGCTACTTTGACAATTAAACAATCCCAATTATCTGCGACTTAATTGGAAAATGTCAGAAAAGAATTAAAAAAAGTTACAATTAAACAAAATATGAAATTAAATAATCATATTGGTGACTTTGACACAACGCCAGCCAAATTAATTTAAAATTACGCAATATTAGAAAGGGACTGTTATTGTTACGTAAATATTTAGTTTGTAGTTAATATTACCACCAACTTGTTACATGCTAAAAATTCTAGTTTTCACGTGAATAATACTTTGTTACGAAAGCAATTATTTACATTTTTTTGTGTTTTCTATGCAATACGTCAGAGACATCAGTTACAAATTGCAATAGATGCTTCTAACTTATACAACTCTTATATAAGCCTCTAAAATCGAATTACTTTGAATTCAATTAAACAATTCAGGCGACGGCGGGAGAAACATTTTGATAGACATTTTCCAGGAAACAGGAACGGAAAAATGTTTTCCGTCTTTCTATTCTTGGTACTGTTATGCGAATCTTTAAAAGACCCGTTCAGGGAATTCCTTTAAGCATCGATCTTGGAAAATTTATTACAGAGCTTTGAAAAAGGACGTAGAAGTTGTGAGATCGTTACGAAATAGATCGGTTCCCCAGGAATAGGTTACCAAAGGGCAGTAAAGGTTGTAAAAGATGAATATAAAAAGCTGTGTTGGCCCGAGGAAACGAGAGAAAGAAGGCATTCAGGTAAATTAAATGAAGGTATAAATGGAAAGCTTAAGAAATTAAGGAGTGAAAGAATGGAAGTATCGCGTTTTTCACAAACAATTCGAAAAATTATCGTGGCATCAGATAATAAACCTTTCTCTAAATAAAAAACTTATTAATTAGCACGTCCGAAAGGTTTGATTCCACAGGAAATTAAACCAGCGCTTTTGAAAATTGAAATTTAATGAACTCCTTGAATAACACATTTTTATTAAATTGCGGTATCAGTTGGGTACTTTCGCAAATTTACAAAAAACCCATATATTTACGAAATATTGATGCGATTATTTTGACTTAAGAATATATTCATCTACCTTTTTCAATGTGATATTATTTACCACTTGTGCAATGTCACGTAGAAATAAAGTTCTGTGGTCACAGACTGCGGTCTCGTTGTTTTATGATTAAAAAATATTGTAAAAGTGACTAGTTTTAGAGCAGAGTCTTTCTATTGATGATATTAAATACTAAAGGTGAATTTCAGAACTCCCTAGGAAAAAGGCGACAGAATCGGTGGTGCCCATTACACTCTCTTCTCCTTCTCTATGATACCTGTCATCCTTTTCTTCTTTAATTTTGTGTGTGTTTGTAGAACAATTTTTCTTCTCCTTTAGTATAAGAATGAAAAAAATTGAGAAAGAAGCCAAAGAAGGTAATAATTTATTTCAAAAGTTGCATGAAAGCAATCCATTATCATTAATTTTTTCAACACTGTACGTAAATGGTTCGAACGGAAGCAATAAAAGATCTCGCTGATTATACAGGGTGTGTCTAGGCTGGAGGTTTTGAGTCATTTTCTTAACCATGGGTCTCAGGAGGACCCATACAATGTGAATGTTTCCTTTCTTTCTCATAACCATTTATTCAGATTCAAGGGGAATGTTAAGTACTGTAATGCTACTCCACAGTATTTGGGTAAAAAATGCAACCCCCATTTCTTTAACTGATTGAGTTAATGCTAGGCCGCACTCAAATTGTGATACCATCAATCGTTTTTAATAAATATTTTTAATGTTAATATTAATGCAAAATAAATTTTAACAAACAACTTGACGGGTAAAGACTTCAGTCCGTTGGATTTCTGAAATGTAAACGATATTAATATTTAATAATTCGCAATAGAATGGTTTTCATATGCTCATTACCGTTTTATGTTCAATTTATTCCTAAAATGGAATGACTTAAATGCTAAAAAATAATTTAAAATGCTTTCAAAGTATGTACAAGGTTTTTAGTGCGTTAATGTATCAACGAGGTTATACTAATGATGTTATACATACATAAACTAATACGTCGTAAAATTTATGTATTTCTCCTCATAATATATTCTTCAAATGCATATTATTACTTGCGACCTCTGTTAAATAGTACAATATTAGTTAATAATTTCTATGCCGTATCATTTTATTATTTTTATGGTTTTGAGATGCAATTGTGCTTTAAATTTGTCCATGACATTCATATGCGTCAGATACATGTGTTGAGCTGGAATTTTCAGACTACTCTAAGACTATTTTAATTAAAACGAGGTCGAAGGAATTTGAATTTGACCCGATACAAGCCATTTGTGAATTTTCAAATTTGGTTTGTAAAGTGGCGTAAATAATCAGATTTAGAAATTTCTGGTTTTTCTTCTTGATGCAAAAGTTTGTTGCTTTTTTAACAATTTTTATTGTGCAGAGTGTAGCTCTAAATTTTTTTCTCATTTTGGCTCAATTATTTGGAATACTAAAACATATAGAATTTGTAAATTAATTATTATATTAGTAAATTTTAAAGGAGCATTCACAAATTTTGTGGTTAAATTTCATACAAAATGATTTGCTATGATTTAGTTTCAAAATAACTTAGATAGCTTTAAAAATTAAGTAAATTTCTTATAGATACTGCCGTTATTGAAATATTGTACTCTTATACGCTACAAATATTATTATCTATATTACATTTGACACTACTTCTGAAAGCTACAACGACGCAAATCCGATTGTCAATTTTTATATGTTTGAATTCTTTCAGTTAACGAACATACCTTATAAATTTACATAGAACATGGAATATTCCATTTTTTATTAATGCAAAACATTGTTGCCAAAAAAATTTTCCAGCTTAAAAAGAACTTACGAATTTTTAAAGTGCGTAACAAATCTCATTTATTGAATGTGTAATTATGCAATTCAATAAATGAAATGACAACAAGAAGATGAAAATGAAGTTTACCAGCAATTGCTGTTCGCGATGGTCCTTTGGCGTCCCACTAAACCTTAATTTTTCATTGAATTCTGCGCTATTAGGAATGCAAAATAGCTAATTAATGCAAATAAATAATCCGGTTTCATTGTAGCGCCGTTTTCACCATTAGAATTTGATTGTTTCGGTGCGAAAGAATTCAGCAAAAGGTCGCCCTATTCAAACCGCTGGCTGCTTACGCCGAGCTTAAAAATAAAATTCTTCCACCATGGGAACAGGACGATGCTGACCCAACGCCGTTGTGGCTTTTCGACACAATCGAAAGGGTTGAACATTAAATTATGTGTGTAAGACTGAGGAAAATGCCGGATTAAAGGATGGTTTTGCTCCACATAGTCGAGAGAATATGTATAGAGTTGTATTTATATATGGAAATGACTGTGTTGAATAAGTATAGAGGTGTTTCTCATCTTTATTCTACCCCCTAACACGCTTAGGAATGTCCAATCAATTGTATTAACGACTTATTTAGTTTATTAAATACTGTCATGATTGTGAAACAAATTGGGTTCTCTGGCAAGACGTTTTCTGTCTTCCTCTTAAAAGGTCTCTGTAGACTTATAGAAAGTTACTTTAGAATTGATACGATAATGGTTGCATGTTGGAATGTCTTTGTATTTGCAGTCAGTGGTGAATAAGATTCTACTGCTCCCACTGAAATAAGATCTTACATCGGGCGGCCCCCAAAGAAACGAAACGTCGAATGTAAATGGCGTTAGACTGATTGGTTGCATATCGAATGCATTGTGTTTCGATCTTTTCCTTTCTGAGTAGAACAGATGTTTCAAAAGGGATTTACTTCCACCCGTTGCAGAAGAGGATTCGAAATTTTAATCAGGGATTTACGAAATGAATTGATTGACAGTATCAACGAGTGACAATACCGGAGAACTAAGTGGATTATCGAGTGTTAGTTTTGCTTCAGAGGCCAGAATGTCTATCCTGCTTTTTTTTCAAAATTCAGATTGTAAGTTGCTGAATCCCTCGTATACCTACGTTTCTGTCGTCACCCTGATGGGGACTAATTAAGTTGTCAAGTAAATCTCCCCGTCCCGGCACATGAATTATTGAGAGTGACGGTCAAAAAGCTCTTTGATTCTTGCAGGCAAAACCAAAAAGAACTTCTATCATTAATGAAGCTTATTCATAAATAAAATCAGAAAAGGCATGCCCCTTACATACACCGCACACCCTTACATGCCCATACATTTAGTCAACATCTGCTCCCCCCCTAATATTCTGAAATAGAAGAATGTTGACATAAGTAGACCAAAATCTGTGTGTAGTCAAATATATATGAAGTAGCAACTATTAATATCTATTAATAAATGCTCAACAAAAAAGCGGTTGTTCACAAGTCTGAATAATATACAAAAGGTCCACTTAAGTGAACTTACAACGACAAAAGTATTTATAACGGGCGTTACCCGAAGGTATTTTTAGTTTATCAGGCAATGAGATAAGAACATTCGTTATAATCTTCTTTATATAAATATATGCACTGTATCGATTCATACTTACCTTGTTCAATTCCACAAACTTTAGGTATTATGTGCTGTATAGCCGAACAGGAAGCATCATCCTGACACAATTGCTTGGCCAGTAAACAATTCAAAATGGCCACCGTGTTTTTAACGTTGGGACCTGAAAGTATACAGAAAAATATTTCAGTCATTTCACTGCGAAGACCGTTACTTACGATTACGAGTAGGAAGTTTGTGTGGAAAAGACAATGGAAACGGAAGTGGATCACACATTGATGAAAAAATATGCAATAACTTCGTGTAGCAAATGTGTGCATTCATTTTAGGCTTTTGTTTTCGACTACGCTACAGGAATTAAATTGACCTGGAAAAGAAAAATGGAAAGCATTTTGAAGTAAAAAGAGAAACTCTTAAAATAAGACAGAGGATTAAAGAGGGTAGATGGATAGACAGTAAAGAGACGATGCAGCGTACAGAAATAAATATTTATAAGCAATCGGAGTATTTAGAAAAAAATAGGGTGTGATGATTGTTGACTCGAATGAAATAATATTTGTGTTAATTCGGTTAAATTAGATGTGAAGAAGATTTGGTCATAAATTTAATGAGCAGAAACGGAGAAATGGCTTTAGTCGATAGAAAACGAAGCATTGCCTTTATGGATAAGATTTTATTTCTTGTAGATCACTAATTTAAAAAAAATTACTGAACTGATATTTTAAATTAATTAGGTTAGGTGGGCATTCCGAAAAATAACCATTTTAAGTGGCAAAACAAAATGTGCCAATATGTCACCTTGGAATCGTTGATTACACGTAAATTACAAAATTTTACTCATTTACCATGTAAAGTGAAGGCCGTATGTCTTAATAACTATTCGGATCCCTGTCGGTTTCATCGGGTAGCTGCCCTCTACGCTCCAGGAAAGTAGTTTATTTGATGTACTTACATGCCTGACTGTTATACATTTAAATTCTGCATGTATTTCTTCCAGGTGGGAACGTATGTAGTCTCTCTAACGCTTTTCTATTTACCGTGGTGTTAGTTTACATTCTCATGACTGTAGTTGAACAAAAAATTTAAAGCCTTGAATTTCCATTTGAGTTTCTGCACAGAGGTCTAAAAATTATAAATCTTTTAGACCAAATGCCTTTTAAATCTTTTATGGTATAATGCCTCCTAAACTTATTGGGCAATTAAAATGTCATATTTCTTGTACCCGAGGGCTTAGGAGTATTGGAGGAACTCACTTTATTTTTTATAAATTTTACATCTGTGCATTAGTGATTAATTTTAAATGTCTTGAAACGAATATTATAAAATTATAATTTTTGGAAAATCAAATATCGAGGGCAACGGTTATAAAATAGTGAAAACTAAAGTGTTTATCTATACCTGCTTATTGTCTTCTTCCCGTGTGTTTACAAGGAATACATTGCAAGAGTAATACATACAATAAATACCGATAAAATTGTTGTGTAATGGCACACCAGTTTCCTATAGAGAAAGAAAAGCACTCGAAAATTAACATAAGATTCTTTAAATTAAACTACTAATTGCCGCTTGTTGAAGCGCAAATTAAAATTTTACAGTGTGTAAATTTGATGTTTCCTTGCAGAAATTTCTCAGCCGCGACCAGCTTTCTGTATACATATATTTAACCATACATCAGCATCAACCTCTCTTACAGAAGGAATCAGAAATTAATTCTCTCTTGCATTAATTTCTTCCCTTATCTCTTGCCTAATTAATAAGGCTAATTAACATCCGTTCAGAAACTAATTTTGCACTCGCAAAGCTATGTAAATGTAATCTTGCCTTAATCTAAACAATTAACGGAAATTTTCTGTCGTTTTAATTTTTGATCTTTCTCTGGCGAGAGTTTGGACACCACAATTGACGTCGATATATCGAATTCATAGCCACCTTGAAATTTGGAGTATATATTTCAGAAAGTATTAATTTTGAGGCGACCTGCCTAATTACTTCAATAATTATGTATTTAAATAATATAACGTATGAAGGTATCATTAACAAGGGGGCCATCTACCCTCTAAAGAGGCCCCAGGTGGACCCCGCTAAACAGGCAGCCTGAGATAGTAATGTTAGGTCAGACAATATGCTACAAATAATTTATATAAGCATTAAATTGACAAAGTGTGTACAGTACCTGCTACTATCCCCTCCTGCTTTAAACAAAGTGGACAATGAGGTCCTACCCTGTGACTCCGGGAGGGGCAAATTACCTACGAAGGGAACACTATCTAATTGGAAAGCCCGTTTTTCATTAGAAATGTAGCGCGGTAATGTTAAATATTAAGTATCTGGGTCGACAGAGGCTGTAATTTAAAATATATTTAAATATTTAGTATTATCACCTACTTTTAAAAAATTTGTAACCATCCTTGTGGTACACTACTAGAAGTTTAATGTTAAATATATATTGCAGGGCTTTTACTCTGAATCAACCTATAAATATTTTACACTAAAAATTCTTCAAATATTATTATATAAAATGAAAATACCCTAAGACCTGGAATCATTATATTGTACAAGGCTAACAGAACATAAAATCTATTGTTATTGTCTCCACGAAATTCTAATTTTCATACGAAAAAGGGTCTATGAGCATCATAATTTTATTAATAAAACGCATGTTTTGGCATGTACCATGACATACAATGACGCCTGAGAAATTAGGATGATTTAAAAACTTTTAGAAAGCAAACATAGTTATTGTTTTTACTTATAATATTTTATTTATTCTGGAAATATTCACTTAACATTCAACAAAATGACGGAGAATTCAGTTGTTAATATTCCTGCAGTCATTAAATGATTTGTGTACTTTTGAAAACTATTTGGCATAAGGTCTTAAATGAATGGAGACTACCCATTAAAAGGTTTATATTTCATATTCGGCACCACGGAAGGGTAAACGGCTTTGGACTACAGGGGTGTACCTCGGTGTGAGGCCGCGTAGGTTGCCGTGGGGTTTGAGGTGACCACGGTTTCCCCATTATTTGCATTTCATTAATTCAAAAATTGATTAGAACGAAGTTTCGTGCAAATGGTCAAACGATATTAAAACCGGCAAACTGGTAGAAATTTTATCATCCATATTGTTGTTATCTTAGCCCCGGAATCTGTCTGATTGTTCAATAAATAAGGTTTCTATTTGTTACCGTTCGAACTCTGATTTTAGAGGATTCGAAGTTGGAAATCTGATAAACTGATGCCAAAGATTTCTTAATTCTCCTTCAAAGGGAATTCCACTTTAATGGATACCTGGAAGAAAGTGCCTTTGGCAGTCCAAATTAGGACTTACACTAGTAATTTGTATCTAGAACCGAGAAAACAGAATCTAATAATGTTGGTGTGGGGTTGTTAGGGTCAGAATACCCGGGACAGTATATTTGATGTTCACCAAGGGCTAGACTGATTGAACATAAATGGTCTCACGGATTATCTCACTATGAGATATGACTATTCAGTTCGTCCGTTGAGTAGTTTCTTTCCAAACAATAGATTTATCTTGAAAATTAAGAAAGTCGTGCTACTTGACTTCACGCTGAAAAGTGTGATTCTGAGACTATTCAATCCTATTAAAGAAACTCTCTCAAAGAATACCAATCGCACATTTTTATGTTATGTGAGAGTACAAATTTCCAAACTCATTTCTCTTCGGTACCTTAAGATATACGTGCTGCATTACTTTATTTTACTTGAATTGGAGCAATTTCTATCGAATGTAAGAAGCGGAGTCTAGAAATGAGTTAACAGAACGTTAATAACACAAAAAGATGTTATTGGTTCGGTTTTCCTATGATCAAGTTTCCAACTCCTTTTAAAAATGGAATGCCATTTTCTTCATAAATATTCATAAGTATTTATGAATATTTTCCAATCAGCCCTGGTTGAAAGTAACCTTTACAAAAAATATAATTAATGTTACGTTATTTTAAATGCATATTAAAGTTCGAAGTTGGGTGTTGATGTAGTAAAATGATCAATTGCAACTAAGATGTAAGTGGTTATGATTATGGCAGAAATTTGAGTGTGGGCACCATAAAAGTTTTGACGAATAACTAAAATTTTACATTCGCATAAAAGTTGGGAAATATTACCCAGTATAATTGTAGAATTCGCGTAACCATTGTATGTATAACAATACACAACTGAAGTTACCGCGAGAAAAAAAAGTGGATCTGTCTGAGAAGTAATTAGGAATTTGTTCATAGAAAATGCAGTTGTTGATATCCAAAATATCATATAAATGAGGGTAAATCAGAATCGTAGACTTTGTGTTATTGCTGTTACCCGGTTTTGATTTTTAGTAAAATTATAAATTCCTATGGATATTAGGTTCCAATATGAGGTTCCAATGGTACATGAGAGTGATGTTTCCCGTCGATTTATTGTTTTTATGTCCACCCACTACAACAAAACATATGTTCTACAAGGAGGATCACTGCAGTGTATGAAAATCATTATGACGTAGAAAAAATTCTATTTTTCTCTTACCCTCAACATATTTTACGCGAAAAGCAGACAACAGTAATAAGAAATTCACTTTACAATTTCTTAAGTGCAAAAATTTAACTATTCATTATTTTGATGTAGAGCTGTAAAACAATGTAGTGAAACGTGTTTTGAAGTCAAAGGGAATGCGTTCTTGCATTAAACACTAAAAGTGAGTATGACTGACTAAATGAACTTTCCTCTCGGGTCTATTTCAATTTAAATCTTATTCCAAAAGTTTACTTCAATTTTTTTTAACTTAATTCGTATTGGAAAAAGGCAACCTTTCAGAGAAATAATATTATTGTTACGGAAAAGTGAGTTTACATTAGTACAAAACAAAGGTTGCAACACAAGGTTGTATTTTAAATTATGCATTGAAAATTTTATTATTTAAAATTTAACCGATGCAAACTTGCCCGTCTATAGGAAATCAATAGTGCAATTGAAGAAATAAGGCTAAATTGTTATTTTTACAAACGTACGTCATTTGTTTATTTCCTACATATTGATTATGGACGTAAAATATTTAACTTTATTGTCTAATTATTTCTAAAAAAATTGTCTCACTGCAAATTGGATTATAAATTTTTTAGTAAGCTTTTTCCTACCATAATGATTGTTTCAAATTAGTTGACAATTCGTTTTTCCAATTATGCTGAACTTTATTTTTGGTTTAATCCGTGATTAAATTTTTAAAAGTAATTTATTGATTTCTTATCTGTGTACAGCAGTCTTTTCTCATGGCCCAATTAATTTTTAAATGTCCTTGATATCAAATCGTTCAAACATAAACATAAACAAAGTGTTTCTGTACCAAAAAGTTTATTTTTCCTCATTTATTCAGTTATTCTATTATTTGTAACAGAGAAGAATATTTTTTAAAAACTAACCAAACTATTACACGTCTAGGGCTGGAGGTATATAAAGTGACTATATTAATTATTCAATAAAATATTCCAATCGTCACAGTACAGAAAAATATGAGTGATATTGATACAGTTTAAGAACTAAAGCTTTATAAGAATTTCTTATTGTTGAAACTGTGAGTGATGGAAGTGGATAAATTATTATATTAAATTAATGTCGCAAGGTGTGTTTACCTGACACCGTCTATTTATTTACACTCATTCACTTGTCGCCTGCACCTGTAGTACAGCAGGCTTTTCTACGAGGCATCTTTGCCAGAAGGACCTACACACTCTTTGGGGTTGAAACTACTATTACTTCAACACTTATGTTAAATAAGCTTCATAAAAACAAACACATACACTTATGTATATACTATCAGTTTTTAAGTTGCAACTTATAGCAAGCAAAGAAGCGAAAAGGAAACCCCATAAAGCGTCACATCCGCTAACTTTCCATTTCTCCTTTCCCGATGCTTTCTAAGGTTAAATTTATTGTGTTAGGAAGAATTTATTATTTTACCGTTCGCATTTTATTTTCTGATTTTTCTTTAACGTCAGAGATAATGGTAATGTATTTATTATACTGCATAGAGAAGCCAGAATGTGAAATTTTATATAATCTTTTACCCGGGGGACAAACAAGTACGGGGGTAACTTGAAACCCGGTCGAATTCTCTTAAAACATTACAATTTTCTACGTCTAAACTCATGGTAGAACTGCCGTGTCAAAATAAACGCAATTTAAGGAAGCTACAAAGTTTCTGGATTGTTCAAACGGCCCGTGGCCTTTACTTCTACCTGACTTTGTTTCTAAATACTCCTATTCACGTGTTCACTTTTAATTTTTGTTGTATACAACTTCCGTTGTAAACCTAACGCTGGTGATCATTCTCTCCTTATCTGAAATATCATCCATAACAGTGACAAAAATGCTCCAGAAGTTCTATAAATGTTAATGTGTCACGTCTTCTAAAATATAGCTGCTTTGCAGTTCCATATTTATACAATATTTAAATTTAACTGCGGTGTACTAAACAAAATTGTGGTTGAAAATGGCTTGATATTTTCCACTCCCGTTACTTTTATGTGTATTGATATACGTATCTCTTTTTGTGCAAATCAGATTGATATATAATACATCCAGTGATTTCTATTTTCGTTAAGACCGTTTTGTTGCTCATTGAATTTTAAAAAATAACGTCATAGAAGAACATAAAAAGGAATGCTAATGAAACCGATCTCCTTCAATGTAATTTGTTACAATAACAGCTTTGTGACACAGCAAAATAGTAATTATTTCCCAAAGTCGCATTTCTGTAGTTTTAGACTACAAAGACTACATCTTGTAAGTACATGGTTTGAGCTGTCAATTGATTCTGTTCTTTGGAGTTTTTTTTAGCAAATACTGCGATGTTATATTGTGAGTGTTTCGAATTTTGACATTTATTTAACTTTTTGTGGCTTATAAATGCTGGGCACTCGAAACGGGTAATCAGACAGAGGCAATATGGCGCTCATATCCGGTGAATTGTGACAAAGCAATTAATGGATAATTGGTTGGAATGTAATTTTACAGATTGTTCATGACATAAACCGTACTTTGTCTGTCAATCTTGTGCTTTATAAATGTTTTATACTTGTTTGAAAGACCCAAATCAATTAGTTTCAACTTTTGTTTCCAATTTGCAAAAATATGACTGTTTATAATGTTACCGTCAAAAGTTGTATACTTTTTTCAAGATATTCACGCAATTTATCTAATTGTGCTGGGTTATAGGCAAGTTGTGTTATTAGTTCTCCCGGCCTTTTCATTCTTTATACTGTAATGAAGTCATATACATACAGCCAAAAACATAAATTATTCCTACAAGTAATTTTATTACAAGATAATTTGATGTTGGCGAATCTATGAGCAATTATCGCCGTGCACATTAAGTAAAGTTGTTATTGTAACCCATAATAAAACAGCAACTTTTCTTATTTAAGGATTATCGCATTTAATTTATATATTGCTCTGTAAAAGACTATTAGTGAAACGCTCGGTTACTTCAAGTAGATTTGCTGTTGTAGAAATTTGAGAAAAATTAATGTCCCAGAGAAATTCGTTCCCAAAAATTAATTTATAGCGGCAAAATTCCTAAAAACTCAAAGGGAAATTTTGGTTAGGAAAAATAAGAATAAAAAGGACGAACGTAGAAAGATTAAAGTCTCGTGGAATTAGCAAGCGAATGGAGGATGTTTGCCTTTCGGCCAGACAACGACCGACCGACCACCGGGACAAAGAAATAAACTTGAGTTGTTTAATTGAAAAATTATAAATTCGAACGAGGCAAGGGACAAATAGAGTTATTTAAGCGGCGGAGATTTTGGAAGACATTGTTTACGAACACATGCGGGAAATTTTGAAATTGTCAATGCATTGTACTGAAAACAGTATGTACATTTGACAGTAATTTATTCTGCTGGTCAGATGGTCGAATAAGTCCCATTTGGGTGGAATGTTAGTTTTATCTTACCTGGAAATCCAGGCGAAGTTGTAGCCAGAGACGTAGGATTAAGAATGGTCGTTGCTGTTGGTGTCAGCAAAGGATAGATAGGATCGCAGCATTCCCTCTCGGGTGACTCGCTTGCGTCGACAGGCCCTGGCCAAGGTGGAAGCAGAATCCTTACGGCAATGGCCGTCAGCAAGAGACCAATAGAGAGAGTCATCAGTGTTCGGTTGAAGGAAGGATCCTCCGCAGGTTACTCGGAACTCCTTTTTCTTCTCTTTTTCCCCGTCTCCGATCTCATCTGAATTCCCTTTGTGCTTTGGCCTCTAACCTGAAGGCATAAAATGATACAACAACGTGAGCTATGTTACATGCATTCATGTTATTTACGAGGACTATCAGTTGAAATTTTCATAAATGTACCTGTTCATATTTGAGATTTATGTCGTGCGATTTTGCGCGTGTAGAAGTTAAGAACCGGCTATATTTCACGAGGTAATTGTTCTTCTGTCTTGCATATCTCAATTATTGTTTGTCTTCTGCTCTCCGCAAAGTGTTTTATTTATTTAATCGTTGCGAGAACCCATAATTAATTATATAATTATTTCAACACATTCTATCTGCAAAGGTGTGTAAAATAGAACGAGTTTGTCACTACTCTCACTTGGTTTACCTGAATTTTTAAGGTTAGTACAGGTTTTAAAGGTTTTTTAAAATCTAGGAAATTGTTATTACTTAGTAAGGATTAGGTCAAAGTCTTGTGAGTGACCCATCATTACGGAAAATTACGTTACTCACATTGTTCAGTTATTGTGAGTGATCTTTAAATATATATAGTTGATGTACATATCCGTAACCTCACTTGCTATTAATTCAAATCGTCCATGTTCTACATGGGCTATCACCTGACATTTTATTCTGGGAATAAAAACAACTGCAACAAAAATCCAAATATATAGAAACTTTTACGACTATCTGAGTAGATACTGTTTGCGTGACATTCTGTGATAATTGTTGAATGTATAGTCAGTTTTTGCTTATACTGAGTATAAAGATCAATACCACACGTTTAAATGTGAATTCCAGTGTCAGACATCGACTACAGGTGGGAAAATTTCAGAAGCATGACAGAGCGGAATAGAAAACGTCAAACGATCGCCTACACGCTCAAGCTCATCCATAATTAACTAAGTTTACATATCGGATTTAACTAGATTTCCGGGCGATTTCATTTTCCATTGTTTCACTTTTAGCATCTGCACAGTTCATGCCTAAGTATTTGGTGTATACATTTTTTTTGTGAAAGGAAATGGAAATTTGTTAGGCAGGTGACCAGGCCTTTGGCATTCTACTTGTACGACTGCAGCCTATTCTTTGCCATCATTTGTTGAATTCAATTTTTCCTCCATTTTGCTTCCGGAGTTTTATGATTGTCGGGGTTTTATCAGCGCCTTAAAATGGCAAAGTTACTCTTTCTAGTCAGGAATAAGGGAGGGAACTCAGCTTTCGGCCAAATTCTATTTCGACAAAGTCTGCCTTGGGATGAGAAAAAATGAAAAAGTTGAGCAATTTTTGCTGCTTTCGCTCTTTCTGCTTAAAGTTTCGAGTTAATAAAGCAAAAACAATTTTTCAATGGTTTCTTTTATCTCGGAAATTGACTGGATGGTCCTTGTAAATTTCCGTGATTAAGGATTCGCCAAAGGAAATTCAATTCCTCTCCAACATCTCATGACATTCTACCTTTAATTTTATACCTGCACGTGTATTACATTGGAGCCTTGCTCTCTTGTGCCCGTACAAGTTACTTACCTGTCCATAAAGATGTTACCAGGTGTTTTGCACTTTTAAATTGTAATTGGGCAACAATAAGCAAGTAATATTAAATAATAAAAGTCACATCGGAGTGCTGTTGTATTTTTTAAGAAATTTGGTTTTTATTATGCAAAAACATTTCACATCTAATCGTAAAATTTGTTATATTGAACTTGAAATGACACCTAGAAAATTTCTATTTTTATACTAATTTTGTTTTCACGGTTTTTCCTCACTATCTAAAAATATCAAAATTTCCTACTCTGTATTTCATTTTATTTCACCACAGCATGCATTCTCATTTCAATTTCAACAGGATCTCCACACCTAATGATGCATAAAATTCTCTATCATCACCTCTTCTTTTCTTCCATTCATTCCTTCAATATGTAAACGACATTGCCTAGGGTCGCATTTTCTTCTCAAAGTTTACTATTCTGACGGTATTAGACCTTGACTTTTTGTAAAAAAAAATACTGCCAGCCAAAACAAATTTAATTTATTTTAATGTTACCCGGGGCTTTTGCACGCCTGTTACCTGACACTTGAAGTAACACGAGTATCACAGTCTGCGAAGAAAGAATATCAAAAGACTTATAAAGAGGCTTTTGGTTTGACCGGGTTGTCCACGACTGATGTTTTCCCCCGAGCCGAGAGCAACAGATGAGAACGAAAAATTGGAAGGCTTTCTGAAGTGGCATTTTTGCGAGCCCGGGGAAAATTTCATTTACAAAAAAAAAGGGTCGGTGAAAGATCCTCTCGGGTGGAAAAATGTTGGGCTCTTCGCGGCCTGGCACAGAAAGACAAGCAGAAAAGTCAAATTCTGAAATTTAAAAAATCTTTTTAATGGCTTGTAATTTTCGTGTAAAAAAGAAAACTCTTATTTCATTTTTTCCACAGGAAAATTCTCGTATCCACAAGAAATATTTTCAATTAATTTTAATATTTTAATTTCTTGAAACTAACTAGAAAAGTAAGTTAATTACATAACCTGACGTAAGATTTATCGGTAACAGTTGATTTACATGAAATACGCATATATACTTTTAGCTGAATTATAGGTCGACAAGGACACTTAGAAAGTGATAGCAAGACGATTTGAAATTCAGTAGACACAAGTAATGTGAAAGCCTTCACAAAAACAGTAAATAAGTTGGTATTTGTGCGACACCACATACAAGACATTGTAGATCGTTAGACAATGAATTAAGTTAAGAAAATTAAAAATAAATGCATTAGTAATTATTGCAAGAGACGTTTCTAACTTTTGTCATTCACGACTTCATTTTATTTGTATTTATTTAAATATTAAACCCTGTGGGTTATTACTAGACATTCTTGTTTGAAAATAGTAAAAATTTTTTGGTGATTTTGTTTAAATTGTAGGTAAAAAGTGTGTGACACAAGAAGTAAGGACATGACTTTTATTCAAGGACAAAGGTAAAGGGTTCAAAGGGTTCCTTTGTATTGCTTTAAAAGAAATTTTAGTTAGGTTACTCCGGACGATGTAATTGTTTCAATCAATTTTAAGTAACGCTACAATTCAATCAGAGAACAGAGTAAAATAAAGTTGACCAGAATTAAAATTACTTTCTACGTTGTGATTTGGCATTGTTGTGCAACTGTTTTTATAATTTTAATTATTCTCTGCTTTAATGGCGAGTGTGTCGCCCCTGGAATTAACTAGGAATGGGCTCAATAAAAATTAAATTTTTTTGTAGGGGCTTGGAGGATCTTTAATAATTCTGATACAAAATGTTAGTAGTTACTATGTTACGCCTGCTTTTACCAGTTCTTGGTATTGTTAGTCTACCCAAGTACCACTAGAAGTATTGCATTCGTACACTCAGACTGCATTGTTATTTCATCCTCATTATTTTTCTTTAGATATACTTTTATATCTTATTTATTATTTATTTTCTTTCTTCGTCTCGAAATTTCAGTCTGTTTTGTTTTAATGATTTCTTTGACGGAGATGCACAGCAGAATGTGCCTTTTGTTTTGTCTTATGATTTCTTTTTTATCTGCTAGTCTCCGAGAAAATTCACCTTTTGTCTGTCAACGGTGTAGTCTGTTGCTATAGAGGAAACATGTCGTTCTTGCTGCTTAAAGAATATCAAATACATCAAGCATATTTTTCACTGTTTTCTCCTAAGTTGGCTGCTCAATCCTTTGTGTTGTGCCATTTACAATCGAATTCCTGCAAGACGTTATGAATTAAGCACTAGGTCAAGAAATATCAGTTTTGGTGGTAAAAAACAGTGTCGCAAGAGATTCACATATTAATCCATTAAAAATAACAGGCAGAAAGATATTTAAATCACTTAGTACCTGTTTAATACAAATGGTTTTTTTGAACATTTTTTGGTGAATTTTTACTCAAAATTGAAACTGCGAGTGTTTAACGTGAAAATGCCAGATGAAAAATAAGTCGTATTTTGTTATGTATTAAAAGTTTTTTTTCTAAAAAAATTCATGCAATGTTTGATTAAAGTTAAATCAAACCTTTTCACATGTAAGCAAATATCTTTTAAATTCTGTGTGTATTTCTGCGTCTCTGTTCTTCTCTGTGCGACTACTCTTTCCAGTGTATTCCTCATCAATTTCTCACCGTCCGCATTCAACTTCAAACACGGTTGTTTATCTGTGGATTCGCAAGCTCTACTATTTGTCTGCGTCTCATATGTGCTGTCGTCTTACTTTTCATTACATTTATTTGCCTGACGTTCTAGTAAACATCTTCCATTTTGTGCTTCCTTTAACGGTTGTAACGCTTCTACATTTGGCCTATCCACACGCTTTTCCGAAGCCTTTAATTCCTTCAAAATAAACACAAGCCTTTGCGTGAAAATTAAGAACTATTCTACTATTCAGTAAGGCCTGTCTAAGAGTTTCTGGAGGGAAAAATCGAATGGAGAAAGGACGAAAGAAAGAGGTCGGAAGGACACGGAAATTTGGGCGTCGTTGGTTAGCAGTGACAAAACGCGTGAACCTTCGCAGGTGTCATTGGAGTAAAAACAGGGTGACGGGAACGCCTCGAATCGTCTTGAATTTTTAATGCAAACAAATTTATTTCTGAAACTCTACACGATTGTACTATAATTTTTTAAGGTTGAGGGAAAATGTTGAAAAGTCTATAATTATTTGTTGAAATTAAACAGGAAAACAAATTTCACTTCTGGCATGTTTACTGTTGTACAGGAGTCATTTTCTATTTTTAATTAATTTCCAAAATTTGACACGTGTCGATTTGATTTCCTTTCCGACACAAAATGTTATAACACTAGAACGGTAGTAATATTTGGGCAAAACATTACCTGTAGGGAAAATTTTTGCGAAATACCAAATAGATTTGGAACAATTCACTGGCGATCAGAATACTCCTACAATATACAATGTGATTTACATGATACTCATGTTGTACGTAAAATTACAGGATTCATGAACCTGCATATTTTAAATAGCTTTTATTATTTTGACGTACCCAGAGACTCACCTGGGTGTAAAGGAAAGTGTGTCTACCAAATCAAGTAAATACAGTGACAACGAAATGTAATAATCAAGTGATACATACGTAACTATTTGTATTCGCCACCGTAGTTTATTCTAAAATAGGACAGAGCTGCTCGTGAAGTTCTATGGATTTTGTATATTCTTAATAAATGGTTTGTCAGTTACTTCAAACAGCAAAGCGAGATGTGGAAATGAAAACCACAGTATCCGGAAGGTAAAAAAATACTTGAATTGTTCAGTGAGTACGTAGATGAGAATGAGAATGAAAAAGGGAACCGATGAATAATTTTGTTCTTTTTGCTCTATTTTTTCTACCACTCTTTTCTTGTGCTGCTGCCTGATTCCTCAGTTTGAAAGAAAATGCTTTTCAAAGGAGCACAACACTTTGCCTGGGAATTTTGAAGATACGAAAATTCTAATTATAGTATAGAAAATTTTCCATTGGTTCGCTGTAGAAATGACAAAAAACAAATTCAAAATGCATTATATTTAATTCAGTTACGGAAAATCAATTTTCTTTTTTTTTCGGAGGGTTGGTAAGAGGCGCTTGTTTGAGGCCAAGCCGAGCACCGGCAGCATTGTGTTTGACTCGGAAAGGGCCATTTCCGGTTACCTTTACATTTGTGTTTGCTTTTGACTTGAATTAAAGAGAAGTAGAGAAAAAAACTGTTATTTCATGTAGGCTTTTTGTGTCCGGTAATTTCAATACAAGCTCCGGTGCTTTTTACACTCGGTCGTTTCGCTCCTGTTTCTTCCATCAATCTCACTTTTGATTTTCTTTAACATTACCCTAACAAAAGTCGGAATACTTATTAATAATCAATGTTGTTTGACTTACATTGGTAGAATGAGAAGACTTAATTTCTGTATATTTTATCCGTGAATAAACAGTTTCCATGGTTGCCCGTGTTTCGAAAAATTTTACAGAAATAATCGTACCGAACGAAAAACCATGCGTGAAAGGTTGGAACAACATGATTGGAGCAACTCAGTAGTAAGCAATATTCATAAATAAATTTTGTACATATACATCTGCTAGATTGATGTAAATTCTTGAATAACCCAAAACTTCGAAATTTATAAGTTCAAGGTAACTAGAAAAGTATTCGACGTATAAACCCGATCAGCTCACCTTTTATTTGAGCGCAATCCTCAGTTTTTTGTTTTGTGTTTGATATGAACTTACCTGTAAAAAAAAGAAGTGAAATTATTAAATTGTTTTGATTGTAAATATATTACGTAAAACTATAATTGTCGAAAAGTTAGTTGCCGGATAGGCATGTAGTTATTTGTAGTAGTGGGCAATAGCCACCAAAATTCTAAATTAGAACATTGAAAATAGCAAGTGAGTTGTAGTTTATAGAATTGAAATAGCAATTACAATTCGATTGTTCAGTAATTACTACATACATTGGTTTATTGTAAACATACCGGAAAGTATTAGATGTTTTATGAGTGACTTTCTGTTTGTTTTACTTCTCGCTATCACGGTGAACATTAAATTGTATTTAGATAGGAACATACAATGCAGAATAGAGGAGACAGTGTATAAAATTACCTTTAGTAAAAAAAATGTGTTACTAAATATTAATGTGAATATCAACAGCTATTGAAGAATTAATTTCTTTTTGTTTCTTATGAGGACCAACTGGGTCAAGGTTTCACAGCTAGTTTAAAATTTAACATGGGCTTCTAATTATAGAGAAAAAACACTTTAATAATGTCAACTTTAAGTAGTGCTTAATTATAGTTTGTGTGCAATCCTCGGTTCTCTTTCTAAAAATATGTCAGTTCACAATAATAAAACTCGACGGACCAACCAGAAAAATTTGCATACTGTAATTGGAAGTACTTTTTCTGGAAACCTGTGGTGTGAGATGTTCGAATGCTGTCGAAGTAAAAAAATGAATGTATGCATGGAAAAACATTGTATGTGTACAGAACGTGCAACAAACTTTTTTGAAAACCAGAGGAAATTGAAAATGCAAGTGGCTCTCGACGGCGTCTTTTTATATTCACTCGATCGATGAACTAGTTTTTTTTTTCAGATTTTACTTCAGCAGTCGCTTTTGATTTCGTTTTAAAATTTCAAAACAACGGTCGACAAAGTCAGAAGCAAAAGCAGCAGCAGCAGTAGCTGCGGTCACATAGCAATAATTTATTTATTTATTTTTTCGTAGTTTCGTGGAATTTCTCTGCCAAAACCACTTTCGGTAGATATTCGGTGGAGTACGGCGGTAACGGACGGAAGGAAATGATTGGTAGAAAGAGTAGGAATTTTCAATCGGTTGTCACGCAATTCCCTCATTTAAATTTAAAGATTCTTTTGCATTATTACGCTATCCTGCAGAGTTATACCTGTTTAGTTTGGATAAAAGACCTTGCTTTTATATTCGTTCATTTATTTTTTTTTCTGAGGCATAATACGTTAAATATTGATCGTTGACCCGTAAAAGATGAAAGGTAAAAATTTATTTCAGTTTCACTCTGCGGTTGCACTTCTTAACAACGAATGCGCAAAGTATCACGTTATCAAAACTTAATTATTATGGTACTAACATTTTTGGCACACATTATAAATGAGTAATAGTGTAAGAAATTCAATATTAAATAACATAAGAAATTTTCAACTTGTACAACGTAAAATATAAAGTATTAAAGTAGACTTCCGTACATTGAAGTCGACTTTTTTCTCTTTGGTTTTCATACTGTTTAAGATTAACTAATAAGACACTCGTATAAATTTCCCAAGAGTTCTATCAAGTTAAGTGTACCAATTTTTGATACAGACACCTGGACGGTAAATATGTAGTGCCCGGATGGGAATAAAAGAAAAGGTTTGATCGTTGGTTCCCTAGCACTTAGAATTTAATTGAGCTGAATTTTAGTTAAACTACCTGCGAGGTGGTATCAGAAGGAAAGGATCATTCGAGTTGCAAAAGGAAAAATTTCCTTTTTTTCGACTTAAATCTCTTCCCAGTTTAAAGTTTGAATGACTTCTCTTAAAACTTACAGCTTGATTCGTAGATTCGTATAAAATGTTCGATAGAGTTGCCACAAAAATGTTTAATTTTCCAAATTTTTTCATTTTTTATTATTCCAATAATAGAGTGAAATAATAAATTGTGCAGTTATAACAAAGTTTTGTACTTTTTAATATTCATGTAAGAAGAGGCTATTATTGTTGAGTAAGTTATTGAGAAAATCAATTTTTTAATTTATGGGTGATTTTGGTCAGTTCTTGTTTATAATATTTATTACGCATATAATATTAACAGAAGCACAACTTTTACACCTTAATGTTATTGTGAGATCACAGGTGATCATAAAAGTTTATTTAAGTGCAAACGACTTTTGTGTATTATTTTTATGCAGAATATAGTAGTTACTTATAAGTATACTAAAAGAATACCCAAAATGCCTATTATTTGATGGATTATAAGTTTCCAATTGCAGTGGTTATATATTGAAGGGTTCGTTGCGTGCCTGCATATTTGATTTTTACAGTTCAATTAAGTATATGGAGATACATTGGTTTGTAGCTAAATAAGAGCTTCGTGACAATAGCTCCGTGCTGGTCGATGACTCTCTTTTGGTGTCTGCTTTTAGCCTTTTTGTGAAAATTACTCTGACCTGACACTATCGAAACATTTCAAGTCTAACCTCCCCGATCGAGAACCCATCTCGTGAGGTTTGTCTCACACTTAATTTTCATTGAGTTTATACACACGTACGCACACAATTTCACATTAATAATATTCTCCTCTACTTTTAGCAAACCATCATATTGATTTTTGATAGAATCACTAGATAAATGTACAATCCATTTGCTTTCCAATCCTTTTCAAGTTGAACGGTACCAATGCAGAGGTGAATTTAAACGCTTCGATCAGTTTTCGTTTGCTCCGAGGTTTAGCATTCCATGGCTTACAACAACCTTTTGTTTAATGTCGACGGAAGGAATGCATTTGTTTGCAAAGCCACGACATAATTTGATCAATTGAAGTTTTAGTATATTCTAAAATATTCTGTTGGTAAATTTAACTTGTTGAATTGAAAAAACCGAGGGAAATAAACATTACCGATCTTGCCCTTTTAGCCACAACATTTCTATCCGGTCCTATCCATTTTGATTCATATAATGGATCAAACATACATATTTAATGAGGGAAAAAGGTAATGGATAAACTGGGCAGTACTCTCAAGGGAAAGAAGTTTCTGGTCGGCGAAAAAGAAAGAAAAAATTTTAACTTTTTCAAACCAACGGGTGTCAGCTAAATGTGACTGTCTCATTATAATTTATTTACTTAACTTTACTCTGTTGGAGTTAAATATTTTTGAAATAATGTTTATTATACACACTACGACTTCTTATACCTAAGACGATTCATATTCCGACATTGTTATTCGTACACAGTATGGGGTTAAAAAAAAGAGGAACAGGCTGTTAGGTTCTAGGCATTAGTCACCTCCTCGGTGATCTGATTCGCAATTACTACTCCTAAAATTGGGTATTATTTCCATTATTTAATGCACCTCATCAACTGATTAAATATACTACATTGAAATGAGTAAAAACGAGAAAAAAACAATAAGGTAATAATCGTGAGGCTGCGATAAAACATTTTGCACTCTCATCAGTATTTTACATGACAATTACAAATTACGACTGTAATTTTAATTCATTGACAGAGCGAACTAATACATTTTTGTTTCATTTATAATCTAATTATTTCACGCATAACCCATTTATCATCGTCCGTTATTATATTAATATTAATAGGAGTAGAAAAATTGACAACATTAATCTATTCATTGGCCGTATTAATCGTTGACTCACGTGACCAACAACGCCCACATATATTAAATTACAATAATTATTCAATCGCTATCGACGAACGCGGATAAAATATGAGTAATTAATAATTACATTGTCGGTCGACAAGAAAATCAAGAAAATATCAGGTGTCCAGGGTGACCTCGTTTTCTAATTGCACGAATGAAAATTCGGTTAATTCAAATGACTTCTCGACTTGTAAGTGGGTGATAAGCGTAGGAGATTTCAAAGAAAGAATAACAATAATTTCCACACTAAATATTAATAGAGGACTAAAATACCCAGGATATGCCTTCACGGAATGTTTACACGGGTTGTTTTTACTAATTTAAATAAATGCTTAAGTTGTACGTCGCAGTTTCACGGTTTGGACTGAGACTGGGTTACTTACGAGTTATGGTCAAAACTGTGGCCATTGAAGTTTCATTGACCGTAGAATACTTAAAATTATATAAATACTACAATATTTAAAAATTATATATATAAATTAATAAAAGATTAGCTTCTGTTAAAAGATTGATGTGCGATTGAGTTCGCATCACTACAGGTGACTCTTACTTTTCAGCCGCCACCACTAATTAGGAGGATGACCTATGATAACAAATTGTTAAAATATGAAAACTTTATTAATACACCGTATTTATTTTCTTATTTAGGTTATAACTTCAAAATCCAAACCAAAAATATTCTAGCTGTCGTATTTATTGATTTTAACAACATAATTACGATGTTAACGATAGTGGAAGGTTGGTGCCTCCTCTCCTTTAATTGTGCCAGGATGACTGTTTTGTGCGCACTGCCATTGCTTTCAACCACAAAGAATTAAGGCATGCTTCTTTTGAAAGAATGAAAAAATCCAGTTATCGATTCCAGGAAATGTTGTTTGCTTGGAAGAAACGTCAAATCGGTTAGGTATTTCACAAACTCCATTCTTTTCCTGGCTTTTCTTTGAAATTTCAGATTTTTTGTGATTTCATAAATAAAACATAGATTGATAGACTCGAAACAGACCGAATTGACCCCTGGAAATGAGCTCTTAAGTTTTTATTTTGTTTTTTAAATTTTATTTTGATGAAAGGCTCGTTCTTTGTTGAATAGAAATACTAAATAAAATGTAATAAATGTTATTCTATTAATTATATTTTAAAAAAATGTGCAGTGCAAAATTATGAATGATCGTTAAAGTTAAGGGTGAAGCACATCTGTACCAACAGTACTAGTTTTTTACTTTTGCATTTGTCGTTTTTTGCTATCTGAAAAATTCATAGTCAACATAATTTCGTCAAAAATTAGTTTAGTAAAATTATTTTCAAAACATATATATCAGATTTATTGTTTGTGACGAAGTTCTTCATTACCAAGAAAATGACTGGATGACGGGGTTTATCGAGATTCTTACCGAGAAGTATGAAGGCATTAAAACGAGATTGATGACCCGAAAATAGCTTATCCATGAAATATTAAAACATATAAAAGTCATAAAACGCGCTCATGGCAATTATTAAAGAACATTTCTGCATACCTTCTGTGCTTAATTAAATCAGTGTTAAATTATCTGCAACCCATCTGCATCCGGTTTATTATTCTGCCAAATTCATCAAAAAGTAAGTGGTTAAATACCCTTTCGCATACATCCACAATAAACACATAAAATCACGACGAATTCATTGAAATTCGGTTCCGAAAATTACTGTGACTTATGATTGCCTTAAAGATCGATCATTCTGCATGAGTTCAGCATATTTTCAAAATCGCAGCAATAGAAAATGTCTGGTGACACGATGCTCCGTGGACAAATTGTCGTGACACGTTTTGTTCGTCAAACCACGAAGGAATATAACAAGTTAATAAGAGTCAAGTTTTATGATGGTTTCCAGACTTTTTACTACCCTTTTCTGTCTCTCTCTCTCTCTCTTTTGTCAAGACTTCTTGCTTATGTTTTGTTTCTGAATTGTAAAAACCCGGTTGGAATTTTACTAAATGTCACTTTTGTAAGCGTAAAAATTTCAGAAATGAAGGAAGACCGCAAAGCAAGTTGGAGACAATGCGTTTTCAGAAAAGTATTCTTTATAAAAAAACAGTAATGCTTTTATCTAACCCAACCTGGTAAATATCTTGAACATTTTTTTTTTCATTTGCAGACGCGACGCAAATTCTAATAGTTTAGTGAACGAAAAATAATAGTTGCACCGATCTCGACCCATAATTTTAAACATCACGTCACGTTAATTATTGAATTTTATAATGGATGTGCTATATTCATTTTTGCTTGGGTGTGAGGTGTGCATGAAATCATATAAAAATCAAGTTGTTTTCTTCTGTATTTGTAGACAGACTCCGGTGAGATATCAGGAATGATTATTAATTGGCTACTGATCAATGGCTTTCTTATGCTGTCTGGGTTTTACGTATACTGATATCTTGCTTGATATTCGACCACATTATAATTTGAGTCTTTTCCTCTTCTAATATTATACTTTTAGTAAAAGAACTATTTGTACCTAAATTCAAATTGTACAATTTCAATGCTTCATTACTATCATTGTGGTGTTTTAGTATTTTACTCAGAGTAAAATTGCACTTATTTTCTCTAATTATTCCTCAAGGTTATGTTTTTTTATAGAGTTTATAACTCCTTTTGCTTCGGCTTCAAAATAGTTTGAATAAATTCCTCAAAAGTTCAAAAATATTGTAAAATTTCATTTTGTAATGATTAGGTTAAAAAGAAATTTAAAAAAAAACAGCTTCGGGTTTACGTCTAGACCCAATGTGCGTTTGACAGCATCTCCATCTTCTATTAAATCGCCACAACGCTACTTTCTTGTACTTGTTTGTTACTCTTTTTGAAATTTGACGAGTTCAATAAATTCGATACATTGAGTACTACAACAATGGCTATTTTCTGCCCGCCTTAAAACTTGGAGTATTATTTGGAAATGTTATTTTTCAAATGCTTTGTTCATTCGGTCTAGCATTTCAACCATTACTTGAAAATATCGTACTACTTAATATGATCTTTTTGCACGTTTGCTTGCTGATACTGTCATAATAATATATATTTTTTATTCAATAATTTTGACTATGAGCCGTATACATTTTATATAAAAACTTATGCACCATGAATTTATATATTTTCACTATGCATATGCAAAGTAATTTTGGGAACCTATGTTCGGAGGCAACCATGAATTAAATTGCGCTTCGCTATCTATTAATGTTGCATTTATTATTTTGTTAAAAGACTTACAAGCAGTAAAAGTGTTGCAATTTTGTTTACACTGAATAGTAGTGTTACTTTTGACTCGTCTTTTTTATTATATGTGAAGTCCTTAATGTTTTAGCCAGCGTTCAACATATAGGTGTGTCAGGCCAATGAGCTAATTCCATTTTCTTTGAGCAACAATGGAATACAAATAAAACCCTTAGAGGAAGCCGAGTGTTAAATTTAATAATTCAATTTAAAATTTATTAATTTTCGCCTTGGCAATGCCAGAACAAGACAAATTTGGAATAATAAAGAATGAACACTTTGTTGAAGGTCTCAGGTCAAAAAATTACTAGTAATGTTTTTGTATTCATAAATGTTTTTAACACTACCTACAAGATTGAAGATCAACAGAACGGTTTAATATATATAAATATTTCAGTCCGTTAAATGTATAAATAAATAAATAAATATTTATGAGGTAATGTTTTTCTTGCTTGTACTTGTCATATGTGCCTACTTCAGTTGATAACTTTGAATTGGTCTCTGAGATATTGCAGTAGCTGGAAAATCTTTCTTCTTTGGCAAGAAGTTCAGTCAGTGTAGACCGCATTCCACTTTAGACTCTAGGCAGGTGTAGGGCTATTCTCTTTCGTCTGCCTGGATAAATTTTATTTATCTACCAAAGATTGGTAAAGATACCAATTTTAAATGTTTTAAGTCTTTATTATTGAATTTGTTATCTGGATTGACCCGAACGAATGGTGAATGTTACACGCTTCACTTTAATTACTGACCAAATCTGTGACAAATGAATTCATGGGAACGAGTTACCTATTGTATATATCAGAAGGGTGAGAGTCAGGTACCTAAAAATCAATGAAAACAAATACCTCGCCAAAGCGAAACCCTTTTGACCTCGATGGGTGCCCGACACAATAACCTTTTTCTCTATTACCAACAGAAAGTACAAAAGATTAGATTAGGTTTGGATTTGGATATCCTGCTTTTATGACGAGTATTTTCTTTAGAGCACTCCATACCAATTGTCAGATTTCATTCCATTTTGGCTGGGTAATGAATTTGTAACGATTTATGTTCAGGCCATGTAGCGATGATCGATTATGAATTAATAAATGAAAAAATGACTGAATCGCTAAAATCTGATATTTATTTTCTCTTTTATGCTATTATTATGCTGGAATTTCTTATTTCCTAATCATTTCTAACTTGATCTTTTTGCTCCCCTTAAACCCCTATCTTTAAAAAATTTGTACCATTTCTTGGTGATTTTCTGGATATTTACCATTGGATAATTATTTTACCAGATTTCACCTGGTTTTATACTGATAATGTGAACGGTTTTTGCAGTTAATATCTCCATTACTATGTATTATAATTTCATACGCAAAGTATATTCTAGTGTTCGGATATTATTTTTTATATTATGAATTTCTTGGCAATGTTCAACATTAAAAAATGTGTAAGATACAAAATAACAATGTATGTAGCAGGTAGATCTGATTGTTTGAGGATTTTAAATTTGAGTACTTTGAGCCCAACTTTTTATATTTTATTTTATGTTGAAATGAAATCCCTCGGTAGTTATATACTTCCATGTGAGCTTTTATCTTGTTAATGGGGTATACTAAAACCTTATTCTCAAATTCTCAGAGGGCAGTTTCTCATAAATTTCCACATTAGAAAAAGAATTTTCTACCAGCTCTATGAAATTCGGTCAAGGTCGAATAGTCTTTAGGCTGTTTAATTTCAATTCTTTTTGGGAGGGGGGGGGTACTTCTAAGTTAGTTTCGTCACGAGTTTGACGCTTAGAGCAGTGTAGAACGGTGGCTTGGAGTCCTGCAATTAATTGGAACTTTTATTTACTTGGATGATTACAATGGAACTGTGTCCACGAGAATTCGTCCTCACGGGCAACATCTAAAACAAACAGTCAATTCAAATTAAATAAACCGGTCTAACAAAGTTTCAATATTTGAATTTGCTGTAAGCTCAAATGGGACGTCAATAATTATGGCAGTAACAATTTTTCCTTCTCCGCCCCGAAGTTCTTATTTCGTTTCGCTCGCTTCGTCACATGAATCATTAATGATGTACGCAATCGATGTTTATGTACTTTGTACGAGTGCGGAAAATCCTACTCAGAAATAAGTAATCGTTGTGTTGTCGCAGTGGGAAACTAAAGTTTGGACTCTACTTGACAGTTGGCCATCATTTTGTTCAAATATTTAACTAACCAGTAAAAATTTGTCATTATCCTTGAGATGTTACGTTTTTTAATTATTTCGATCAAAAACTTATACTTTCTATTTTTCTATGGTCATCAATCTTACCTTTCCTAAACGGGTTTAGGGTGAACTATTTCGTGCAGTCACAGTTGACACTTCTCACAGAATAAATTTAATGTTAAAATTTTTTACCATCAACAATTTATCTGATGTAGCATTTGAGACCCCCTTCTACGACTGTAAGATCTTAAAATCATACGTGTTGTATCGTACGTCGTTCAGTACCTCTAACTAATGATTTTGCCACAGCAGTATGCCATAGACCTCACCTATTTTCTACTTGAAAAAACAAAAAGGAAATTTCCTTTTTCAGAATAAAATTGATCTTAGGATTCTCAAACTGTTTAAATGTGTGAGAAAATGTTTAATTTATACGTCGTCTGGTGCAACCAAACAAGACAATTCTGCACTGCGCAAAAAGGTGTTACCTGAAGGCATCATATACAAAGACTTACTTTTGGTATGATTAAATCATACTTTATTAAGGAGTTGAAGGACAGATAAGGGTGAATTTCATTATTTCATTGCGAGAGGAGATGTTAACTTCAAGTAAGCAATTTTGGACTGGATATGGTTAAAAGTAAATATTATTCATGTTACGTAAGCATTTCATGTGATACGTGAGACCGAAAGGCAATTCGTTAACATCATTTGTGGACGCAGATGGACAGCAGGGCAAATGCAAGTGCAATTAAATACAATGACTTATGTACAGGCGGGTTTCCAAAGCCTACCTAAATAGGTGAAGTCCCTACTTTCTTCTGCCTTTTTCTGTAATTTATATTGTTATATAATAGCCGATTCCCTTCTCTCTGCTACATTGGATGTTCGTATCCGATGTAACGCTCACTATCTCTGTCATCTGACACTCATCACACACCGTAAATGAAGCCATACAAATCTTGTGCTTTCGAGGCGGGAAACAAAACAAGGAGAGAAGCCGAGGGTAAACAAAGTGAGAAGGACGTCAAATCGTTTGGAGGATAGCAAATAGGGAAAAGTCAAAGGTTCACGTGTCAAAGGAAACGGAAAGCTCGCGTAATTTCTCAAATTTTCGTACCAATAATCACAGGTGGGAGGCATCCATATTACGTAACAGTATGAATATCAAGTTGAAAGGTATCCGTTGAAAGTGAAAAGGATTCTCAAGGGTGAAAGAGCCTTCTACCCGACACCAGAAGGAAATTAAAGAGAAAGTTTCATTAGCAAACAATAGAAATTTATTTATTTATTTTATTTTATTTGCTTAACGATCTCGATCTCGATCTCGATCCCGATCTCCGATCCCAATTTTCACACGTTGCCGATCTGATTTTCTCCCAGGGATCGAACTTTCTCTGCGGATAATTTTCTCTCGGGTGTTAGTTGGTCGGATAAATTTCATAAATCTTTCGAGCATAAAATTTGAAATTTATTTCCCCGATTTTTGGCTTTTAAAATTAATTGATTCTCCTACCATGTGGACGCGTAAAATCTGTACCGGTATTGTTCTTCTTCGAAAAAGCTCGGGGTTGGGTAATGTAAACCTGATGGCTAATGTCATCAAACATGATGTAGTCCAACTCGAATGGGTTCTGGCCGTAGAGGTAGTTTTGCAGAAAAACCCAAATTGTGCACAATTGATTTTTCAGTTGTTCTACGAGAATATTTAATTTTTCCTACTTACTTTGGATGGTCTAAAATATTTAAATATATTTCACATTGTTGTATTTTAGAGAAGAAGCCTTGAAGTACCTAAGCCTTACTTAATAATTTTTCATTCTGGTTTCAGTTTCTTCTTATTGGTATTTGTCCCCTTAGCTACTCTACTCTGCTTGCGAACCTGAAACTGAACTGAAGAACCAATTCTTCCACGGTTTGGTCTGGAAATTAGTTCAATTTTATGTTGCGATTTTTTGTTCTTCCGTTCAGCTGGATCCTGCCTTGAGTTGTTTTTTAATTTCAGTTTTTCCTTTTGTACGCTTGCTCTTAAGTTTCTAGCTCATTAATTCTGTACGGGAGGCAGATTTTATTTATTTTAACAATTCTTTTATTGATTTTTCATGCTTGCTTAAGGCTCTATTTCTTCTTAAAAATACATACGGGAAAGTATTACCTTTCTCTTCTACTATTTTTAGGATAAAGCAACAGAGTCTTCTTTGAACCTCCCGGGTGCTACTGTAATTGTTTATTCAAAATTAATGAGATAGGGTTCTGCAAGATTGTTTTGGGCCGTCCGGAGCGTTTTGACCTCCGGCTAAGATCACTTCATCTTTTGAGTTAAAACCTGAAAAAATGCAAGCGTTGAATAATGCAAATTGAATTTCCTTTCTTGAGTGAGTTTTTCTGAGTTGCTTCATGTGGCGCGTAAACCTGACACCTTTGGTTAGGTAAGACACTGTTGACAGGTCCAGTAAGGAAACGATGAGAAGTTGTGTTTGAAACGATGAACTTTGATTAAACCTGAGTATTATTTTTACCTGTGACTGTAAAATATTTTTAATTTACCTGCGAATAAGCTTTGGAGGCGAAGGCTTACCTTCTTTTAGAATATACAAGACCTATGTACATCTGTGTCTGCGTACGGGGCGGTTGACCTGACGGGATAAGGCAAAGTATCTGAAAGGAACCTTTTGATTATATAGCTCAAAATTCAATCTGGTAGGTTGAAAAGAAGCAACAAAGGAAAACTCTCTCGGGCCGACTCGTTAGCAGAATAATGAGAGGAGAGACATTCAAAAACGGAATGAATAGAATTTCCGTCGCTTTTGAAATTGTAAAAACGTCTTTCTCTCCGTCTTCAGTTTTGGCCAACTTCATGAGAGTAACAATAAAAAAAAGTAGACGAAGGAGCAGCAAAAGGAGGAAGGTAGGAAAAGAAATCAAATGGCCTGTCTTGGGCAGGTCCATCCGACGTCATTTGCATGTTCTTTGGCTTCGACCAGACGATGGGAATAATTTTTTATTGTTGGCCAGGGCTTGATGGGAATGAGCGAGAAGAATAAGTTTTATTGCTGAAAGCTCAAGATGAGATTGGATTCTTCCTGCTCGAGTACCTGGAAGGATGCCCGAGAATTTGTTCCATTTGAGACGTGAAGTTGTAATCGGAGAGTCGAAGGATTTCAGATTTGTTCAGATTCAGGGATAAGTTTTGCTCCGACACAATGTCTAACGATGTCTTTTGTCTGTGAGAAAAGATCGTTTTGACCCATCGCTGGCGAAGTTGTTGTTGTTGTTGTTAACATTTATTCGTCGTCTATTTTATTTCCCTGAAGTGTTTGTCTAGTATTTGCCGTTGATCGCATGTTTACTTGGGATCACGTTGAGAATAAGCGTCCATGTTTGACGGTTTCATCAGATTTTCTTCATCAAAAGCAACCAGTCGTCAATTAAAGTTTTGGCTACTGTGGCATTAAAAGTGTTGAATTTGTCGCATTCACATTTAGTGATTTAAATATTATACCATTTTGTTTGTAACATTGACCCCATTTTAAAATTTCAAGAGGTACACAAATTTAAAATTAAAATAATCAATGCAATTAGTTAATAGGGGAATTAATTATATACGCTATACGGAATGTGTAACAATATAAGTTAGATATGCACACAATAGAAGTATTCCTTCCAGTGCAACGTTTCAATACATATGTTTCTGTATATATTAATAATGTAAATAGGAATCTCATGTAATACTATTTTAAACTTAAACATGTATAATAAATTATTATACACATAATGTAGGAATTACAACCAAAATGCAATTAAAAGGTATACTAAACATCACGTTAAAGGTTTGAATTGTGATAGAAACACAATTTAGTTTGCTATCTTTGAAAAACTTGACAACTCTTGAATGACCTTTGACGGCGCCTTTCTAAGTTTTTAGAAAGATTGTGAAACATCCGTCAGTTGAGACTGAAACTCATGGAACAAGATAAAAGTGAGAACGGTTTACAACCACCTTCAGGTTACACTACTGTATGTAATACTAGAAACAAAAAAACAATAAAAATAAATGCGCCCATAAAAACATATAATTTCAATAGCAGAATTTAGTCTTAAGTTGAAAAGGAGGAGCCCCGGAAAGTATGGTAGTGCAGTTTTAATGTTTTAATAAAGCTTAGAAATTTTTAGTGTTCAACCCCTAAACAAATTTGAAGTCGTTTTCCAATAAAATATGTACAGTGTTATTTCTGCGGAGCAAAAATCATTGAATGAGAGCAAACTTTAGGCAAAGTATTGCGAAAAACAAATGGGACCGACGCAGACGGCGCTTTCGAAAGTAAGAAAAAGAAAAATTATTATGATGGAGAAGTGGAGGAAGGAGTCTCGGTACAGGCGATGACCAAGTTTTAATTTTTAGAGAGTAAAGCAGGTGACATTTTTCTTTGCAAAGGTCGACTGAATTAAGAAGCCCATTGAGTATCCAACCAGACCCTAAAAATAGGAATTAAATTTTCCAAGGGAAAGGAAAAGCACAGAAGATTTATCTTTGCGTTTCACATGGTTACCAACTGGTGTTTTGGAAAAAGCGGACGACCGATCTGTCGGGAAAATATTTTTCCATTGCGGGACCCATCAACCGGAAACGGAAATCGCGAAACACTCGGCGAAACATGGCGTCACGGAATCGCTTTTTGTTGATTAAAAACAAAATTTCTTTATTGACTCGGCTGGCGAAAACATTTTCCATTGACATCCATTTGCCTGGCAGTTTTTTTATGTTCTTCTTCTTCCTCTTTCTCGAATTTCCCGGAGAAAATCCAACATTTTGTAGGTAGAACATGGACAAACAAACACACACACACACAGAGGCTTTAAAACAGCCTTAGTTTTGTCAGTTGTAAATTTTATCACTTGGAAATTCACCTTTCTTTAACTAATCAACCGTCGTTGACATAATTCCTCGTCCTACTTTTCTTAACTTTACTTTCTTAACTCGACCGAGGGTTTGTGTTTTTTTTTATTTTAAGGCCCTTTACCTGAACCAGAAAACTGTTACATTACTCTTTTCTTATCTTGATTCCTCAATGGAACAGAATGCTACGTCCTCTCAAATTCTGCAGCAACCTTTCCCTTGGTCATTATAACTTTACTCCCGGAAAGTTTGGTACTTTTTCCTATCTCGTTCGTTACAGTAGTTTTCTCTAGGTGGATGTTCTTTTATCACAAGGAGATCTCTTCTTTCTATGAGTAAACTTTATATGCATTTCACTACCGTTGTGGTTAAATTGATTATAAAAAAATCTATAAAACATGAATGAGCAACTCTATTACTACCAATATCTGCATCAAAATATTTCCACCATACGTTACCTGTCAGGGAAATACATTTGAATATAATATTTTAAGGTCTTCATCGTCTACCTTTTTTTTTCACGAGGTCAGATATCGGGATCTGTTCAATGCTTTACCCTACATAAGTTTTGATCCACACACATAAAAGTAGTAAATCACAAAAAAATAAACACTTTTTGCTCACATTGAATCTAAAAGTAAACAAGTTTAAAGGGAACCCCGGGAAAGTGTATACAAAATAAATCTGTTACATTTTCCACAAGAAAATAAATAATATTCAGCAGTCAGGTTCCATCTGTGACGAAATTCAAAACTCCCGTCAAAATATAAAAATCCGTTTACTCATAAAATTTGATAAAGACGAGATGATGTGGAAGAAAAATGATGTTGATGACGACAACGTAGATTTAACCTGTTTAATAGCGTCGAATTAGACTAAATGAAAAATTCGTAGAGAAATAAGAAGGTTTCACGGGGCGGTAAATAAACGACAATAGAAATAATGGAATAGAGAGGACGAAAATTGGTCCAGAGATCATAGGAATACAAAAAGGATAATTTGACTACTAGTTCTGAAAATAGGCCATTTTTGACACTTAAAATTTGTTCTTAAACGTTTAAAAATTTATACACTTTTTAAGCCCTGCAGTTAAGCTCTGCCGTTTACTTCTCAACTTCGTAATCCAGAACCAATGCAAATAACATTGCCAAAATAGTTTGTTCATTTTAGATAAGTTTTTCCATCTTAGGAGATGAATTTTTCTCCAAGGGAGAATGTGCTGCTTATCTTTACTTAACTTACTTTTAAAATATAGAAACATTTCATATTCTGATTCTGAGCTACAAAAAATATATTACAATATAAAAGGTCAGTTGTGACGGTTCAGTCAGTGCCTTCATTGAACTGTCTCAGGTGGGTGTCAGGAGTTTGAGTAGACGTGGAAAATTTGTTGTTTCCGCTCACCTCGAAGCAGCCACAGTCACTTTTTGAGTCAACAGAGGTTTCCATAAGACACTACAAAACAGGCGGAAAGGAATGAAAATAATTGATGTAATCACATCAGTGTCACATCAAAAATGGGACAATTTGTCTCGCTTAGTAGTTAATGTCATGAGATATAGCGAACTTATTTTAGCAGAATTAAAACTAATTTCCTGCTTGTTTTCTCGTTTTCAATTTTGAGTTTCACTCAGTTTCAGCATGTGAAGCTTTCGCTCGGGACTGAGCTGTCAGAATTGCCTCAAGCCGATAATATTCATATGTCGTGCATATGTAATTTAAGTCCGAAACTAAGAGGCTTTCATTTCTCTTATTGTGTTTTAGGGAATGCAGAAGAGCCTTATTAAAATTTCAATTATTCTGTACTTAAAACTACTAGCAATGTGAATGGTAATGTATTGTTTAAATTTTCGGGTTTAATATGACAGCTGGTCCTCTTTGCCAACTTTACCTTTTAATTCAATTAATTCGTAACAATAGTTTTTCATTTAATCAACCATTTGTACTCTCCCAAACTAAATTATTCGTTCCTGACAAAATTGTACGAGTTTCAAATATAATTTCAATAATTTAATGTGCCTAACAAATGCTCAGGGAGAGATAATTTTCCGTTTTCTAATTAAAACACATGTTTTAAGTTTAATTTTTCTGCTTTTCTGGTATTCCACACATGTTTTGCATAAGCCGCGACCATTCAATAAGAAATATTTTCCATTAGGATTTTGTTGCACCTTGTTGCACATTTTGTGTAAACTTTCAATTGTACGCTCGAGTGCACCAAATCTGCAATTAAGTTGTTTGCATTTCGATGTCGCGGGTACGTGACTTAAGTGCAGATTAAGAAAAAAAACCTCTGAATGAAATGAATTCAATTGGAATGGTAGCCGGGGACCAAAGGCCGACCAAAGGCGTTCCCCAGGCTGAAGGACGCTAATGTCTTGAGGATTGTACGTACGCCTGCGAAGCTGCGCTTTTGGAGAGACTCCAACCTGCCCAAAATGGGAATTAATTTCAACAGGGTTTTCGTACGACCACGGTTTAATAACCAAAGCATTTTCTCTCTCCAACTCTCGCCCGTTCACCGCCGCTACGACAGTATAAATTTACATGATTTGTAATCGGTCTCAAGCAAATGGTATTATTTACAAGATAAAACCAATTTACTTAGGCGTAGAAGTTTCCAAATTATTCAATGGAGAAAGGACCGTGTTAAATGGCAATCGCTCTCGTCGATATTTTCAGAAACTCTTCATTGAAACGGTCCGCTACAAATTGCCGACCAAAAACAGAAAACCGGAAAATGAGTTTTAAATCGCGGAAACGGCAAGATGAAACTTTAACGATATGAAACATGGCGAACGATTTGAACCGATCGAACGGGACGAAACAGTTTTCATCGACGTGAACGTTACTATTTCTTTGTCTCCGTTTAAGATAAAAGACAAAGAAGAGTAGGAAAATTTATTTTATTGTACTCTGAAGAATGTCTTGCTTAATGTGGACGGCGAAGCACCTAATGCAATGACACCAAATGATTTATACGCAATAGGAATATGATTATAATTTTCTTATAGAAAAATGCGGGCGTAGAATACGATTAAATTTTAAATTATTCCACACAAAGTAAGGAATTTCGACTCGGGAAAACCAACGAATCATATTTGTGATTCAATGGCAATTTTATTCGATCACATTGGCTGATCATCGTGTCATTCGTGTCGCAGGAGAACGTAGGAAGTCACAGCTCAGAGATCGAAGTTGATTCTTCTTGGAGTTCATCACGCATTTATGTCCGCGATCTTTGCGTTAAAGCAAATTAATTAAATGGCAAATTTATCATTGTAGTGAATTTCAGCGAAAGGTCGCCGTAACAGAGTGAATTAATAGTTTCTAACTAGTTTCAAGATTATACCGAATCAAAGCGATTATTCTGAAGGAAACCCCTTTTTTGACCGTTAAAGTTTAGTTAACTGATTTTACATTTGAAAAGAGAGCTCAATTCGATCTCGATTTTAGTGATCGATCACATACTTAAAGGGCTGAAAAAGCGTGAAAGTGAGACTTTCATAAATCATACATCCATCTGAGTTTTATGTGTCTGTGTGAGAATTCGTTTATGCAAAGTGTTAAGAAAAAACAAGAACAACAGGGGGAAGAAGGGGATGCTGATGAGAAGTCGGAAGAAAAGCCCCAGGAGATGGAAATTTTGCATTTTACACGTTTTGCTTACTTGTTCCTCGAGATTTTTTCACAAAACAATGGCAAAATCTGATGTTGAAGTTGTGAAGAAAGGAGACTACGCCAAGTACAAGAGAAACCATGGAAGTGTTTGGTGTCTGGAATAGAAAGACGACGGAGAGGCAGAGTTGGAGCTTTGTTTCCTTGCATTTTCCGACATCCTCCACGCTTTTCAAACTAAACAAACAAGCAAGGGAACAAACAAACACACTGAGGAACGAACGAATGAGGTAAAATGGAGAGGACGGCGCCCCAGTGTGTAATAATTTCCTTTTTTTTTGTTTAATACCTGGAAATTTTCTCGTGAAATCTAAAACAGAAACACTTTTGTTTGTTTTATTACCCCCAACCGTGTCTGGAATTATTACCCTTGCTGTTACCCCACATGTCTTTAAATTGAATTGACGAATAGAAGGCATGAGTTTCCGGTACCGAGCAATCAATTATTTATAAATGCAAACAACACACATGCAACTTTCTGGTGGTTGAAAATATTTACATTTTATCACAAATATTTTAATTTTAAGGCGCGAATTATAATATCCTGATGGTAAGTTAAAAATAACCAAAAATATTGACCAGAATGCAACCAACGTAATTACCGTAATGCTAATGATTACTAGAATTGGAGGTGAAAAAGGCAATAAGTTTGCTGTTATGTCCGTCAGACACATTTAAAGTAATTTCTGTAATCCACCTGTAATGGCCCAATCTTCTGGTGAATCCGAAATTCCGTCTTCTTATTTCTTACTTTTCCAACGACCACATTCCAGACCCAGCTAACACGTAATATGTACGAATACAAACCGAAACCAAGCATTGTAATATGTCAGATGTGTAAAATACAATTAAGACGCAAAGTAAACGTTGGATAAAGCAATGAACTGTTCGTTGATCTTTAGAATTAAGTTGTCGAACTTCAAACAACTTGAAGTAAAGTGAATGAAAATTTTAAATCCTCTGTTCTAATGGAACCATAATTGTCGCGTTACTATTTGGGCGAGAACAATCGCGTTATTGAACTATGTAAGATTTGTTTGCTGGAATCATTAATATTTTAATGGACGCCTTTCTTTGCTCTTCTCTCGTTTTGATCATTAAATGCAGGAGTAAGCACATGTGGGAAATAGTCCTGCAAACGAATAATTCATTTCAATGGACTCAGTTGTTTTAAAATAAGATCTCTCTTGACAGATTCATAAAGAATAACAAATTCGTTTTACACTGCAGGGATCCGAATTTAAGGCTTGCAAGGGCTGTGGGTGGTCCTCATTTAAATTCGCTTCTTAATTATCCGACACTTGTGTTTTTAAGGCTGTCGCACAATTCCAAATAAAAGTGAACAGTTGATTTGTTCCGCTTGAAAGGCACTTAAAGAATATGCCCGAAGTGAAATTTCTGATGTTGAAATTTATTTGGAAAGTGTTGGGCCGTAAATTTGGAAGTGACGTGCTCCAGCGGAGAGTCCTAGGAGAATGGCTGTTTTACTCAAATTTTCGGTTTTTGTTTACAAAATTCTAGGCGAAACAACAAAGTTTGTCTTCAGCCTGACTTTTCAGGTTGACTTCTACATGCTGCTCTGCTTTTTTTTCTTCTATTTTTTTCGTTTCTGATAAATCAGAAATAAATTGAATTTGTTGTTTCCATTGCTGCGCTACGTCCGATAACTTATTAAAATGGCGAACATTTGTATTTCGGTCGAAAATCAACGCTCCTAAAAAGCCTGAAAGAACTTTTAGTTCGGATTGAATCAATCAAATCGTCGTTCTCCTCTCTCAATCTTTCTACTGTATATCCCACAGAATTTAAGTAACCCACATTACGCATTACCATGAATACAAATGTCTTACTACGTATCTGTATAAATATACAGGTGCATAGTTATGTGAGAAACCATTAATTATTGTGGTAGGACAGTTAATTATAAAATAATTAATAGTTTTATATTGTGTATTTTTAAATAATAAGCAAACATGTTCGTTTATTCGTCACCCTACGCCGTATAGTTAACTACATTCAAGTGGTAATCAGAAAGTTTTCCATTGTATTTAAAAATGTAAAACACATATGAAACAAGAGAGATGGGGATTTCACGTGCTTTTGTTAAAATCTAAAACGAGGATGGAATTTGTCAAGCCAAAATATGTAAAACTAATTATCCCTATTGAAAATTTTAATAGTTTTGCGTGGCGATTTCGAAAGCGTTGGCCGGTAATTTTCGGACCGAAACTTAAGTTAAAATCGTTTTGTTTGAGACCGATGTCCCTGAGGTCGTTGAGCACCGCCTGCTTGAAGGACGTTACAAGTTTATCGATTAATACAAAATGGGAGAGAAAAATTGGTATTAGAAAATTGTAGAATTTTATTTCAACTCCACGGCTTTCCATCTATTGCTCTCCTCCGGTGTGGCATCCATCTTTTCCAAAAGGAATCGCCGGGCGTTTTGAGAATTCGAAAATTACATTTTTTTTTCCTTTGATTCGACACTTGTAAAGATGAGTTTTCCAATAAAATTTTCTTGTTACCCTGCCCTGGATCCGGCAGAAAAGGTAGAGAGACTGATAGATTGATATACACAGAACGAGGGAGAGAGAAAGTGAAATTCCAATTTGAAGGATTTTCCTTAGCTGCAGGGAAAAGATGAAGAAAGCCGAAGATTCCGGTGAAGAATTTGAATTTGGACCGATCGCACCATGGCCTGCTTCAATTTGAAAATTGCAAATAGTTTTACAGTTTTTTCATTATACTCTATTTTAGTCCTCAAGTATATATTTTTTTAAAGAATTTTCATAAAGATTTGTTTCTGACATGAAAACTATGATTCGTTAGAAAGGGAGTCTCTCAGGGGGAGAATCACACCGTCAACCAGACGTGTTACTATTTTGAATTAATAAAACTATTTTATATTTTCCATGATTTGGATCAACCTACCAGAATTTAGTGAATGTCATCAGATCAGAGAGAACAATACATAAAAATGGTTGATTTCTTTTATACTCTTTACCTCTAGCTGAATGTGCCTTGCGGAAATGAACTGAGAGAAAAGCAGACAACTTCTCAATTTTTACTATTTGACCATTTCGTTATGATCAAAGGTAAACGGTGGTCACACCGCTTATTAATAATAAGCTGTGTCATTGAAACCCTTAAAGCTCCAGTATTATTATTGTCACTAATTTGTTTTCTTCTAGCCTTACATTCACTTTCTGATTTTCATTATTTTGTTTCTTGCTTTTTATTACTAGTTTTTGTGATTGCTGAGGTAAAATGTACCTGAGGGTTATATTTAGAGAATTGTAATATGGACGACTGTACTCAATTATATTACATTTGGTACGTTATTATTTTATGCTGTTTTCAGATATAAAAAATATGGTATATGATAAATTTATTATGTAGGAACAGTTAATTAATTGATCTAGGGCCTGGTCTCACCCTTTTAGAAAATCGTTTAAAGCGTATCAAAATTTATTTAGACAGTTCACAGGTTTTTTAAAAATATTACTGTCAAAGTAGTCCACGAAAATACTATTCTACTACTTAATTCTACTTAAATTGACACAAATTTGAATTACGTAAATGCATTTTTCTCAGGGTTTCAGTACACCACATTTCTTCAAATAACAAAAAATGTTTATATAGTGTATATATCTCGTACAGTAATATTTAGTATTGTTTGTCTAGTGTAATGTTAAAAATAAAATTACATAATTAATAAGATTTTGCGAAAAAGTGTATGCAATTACAAGAACTCTGTAGTGAAAAATAATTTAACTTGTAAACCGAAGACCCTGAAGTTTAAGGTAGGATTTTATGAATATTTTATTTTATCTAAATAGATGCAGATTAAAGGACAAGAAATATTAAAAATGGGAAACGTGAAACCTGAGGTCGAGTATTTTCAGGAAGATGAGTGTAAGAGAACACGTTGAAATATATATATGTGTAAGTTAGTTGCACAGCATGAGACAAAGTCAATTAGAAAAATGACTTGAAACAGTTGCGATTCATTAATTTTGTTTTTAGCCGCATAATCTGACCTCATTTCTGTCTGCTTAAATTATACTGACACCATCACCGGTTCACCTCAATAAAAACCAATGCTGGACAAGTTTCTTTCCCGGAAACATCGAACGGACTATTTACTCATAGTACGATAGTTCCTTTTGAAAGTAAAGCCTAGTTTTGTTTGGCATTTTCTTGCTTTTCCTTCTCTACGGTTCGCTCTACTCATCGTCCTTGACAGCTTTATTAATTATTGATGTTTGCCAAGATAAAAACACTTTGTAAATTGCATCAACTGAACTAAATTTTTTAAAAGTACATCTGTGTGAAAACATGTTAGGTGGTGAGTGAAGTTATTACGCGAGAGATATCATAGAAAATCATCAGGAACATTACTGCCTGCATAGTGACCTAAATTTTAGAAAGAACACCGACAAGCACTGGAGGGAAAACGGCGAAAAATAAAATTCTACAAAATTAATGATTACTACTGTGATAAAAATAGCGGAAATTGGAAAGATAGTGACAGTTGTGTTCGTGTGTAACGGCAGTTAGAGCTGTGGTTCGGATGCATCCCTCAAGTTTAAAAAAATTGACCTTTAACCGGTTTTAGCATATGTTTTTTTGACACTGTCGTTGAACAAACTACGACGCACTTACCTAACTCGTAGTCAAAACCCGTGCGAAATTCATGTGTTTTAACCAAAAATCTGAGTAATCCAATATAACAGCATATTATCCTTCAAATGGTCGCGTATGGGCACACAAAGATCAGAACGCGCGCGTTATTTTCGTTTTAAAATATATTATATTTATCACTGAAATATAACGAATATTCACTCCATATTATTATTCGCCATCGCGATATATTTACGTTTTTAAATGATTTCTTGCCTGACACAAAACTTCGAGTATCCAACCGGACGGGAAAATTTGCTTCCTTCGATTTCACTTTATCATTTCTAAATGGTCGTTTTAGTAGTGCGGCACTACAAACTAGAAACACCACTAACTTATAATATTTTTAGGTTACGACTGTTGTTTCTCTTGCTGCTTCTGTCGTCGTCTCCTTTTTTTTCACCATTTCACCGTCGCTGCGGGTTTTTGCCTTTTCCGAAATCCCCGATGACCCCGCCGGTGAATTCGTTCGTTACTGCCACGTTTTTCCTTCGATTCGACGAGTGCCGAGTTTTCCGTTTGTTCCCTCTCTGCCGCATCTCTCTCTCTTTCTCTCTCTCTCTACCCTGGCTTCTTCACCCAAAGTGAAAGCAACTGCGCAAGAATCCGCGGGAATCGAATTTACGAAAAACGTAAAAGGCTTCGTGAGAGGTGACCCGAGTCTTAGGTAAAACGTTCGAACGGTTTCAGGTTTGGTTTTTTTTGGGGCTTAAGCAAAGGGCAAACGGATTTGTCAGATGACCCAGGAACCAGTTTCAAGCCGGAAATTGACATTGACCGGACGGGACTAATGCAATGATCTTAACCGAAAGGCAAGCAGCCTTCTACAGAGAGAAAGGTTCTTTATGTTTATTTACACTGTACGTGACACAGAGCTCCGTGCACGATTAAAGTAATCCTTGTTTCGTTCATTTTTTTTAATTGTTTATTAAAAATTCAACAGAAACGCCCGGTTTAAGAAGGAAAAGGCTCTGAGAGAATTCTTTGGAAGGAAACCTTTGAAATGAAGTGCATTTTGATTAGGTGAAAAGTCTCATTTGCTAAATTTATTAAAGTAGCACCTCACTACAGCATCTATCCTACAAAGAGGAAATAGACGTCATTCCCTTTATGTCTCACACTTTGTAGTGTAAGTCTTGCTTTTTAACTTACTAAGACATGTGCGTTAAATTTCTGGGGTCACTAAAATCTATGGGCCTTTGGAATGTCTTTTATGTTAATTTTTTCTGAATTTTCTATTTTGGAACATTTGAAATTATTAATAATTGAAAATAAATGAATAATTGCACAAATTACATTTACAATTGTACACCTACTGTACATTATGTATGCTACTTTTTTCTTTCCTTTTTACATATTCTCAGTCCTTCTGGTGAATAAAATTACGGAAGCGCCAGAAGTTATCTCATAATTTTTTATGAGACCTTTGTTACCATTATTTATTTAATTTAATATTACGTGTTGTTTACATATTTTATTTGTGCTTATTTGTTTCACAAAGGTTTTTAGTTTGTTCTTTTTCTGTTTTTGTCCTAATTCCAATTTTACAAATGAGTAGTGCCTTACTACTCCTAAGAGTAGTGTACTACGCTTGAAACATAAAGTTTACAGGACCGACACACTAAGATTTATTTTAAATGCAATATAAATATTTCATGACAAAAATCATGTTTAAAAAACTGTGTAGACATAATTACAAAACATATTAATTTATATGTTTAAAAAGAGTAGACTGCCTTCTGGTAGCATATGCCGATGGGAGTACATAAGTTTGTTTTTTCGTTTCATAAGGAAGAAAACATTTATCCTGCACAAACGTAATAAACAATTTTTTAGCATGATAACTTAGGTCTATCTATCATTTTTATGTTTATTTTATGTTATCGTACTTATGATGTTTTTCTTACTTTTTTTCACATGGCCTCAAATGCTGGGGATTTTGCTCTTCCTTTCCCTCTTTCTAATTCCGCGCTCAAGTTCCCTACTTTCGACTAATGTGCACTTAACTTTTCTAATTCAACTCTACTGAAAACAGAACAAATTTTGTCTCTCTTGTCATGCAACCTTATGAAAAACCTTAAGTTTTTGACTTTAGGTTTGACCTAATTTTCTCAGAAGAAATTTAGCGGTCGTTTGACCATAGTGTACAAATTTGTACTTCTTAAAGTAAATAGTATTTAAAATGTCAGAAATAACGTAAATATCAATAGCTCAATTGAAAAATTCACACGAAACACTGTGATGTGAATCAAGACATTAAACATGAAAAAAAGAATGCACATAATGAGTTACAAATTGTACTTTTACCATATTTAAATTACTTATTTTATATAAATAATATATATATTATTTTAAATATTTTTATTACCGTTATTCTTGGTTGGCTTTTAGAACGCTTTGTTTCCCCGTTGTTAATTTTAATGAGTGCTGAAATTTTGTGTAAGGTAACATTTTAAAATTATTCGTCCTGTAACTGTCCAATTTAGCCCAGAAACTAATTTCAAATATGAACTTCTCAAAAGTATTTTTTTTTCTACTTGGCAAAGGAGGTTTTTCAAGATTTAAGTAATTTGTAACTGGAAGGACTAAAAAGTTTAAAAGTTTTTTACATAGCATTAAATAATTTTGAATGGAACTCTACGCATTTGATTGTGCAAGGTAGAAAACGGAGTTTTGCATTGCACTCCAAGCCTGCAGAAAATTCATTTTCTATTCGAAATTCATGCAGAGAAAAAGAAGGCATCCGAATGTATATGTATGTAGGTTTGTATGGGTTGCACTCAATATTGAGAAAATTTCTTATTTAGAAAATCTCGGCTTTCACTAATTTTTTTTTTTAGAAATTATTCCCAGTTTATTGAAAACTAGAACTCGTTTCTACGCCCTATCAATCCTTAAGAAAAGGAAATCAGACGTTGAAAAGAAAATTACTTTTTCTCTTGCAGAATTTCCAATTTATTGTATTTCACTTGGTTTTTTTTCTTCTGTCTGGTCCAGCAGAATTGCATTTGTTCGATTTTCATTGTAATTTATGATTTATCTTGTAATGATTTGGGTCATCCCACGTATTAAAGGTAAACTTTAGTTCAGTCAGTACAAACTTCATTACATAAATAAAAATAAACAATGGAAACAGCAAAAAACTCGTTGAAAAATTTCATATTGTAGAAAAATAATAAATTTGACAATTCATTGCATTGCGAATTTGAGTTGAAAATGTTTTAATTTGAACATGTTCTGCAATCGAAATGATCGATTAGTCGAATGTCGTTTGTTAGTCTTAAAGAGAATTCATTTTTATTTGTGTTATAAAACCGTGGAAGTCTTTTTTTTTTACAGTTGAAAAAGTTTAACTAAATTTGTGTTTAGGTGGAGACAAAATTTTTAATGATTCAGTCGAACGAATCCAAAAATTTCAGTAGAACGAACTGGTCATGCTAAAATTCAACGATGTCAAGCTAGTTGGAGGAATTATGTTAAAAAAAAAGCAAAACAAAACAACCGTCTACATTTAATGCTGTAAACAAATGTGTACACAAACACACATACACACACACACACACAGACACACACACATTTGTTTACAAACTATGTATGTATATTTTGACTTACGTGTGGCAGTCATATTATTACATTATAATATATCCTAACTGCTACCACGATATGTTACATTTAATAAGCAAAGCAGTCTGTTCTCAGATTTTTTAAGTGTCTGTGTTCAAAAATTCAAAATTCCACCAAAACTTAGTAGCAATTAATATTAATGTGTAGTAATGTTACTCACTACGTGTATCTACAACGAAGTGACATCAATAAAATATTTACAACACCCTGAGGAGAAGGTTGAATTTCAGCTGTGACCCGCTTCGTCCTGGTAGTTGAGTAGTTGATTTTCTGAAACGCAACTATAATTAGTTTTTTTAAGAATATATCTTTATAATAATTTTTAGTAGGAATCAGGTACGAATTTAAATTGGTCGTAAGCCCTGTGTCAGAATTAAAATTTTTATTGTTGACTTCAATTGCAGAGCAATTTTGATTGATTAAAATTTTTTATATTAAAAGGTGCATTCCTGTAGAAAACTTCCTAAAATTTGTTAAGTTTCTATATATATTCTTGCAATTAAACTTTTAATATAAGTAGTATTTTTGCCTGATTTGCACTTCTTGAAATTTTGACAGGTACCGTTTGAATTTCCGTTAAGTTCCGAAAATTCGTTAGGATTTGGACTGTGCAGTAGTTTATTTCTAACTTTTTGCTTGTAAAAATTTTGTAATAAATGTTTTTAATTATTTTCAACACGTGTTAGTTATCAGCATGTGTGCGTTAAGTATTTTTTTTTAAATTTAAATTTTGCGTTCACTTTAGTAATCGCACATTGAATAACAAGGTTCTTTTAACTGAAAATAAATCGATGGGCAAAACTCCGGCAACAAAAGGGAAAATAAGTTACGAATAAGAATTATGTATTTTTAAGTCAGAGTTTACGTTGGAATTAGGTATCCCCAGAGAACCGAATTTAACACGAGACGCTTTAAAAAAGCGTCAAATGTACTTATGTATGACATACATTGACGTAAATACATTTAGATATAAAACTCGACATCAAGTTTCTCAAAATTGAAATTTTCCACCATTTCGTCGTCGTGCGAATTCAAGTTACGAGACTGACGTATGCAACAGAAATATTTAATTTTTTTTTTAATTCTCAACCTCTCACTCATTTTGACTTCTCACGCGGATTGGACATGGGTAATTCATCAGGGAATTAATGCCGTTCACACGACGGGGGTTAGGTATCATTCGGGGCGGGGAGGAGCAGTAACAAAGAGAATTGAAAATACAGAGAAGAAGCGCAGAGTGCAGGTGAGAACAGAAAAGAATTGCAAATTGGCGAAACTCCCTGACCTGCAACCACAAAGTGCATTTTCTCCTCCTGCTGTGCTGCAGAGATGAACTTTTTTTCAAAATTTACGAGTTGATTTTACTGTGGAAATTGTACGAGGATATTCATTGTGCACGCAGGAACTACACATTCGGATTATTTTTTGCAGTTATTTTAGTAGAAAGGAACCTAGAAACCTGGAAAATATGAAATGGAATTTGTAAATCATCACTACTCACTCAACTCACCGAATATTTCAAATAAATAATATAACGGCAGCACCAGACAGCATTTTGATTCAGATATTTATAAATACTAAGGTTTACACTATACTTTTACTGTCGGCAGGTTTTGTTTTTCTGAAATTTTGCATTGACTTGTCCATTGGTCAGACTCATGCAGTTTGAATGAATGTCATGGGGGGAAGGTGGATGAAGACAACCTCCAAAGAAACTCGTTTGGTGGTTTCCTTCGGTCCGTGGGCATTTCTCGAACGTCCGCAAACTTCCGTTTTTAAGGAGTTTTGTTTGCCTTTCCAAATATTGTTTGTTTTTCTAATTATGTTTGCCTTGTATTAATTACATGATGAAAATCTCGAGAGCGGATGGTTAAATAAAAAGATTTTCCCATCCCGGAGGTAGAGGAAAAGTGTGCAGACACTCGAAGGGTTTCACAGTCACACGAAAAAAGTTGATAGAAATGCTCAACGGCTCCTGATGCTGCAGATGTATTAATATTGCATTGATGTAATTTTTAGTATGTGGGAGTCTCACAACATTTAGAATTCTGCCGAAGTATTCAAAGAAAAAGAGATGTAGGAGTTCGAAATCCGAAGGTTTTTTGAAATTTTAAATTAACTGCATTCGGAGTGTGAATTATTTAGATGTGGAACGCGTCACGCGGTTACAAAGTCCGCGAGAAATGCGGTTGTATTATAATATTACACGATGGTAACACTGTTTTTATATGTGCTAATGAAGAAATATAAGTGATGTGTAAGCATGCCAAGATTATTGGCACGTAAATCATGAATGGCTTACTACATAATGAAAACTTTCCCTGACCCCTGTTCTCAATCAAACTGCACTTTTTGGAAGTGTTTGCCGATAAAAACGGAAATACAGCACTATTATTAAGTACTTAAATTAATAGCTTTTGTCCATTTTAGTCAAACTTTGGACGATCGTGTGATCTTGCGGTAACTGCAATTTGTGTTTTTAATACATCTGATGCGATCAATGTGCTTGTCCAGGGATAAGGTTACTAAAGAATCTCCTTGTATTCTCCAAGCTTAGGTTTCATAAATTCATAAAAATCATGAATGAGCAATTGAATGACTGAGAGAAATTAAATTAAATGTAGTCACGTGGGGAAAAATACGCTTTAAAATTTATTATAAAAGTAACTGCATTGAAAATGAATTCGCGGATCATTGCGTAATAACTTAATAATAAATAAATTTAAAATGTTATTGCTGGGAACGAGATTTGATCTAATTTGTTTTAGTTAATCTTTACGAGTACTTAAAATCGGTAAACCGTTGCCCAGAATGTCTTCGCCAATGTTATTAAGTTGGTTTATTTGCCATGAAAAGAAAATGATGAGAGCGGACGTCGGAAAGAAACCGTCTGGTCTGGCTGAGATTTTAATGGGCCGACTAAGACGACCAGGGTGGTACCTGCTGTTACACGTGAAAAATAAATTTCAATTACCTGAACTCTAACTCTTCTAACTCCGGTACCAATGGCCGGTGAAAAAAAAGAGTCATTTTTCATTTCTTATTCTCATTTGTTCATATTGATTGACAAAATGCAACTCTGATTTTCAATATTTAATTAACTCATTAATTACCCTGCGATAAGGTATAATTGAAATTTTGCAGTCTTGAACTAGTGGGAGGTGACATTTTATTTTTAATTGAATCAATTTAACAGTTTATCGATTTTCCATTGATTTAATCAAACTTTTTCACATTGTAAAATATAAGAAATTTTCAGATACTACTCATTTAAGCAAGTTCACATCACGCACTGGAGCATTCATCATTGGGGCACTCATACCCTTAATTGAAATCAATACTTTTTTCGTATGATAAAGGGTACACAAGTGTAACTGTGGTGGTTTTCAGTATTTTCTACTTGTATTTCTCATTCATATAATCCCATAAATCCTCCGCCTTTAAAATACAATTTCTTTTATGTATACCAAGGCGACTTTTTGTGACAAAAACAAAAAAATAACAGATGGTCATGCACCCACTACACAAGTCAATCCATGGATGAAACCAAATATTATTGTAAGACTTTGAACGGAGTCATTGTAGACTCCAGCCTGGAATTATTCTAATTATCCTTAATGAATTTGGTGTTGTAGGGGGTAAGCAGTTGTTATTGGCTGCCCGAAAACTTTTCAATGTTTAATACATCGCGAAGAGAACTTAATGCAGGATAATCCTTCTTTGGTAGCCGCTTGGTAGACTATGGTCACCGCCTTTCTATTGTGTTGTTCCTAGCCCAGTTCCCTCCTAAACGAGGCAAGTGTGAACGCATTTTAACTCTGCCATCTGCTTCGTATAATTTCCATGACCAAAAACGTCGTCCGGGAAACAAATAGTCCGAGGTGAATTACATATATTTAAATTTCCCAATTTAAAGTCAAAACTTTAACAAGTCACCCGAAATAACTCGAGTAATGAAATGTAGAAATAATTAGTTTTTTAACCATTGTTTTGGATACTTCGAGTTATAAATTGTTAAATTGCGTTTTCCAAGTCACTCAGAGCGTTCAATCGGTTGAATGTCACAAAATTTCTAATCTCAAATGTTCAGACTTTCGGGCGAGCCATTAACTCATTGAGACGTTTCAATTCTTCCACCGATTTGTGAAACATGGCATTATTCGTACTCCTACCCCAGTGCAATGGGAATCGAAATAAGATCTTTACATAAAATCTTTTTATTTAGTTACTATACAGTGGTCCATACAGACAATATATATATATGACTTCGTTATTGAACTATCGATGTTATTCAAGTAGAACAAGTCCTGTACAACTGCTAAGGAAAGCTTCATTTGAAGAAAAAACAAATACTTTAAGGATCAGACACATTAAAGACGTTTTGCCTTGCATTTACAAAGTTACAAAGTACACAGCCCGAAGACAAGCTTTTTATTACCGGCTAGTAGGACAGGAGAAGGGAGTGTGTCACACGACAGCAAGGAAGTAGAACATTTCTTTAGAGTGTGAGTTTAAATACGTTGAGTGTGTTGTTGTGGTGAGGTAAAAATAATTGGAAAAGACTGCTCAGATTGTAAATAAAAGTTTAAAAGTTAGTTTCCATCCTAAGAAAGAATCACAACGACTAAAAAAGTTTTGGGATGTTGTTGAATGTCTCCCAGAGTTAGTGCTGCCTAAGGTGCTGTGTGTCGTGCTGACAGAAACTAAAACTAAAATTTCATCACGAAAAGTGAAGTTGATGTCACGGGCTGTATCGAGGTGTCATCGAGGTGAACGATGCTTACACCGTCCTGAGCGAAGAATCCGACTAAAACCACAGGCGGATGTGTCCATTATGTTCGTTACAAGCGGAATGAACGCCATTTGTAAAGTTGTCAATGTGCTGTAAAGGCCGGATTTTCATCTTCCGGTCGATCTGAGCGCGTTTAATATGTCGTTTTAATATAATCAGTATTGTTGGATGAAATAACATATTCAACGTTCGTCAGCAGTTTTATTACTCTACTCTCTCTCTCTCTGTGAATCGGTCATACAAGCAATTTATTACCGGAAGTAATAAAATTAAAAAAGATTTGAGGAATTTGAAAAAGCGTAACGAACTCGTGGAGGACCGAAGTGTTTTCAGCCGTAAAAACTGCGCCTCCTAAAAATTTTAATTCCCTTTTTTATTTCCGTTTCCACCTTAAAGCCCACGTTGCCATTGCTGCGTCAATTTAATTTTTGTTGTATTTTTGTAATTTCCATTCTCTTAATTAAGAGAAAGAAGACGGGGACGGAGAGACCCGTAAAAAATTATTTTGATCAACTTCATAACAAAGTTTATGCGATAAAAGTCCAAAATTGTTTTTCCAAACAGTTTCCATTTTTTATGACGGACGTAATAAACGAATTGCTTTGTTCTGTTTACCGAATTAATAAAAAAATGAATCGTTTCGAGGGTTCGTCTCCTTCCGGTAGTGAGTGGTACCCGGCGTGGATGTTTTGGAGGGACCACCGTGCTCTTTTTCTATATAGTTCCTCTTACTCTTGTAATATGAATGCAGGGGTGACTTTTTTTGGTGTTGCATCTTCGGCATCTTGTCGAAGAAATGGGTTTAACATTTAAATCAGGATTCAACTATTGGACATGTGTAAAATACCGAAATTTCTAATCAATTAAATCCCCGACAAGATTCTTTATCTCTTTGCACTACAATTTTGTATTTTATGGAAACAAAGCCACTGCCTTCCAGTTCGTAACTGACAGAACAATAAACCAGGCGCGTTGACAAAATTAATATTCTGTAATTTTATAATCACAGGGATTTTTAAATTATTTTCATACGGGCCACTTACTACAACTGCTCATAAGATCAGCACGTACATGTGCTATCTCGATAAAACATTTTTGTAGTTGCATGAAAGTGGAGAAATTTTGGTTCCGTAAAGAAAATTCTAAAAAGGTCACTTTCGTATTCTCTGTAAAAGTACTATTTGACATTTAAAATAATTAGTAAACAATTTCCACGGAGCAAGGTAAAATCCACGTGGGAAGGTTCAGGCTTTTCTGAGTCGTCCGGTCAAGCAGAATTTAAGCTCAGTAAAAAGTAAAAACAATTGTGAAAAAAAACTTCATTTTATTAAATAATTAAAACGCGTGGCAAAACGGCGGGTTTCCGGTTCGTACGGAATTTGCTTGAACTTGAACAAACCCGGGAAAGAAACGAAAAATTTTTTGCCGTTTCCGGTTTTTAATTTGCTTAAATACTTTTCCCAGTGTAAATTGAAGTTCTGGACCTTTTTCGATGGAATGTAGTTTTAGTGAATCCTTCCAGAACCTTTTCCCGAGGGCAAGTAGAAAATAGAATTTGCTTTATTCGATTTTTGGTTTAATTTGACTAGTCCGTGTGTTGCCTTGTCCAAATTTTAAAGTTATTACTTTCAACTAACAAATAATTTTGCTTTTGATTTCCTCACAATAACTACAACGTTACGGCTCAGTGTTATCCTACACTTTTCTGCAAAATTGATTTCGAATGTCAAACGGTTATTCATTATTACTTTTAGTTTGGACCACTACAAATCCAATCCTTCGAACTCTTAGTGTCATACCAAACAAAATAAAGACTTATTTTAGTATTGTTGCTGGTTGTTTGTTTGAAATTAAATGGAATTCAACTTGGTGACGTCATTTTGGATTTCACCGCGTTTGTTTTTTACTTCACCAACATTAACTTACTTCTAAACGTACAGGGTTACCTTAACCAGTTTTCTTTCAAATTTAAAAAGGTAGACTTGATCTCAATGTCCCTCTCCCGCCTTTCAACTATCATGTAGATTCAGTATCGGTAGGATGATAACTTGACCCAGCTCTCCCCCATAGGAACTCATTAATTTCACGGTAAGCCCTTTTAAAGTGGTTAGTTGATGTCTATCACATGCTCATCTTCTCTTCTCGCCTATCTCGTGACTTCTTAATGGCTTCTTAATATATAAATTATGCCATGTCGTTACATTCAGCTTCATTCTCTTTTTCTCCATCTTTTCTTGGAAAGTCTTGAGGGTCCGTCATTCCTTCAGAGGAAAACCACTCTTGTGCATTATTATTTCCCTTTCTCAGTTTCTCAGTTGGATTTCAAGAAGATCAAATTGTCTGGGGTTTTCCGTTTACCTCCAAGCTCGAACCGGGCAAGTGAAATTCCGCTAAACGGTCCTAAGGGTGTTCATTAGAATTTGATATTCTCTTCTGTCTTTTGTCTCGCCTTTCAGTTGATGTTCAAGAGCCGAATATGTTGGCAATTTCACCTGTTGGAATTTATTCAATCTATGGCATGTGTCTACGGATATTCCTCTCAAAGGCTCGACATACGAAAATTGCAGGTCAATTTGGTCTCTTGAGCGAACTACCCGTACTGTTTGATTCGCAACAGATGAAAGGCTTCCCGGTCTGTTTAATTCAACTACTGTTGGTGCCATGTCACCGAGGGTACCTGTCAGTTAGTTGCCGTCAGCTGGCTGGTTAGTTTATGGTAACGTGTTTCCCACGTTTGATTTATGGAGCGAATGTCGTACCCAAAAATAGTGTTAATTAGCAGTAAACTTTATCGAATGAAATCGCGGTTTTTGTTGTTTTCTGATATTGACAATTTCGAATATTTTGCATTGTGCTTCTTCAAATTTAAATTTTTTAATCAAATTGTCGTAACCAAAGTCGTAAATTTTTTCAATGGCGTGTCTTCATTGGTCGCTTGTTCCGCCAGGTGTATTGTTGTACTCGAAATGGTTTCCTTCCAATCACAGTCCTTTTGTATGAAAATAGAATGTTATTTAGAATAAATGGGTTCAATTCAGTTGGTGGAAATTACACCAAACCCATGAAGGTTTCTAAAAGTCAATTCGAATGGAAAGGATATATAGAATTTTTTCGATTTAATTTTAGAAACTGCCGTTAAAAGATTGGTAAAAAGTTAATTTGAAGATGTCTGAAATTCAAAGTTTTGAAAAACAGGTTGAACAGGACTTTTTTCATACCTTGGTACTGGGTTTTGTGTATTCGGAATTTTTTTACTTTCTCTAAAGCAATATAAATAAAATCTACTACAAGGTTTGTCATTTTCCTGGACATGAAACTGCCGACAATCATAAGTTACAATAATTATAAAAAAAGTAACACACTATGATTTAAGAAAATTAATTCTATAAATTTTAATTTGCATTATTATCATTATGTTCCTTACTTTGACGACAATTTTTTACATTCTGCAATTCAATACTTTATTTTAATATTCCACGGAACTCTGTAAAGAATGTTTACTTAATTCCGTTGCAGCCGAATATTTATAACAATTTACATATAAAGGTGTAAGTAAATAATCATTGTAATTAAAGATAGTAACAACTAGGTTAAAGTAAATAACTGTTTTTCTGTTTCACTTCACTTATGTGCTGTACATGTATATAGATAACTTGGCTTGGTTCATAGAAAGGACTTCTCACTTGTCCAACGAAGTCAGAATGAAAAGGGTAAGAGACGATTGAACCTGATGTTGATGGTCTGATGAGTGACGTGGTGTTGAATGCGAATCTCCTAAAGTGAGTTCCAATTTTTTGTTGTTATTTATTGAATTTATCTGCTGGACAGACTTCAGCGGTAGATCGATGGCTGGAATGATAAAAAATCGGACGTTCATGAAACAATAAACTCCACCTGTATTTCTATAATTTGTTTTGTGCAGAACGGTATATAGTAGACCATTTAAGTTTGTTGAAAATCGGTTTGGTAATTAATCAACTTTCATTAAAGCTTTAGGAAAGACTCGTTCTATTTGTCATCTAGTTAGAGTCCAAAGATTTATTATCCTTCAAGTTGTGTACCGGAGATTTGAGAATTTCGTCCTAACAAGAATGAAAAAAAGGCCCATCCTCCGTTTTGACCGAAAACGACTTTTTTCTTCTGAGACACCATTAGGAAAGGTTTAGCAGACATTAAAAGGGCGACAGGCGGGTAGGTAGAAAATGTTGGAAGTTGAAATAAAACCTTATGATCAATTAAAACCGGAAAGCATTGCTAGAAAATAGCGTCCGAGCATTAGACAAAGGGTAGACTTATAAAATTGAGATGGTTTCCCGGACTCATTTGAAACGCTTTAGGTAATTTATTCAATATTATATATGTTTGGTTGCACTGGCTTTTTCTATGACCTCTAGCTACATTGTACAATATACAATAAAAGAACATTTAAAAATACACAGATTACTAGTTTTCTTACAATTTTCAGTAATAATAACAGTAATATGTAATTTAAAAACAATCAAAATGGTTGCACAAAAATCCCTCTGGTTATGTCATGTGTCATAACAACAAATATGTAATTAAGCAATTATATTAGTAGGTGGACACAGTTAGTTATGATGTTTTATGTATCACAACGTTTTTCTTCTGCTTCTCTTTACTCTACTCTTTCTCTTACACAACTTACACCAGAAGTAGCTCTGGAGTAATTTGCTTATTTTAAGCATGCATTATTTATGCAGCGTTACACGAGTGGCCCGTAGAAATAAAAAAAATACGAAAGCCGGACCGAAGTCCCGCGTAAACAACAGGAAAAGAAAAGTGAGTTTTTTCCAAAGAAAATCAACACGACGGAAAAGTTGTATAGATGAAATCACAAATTTCAGCGTATTATTGGAAACGTGCAGACAATAAATAAAGAAAAACTACTAGATGGAGCAGATAGAAATAGAAAGTGGGTCATGAGGGTCGGAGGGGCTGAAATCTGTGAAGCCGGGGAGGTGAGAAAGGTGGAAAAAAAGAAAAATCTCATTAAAGACTTTCTATGGAAATCATACGAATTAGACAATGTGAAGTGAATTTAAAAACAAAACTAGAAAGCTTTATTTAAGCCGGTGAAACTTTAAAACTTGTATTAAATTATTTGCATAAAATTGTTATATTAAAGTTGTATTAAGTTAGTCCGGCACTACAGAGAGCCCTCTGCAGAAAGCACGTCCGAGGGCCCCGGGCCCCCCAAAATGAAAACTATCTTCCCTATTTAGTCTCAGCACTTCTTCCAAGTGATGAGTTTCCAGGTACCGAATACAAAACACTTTTTTCTGCTCATTTCGTACATCTACTCATTAAACTCATCGGTGAAATAGGTTTCTCGGTAGGTTGGATTCTGAATAGAAAAAGTTAAGTGAATTCTTCTTCTTGAAGGCTTTTACTTTCAAGGTAGATAAAATGGCGGGTTATTTGCTTCCTCCCTGAAGCCCTTTCTAGATCTACTGTTGTTTTCTTCTGTTGTGTCATTCGTTTAGAATACGCTATCCGGTCTGTAAACTTCTTTATTTTACATCTTTCTTTGTCAAACATATATTTTGACATTCACACCATTTTTTACTTTTACCGAAATAATATATTTGTTTATTTTTTACGTTGTTGACACGAGCAAAACGTGCAGTTGTCCCAGTCTCAAACCAACAGCACGAAGATGTTGCCGTTCCGTTCGAAGCTGCCACCTGAGCAGGTGTGCATTCGTACCTTTGCAAAACCACGATGTCTAAATATTTGAGAACCCCAATAAATGAGGTACGTCAGGTATGTCAGCCTTTGTGGCTTCTTAATTTAACTTAGGCTCACGAGACAACTTTTCAGTTTTTTCTTCTGCTCGAGCCATTTTTGACAAAGCAAACTACCCCGTCTTCTTAGCTTAATCTTCGAAAGAAGTAAAGGAAAGAAAGAGAGACCTGTCAAAGGGTATGAAGCCTGGTAATGACAGACCATCGACGAATCCATCTCGATTTTCATCGGTGGCATGAGGGAAATTACTTCCTTCGACATTTTTATCGCTTCTTCCGGTTCTTTAATTAAATTTAAAATCCAAAAGATTTCAGGATGGGCAGAACAGGAAAAAATCAAAGGAAAAAAAATAATCAAAGCAAAAAAGGTGGATTTTTCCTTTTTCCCCTCTGCAGGAAACTAATTTTTTCTATCGTTTCCACCTAAGAAGGACTCGGACGACGAAGAAACTCAACATAGAAAAGTTCAAAAGATGCAGAAACTTATAGGTAGAAGGGGGGGGGGATGATAGCAAAGAAAAAATGTAATTATTCGTCGATTGAGTTTTAAAGCAAGCAAGAGCTTTAATTAAACTTGGTCTAAAAATTTAATTAATAGTAATGGAAAATTGACAGGTTTTCACGGGGGAACGGGGGTGACAAAAAATGGCGGAGGTAATCGGAAAAATTGGACAAGCAAAGGGCGGGAAATCGGATCCACTAGGGAAATTTTTTTACTTTTGCCCGGTGTTGAGAAAAACGAAGAAGTTGAGGAGGAAGTCAAAGAAAAAAAAGGAGAAGAAGGTAAAACCGCAGAAAAGCAACTTGTGAGTGTGTGCGAGGTGTTGGCAAAATTTTGCTTTCGGATTTCCATTAGATGAATAGAAAATAGAAAAGTAATGGCGGCGGGACATTTTGCAGGAGGACAACGCCGGCGAATTCATCCGGCACGTAAAAGCTCCCACCCGAATTATCGCTTAATGGAATTAGTGTCGCTGTTGGAACATCTGCACGACAGGACGCGTCCGCCGTCGTCAAAAGTAATATTGCTGATGGGAAGAAGTCGTTACTTCTTAATCGGTGGACCTTGTTGTGCAGGTAGTGCCCTTGTGACAAAAGAATTTTAACAAGGAAAGAGTGTGAAAGGAAAGTCAGTGAAGTCAGACACTTGGCTGACATGTCAATCGTAAATATTTCAACGGATTATTTGTTAGGACATTCGAAACTGTTAATAAACATTTCTAAACATTTCACTGTCGCTGACTACTTATAAAACAGTATGTACGCAACTGTACAACCTAATATGATATTCGTTATACGAGAAATCCTACAAAAAAAATACGTTTTACCTTTAAATAATATATCTTTTCTCTATGAGTACTTTGACGCACGTTAACGGAACATTGTCATGCCAAATGCGTCACACACCGAAACAGTCAACCCTTCGACGTCGTTGACACTTCGATCCGAGTGAAACGAACACCCAGTTGGTCTCTCACGTGGCAAGGGAAATGAAAATCCTAAAGGCCCTAAATCTTCGGTCAAACGGCACGAAACAGTGAAAAACGCAACCCAAAAGAACAGAAACTGCAAATCAACCGGTTAATAACCGGCAATACAAGAACATTGATAACTATTTTATGAAACCATTCAAGAAAGTAAACATTCGTGTTCGGCAACAGTTAAAAATGTCTTTTTTGGTGTTTCTGCAGGTACGCAAGCTCGAAAGGTTTTGCTCTGTGCGTCCGTAGGTTCAATGAATTTGTTACGCTCGCGTTTGTAATTTAAATTTACACCATTTCCACTCGAACTTAAATTTATGGATATACTTTGACAGTTTGCAAATAATGTTCCGTGTATTTTTTACGTAAATATAACAAGAAATAATTCTAATTCTTGACCCGTTGTAAGATGTGAGTTTAACTACAGTTTGTAGTGACTTTTGTTGTCGTCCCGGGCCTCGTTGGCCATTCGCTCAAAAATCGGTCAAAAACAATTCCACCCTTCCTCCCTCGTTGTCTGACTGGCCTGTCACCAGGCCAAACTCGACGTTTTCCATATATTTTTTAATTGAAATTTTAAGTTCGACGTGAAAAACATTTTAAACCGATCAATGACATTTCTGTCATTTTCCTGTCTTTCTGCTTTTCTGCTCAAAATTCGACATCATCTGTGAAATTTATAAGTGTACAGAATTCAATCTGACAATACGAAACCAAAAACTCGTTGAAAATTAACTTTTTTCATTTGAAAAATGAAAACGTGGCTTTTGTTTGGCAAATAATTTTATGCAGTTAACTGCAACTGTGGCGTTGTAGTTTGTACAATAAATAATTTGTGGAAAAGTTCAGTTGACCTAATTTTGGTTATAAATAAAGCAAAAATGAAAAGACGTTTCTTAAATTTACTTTCTTTTATTACTACAAATTATATTACCTTTCTTCAAGCTACACAATTCTATTGTTTTGATATTTTTGTCCAATTACTGAACTGCAGGCTACTAACAAGAGACTCACTACTAAAGCACTGAACACGGAGACCCGGGCTCTTGAAGAAAGCCTCTTTCTTACACTGTGTTATGAAGTTACTTCCCACAGCGGGGAGTTAAAAAATTTAGTTCGCTCCCAGGATGGTTCTAATTTAATTTAGTTACACTACTTTGAGGTTAGTTATTCGTTTGGTGGTGCACCAGTCGATATTCCCCGGTGGGCGTACCCGTTGTGGTTTACCAAAACCGCCGAGGAAAAAGTTTATGATTTTACACGATATAGTTTTCTGTTTTTCCAAGGCTATACAAACTACAAACTACAGCTACGACCCCTACAGATGAGACCCATAGAAAACAACTAGGAAAAATATAATAGAAAAAAAAACTTCTCTCTTGATCGTCGGTTATTTCCTCTGCCTATTATCAATTTTTAAAATTCGCGTTTTCTACTCCGGCGGAATGCAACGCACGCGTCATTTTTACGCCCGTACGCGGACCAAAAGAAACAATAAAATTTACGGCCGGTTTGACCGAAGTTTGTTTGACAGTTTCCGTTTCCGGTTTTCAGTACGTGATTAAGCGTGCCTTCGGGGTTAGGCAACGAATGGCAAACAAGCGGGAGGAAAGATAAATTTTCCTCTTTCCCTTTTCGTTCGTTTTGACATTCAGAGTACATCATATTATAAATATTATATTATATATAAAACAGGCAGCCCTTTGTGAGGCATGACGTTAAGTAGCAAAAAAAGGCAATATTATTTTATGGTGGTGCTCGCGACCCATCCGAACTTCTCCACTATTGATTTCTTTCTATGTATATTTATACATTACAATAAAACATGACACAGTTTTCGTTTGTGTTTTGTAAATAGTAGTTGAGCAATTTAGTATCCTATCAAATTTCAGTCACTTCTGTCTGTCTGTCTGTCAAAATAGTTTTCAACTTCCACCAAACGGTAAAGACTCTCTCCGAACAGTAGGAATACAGATATTGTAAAAAAAAAAGGGCATCCGAGTGAGCAACTTCCTCGGCGAGCAACTTCATATTTCTTGCTCGTTCGTTACCAGAAGTGGCGATTTTAAATGAAAATTTAGAAACAAAATCTTTCTGGCGTTTAATTTAGAAGAAAAGAAGCAAGAAATATCGAAAAAGAAGGCTCTGAGCTTTCGTCACGAAAGAATTAAATCAGTCGCGCCGTGGTGCGTCACGCTTGGACGTGCCCAGCTTTCTAACTAGAAGTCTACTAGACGATGGTTGAACCGCACTGAAAAATATCGTCCGTTTTGGTAACCGGGAGACGACCACTCAAAAGAAACAGTACCTGTACCTAGGAAAGGAAATAATTTATTTTTGAAGGGAGTACATCTTTTTTTTACTGCTAAATTTTTACCGCTTTTAATGGTTTCTAATTTTGTTTTAGCATGAAAGGTTGTATATGCCGATTATTTGTTTTAAATATAAAGGTAGAATGAATTTTTACCTTGTTGATTATCTAACATCTACTTAAGTAATAGGTAAATGTTGACTTCCAGTTTCATGCCCAAGAATATCGGCCTACATGAGAACAAAACAATTTATGATAGCCAACCTTCCAGGCATTCAGGTTTTGTTGCTTTTTAAATGGTCCCTTTCAGGTGCGAAAGTCGTTTAGAACTTGCGTTCTTACCTCAGCAGAATATGAACAGATGTAAAGATCCAAAAACACTACTCTGGAATTATGTCTGTATCTTTGGAATTAGGGGAATTTGGTATTGTGCCTGATCTTTAATTTGTCCTCGACGTCCTCTTGGGTATGCTACAACTATCCAATCTTATTTAATTTTCTACCTCGCGAACTGCACAAAGAAATTGTAAACTGTTTAAAAATGCGGTGTCTTCAAATGGAATGAAATACTAAATAGAAATTTGAGGAAGGAAAATTTCCAATGCACAAAAAGATATACAGCCAGAGTGGTAGACCAGAAAGCAGATGAAGAGTTTGGTACTCAGTAGGATTCTATCAGATTTGATGACTAAGAAAGTACTTGAATTAGACGGTTCGTTTAAATCAGTTGGGTCTTAAAAGCACCCAACTTGGCATTTTAAAGGCATTAAAGGAATACAACAGCAGCCAGCTGAACTAAACAACTGCTGTTGTGCACATTATTATTTTTATTCCAAACTTGAGGAACCTTAATTCAGATTTAAGTCAGATAAATAGTTTTTAAGTGTTATTTCGGTCTACCGAATTAATTTATAAATGTTAAATATTAAAGTTATGAAGAATAGTAAAATTTTAATTTCGTCAGTAGCGTGCCAAGGCAGTGGGCAGTGACCGTCACTTAAATGCCGTTGAAGGTTTAAATACGTACAATGGTGGACTGAGTATTTAATATAACTGAATTTCTCAAATAAAAAAAAATTCCGGTTATTGGCGTTGCAGTGAAACAACACTGACTGCTTGCACGTTAGCCCAAACGCAGTTGGCGATTGTAGTTGGAAACTACTCCCGTTAGTTTTTATGCGGGGCAAAATTCAGAGCGGTGCACTTGGCTCTGTTGGACTGATGTCACTCGCACACGAAACTCCTATATAGTTTTTATTCCTCTTTCTCCTCGGGTCACATGTGTGCGACTTTTTCGTAATGTCCTGACGTGTTTATAACTGGTGTCGCGACATGAAGTCAACTACTCGACTCCCATAGAAATCAATGGTGAAATGTGTCATAAACCGGGCGCCGTTTTCAAGTTCAAAGGGCCTTTGTTTGCTTCATTAACTCTCCATTTTCTCCGAGATTATCTTTCTATTATTTTTATATGCACTATTAATATTGTTTCTCACGAAATCGGACCTGCGCCCTAACTAACTTCGTCTGACACATGTGTGTAGTGTATTTAAGTCAATTTAAAACTGCAATTACATTTTTCAATAGGTTGTTCCCGGTAAATACAACGACCAACTACAATTTACATTGATTGAAACAATGTGAGTTGTAGTTGAGTCATATTTTGACTGCCAACCGGTTTTGAAACCGTAGGATGGAGTCCATTCCTCTTGAGTGCTAACTTTTGTTTCTATTTCAAATGAATGTTACTTGTGTTTCCCGTGAGTGTGACAGGAACTTGTACTCGTATAAAACTCCATCATCAATTAAATAACACACCGTTTCTAAAGTTTATCAATTAATTACCATCAAAGTTATCCAAACGTCTTCCGTTCGGTTCAAAGAACGTCACCGTTCCAATATTAAACATCTCGTATTTCTTATTAGCCGTTATTTTATTAATTAGTTAGATTAATTTGTGGTAGAATATGTATCAAATTTTAGCGGATAAATCAACTGACTCAAGTATAAATAAACATGAAACAAGCCTAATGATCTGAGATGAATACGCGTCGATGCATCTCAAGTTTCAATTTGTTGTTCTGCTTACAACCACACGTCTAATATAAATCACAAAATAGGACAAAGTAATAGCGTAGTAATAGTAGAAAATGGCGTCATCACAATCTACTTGTTTCCTCATTTTTAAACAATACATTTCGCTTTGGTGGCACTCTCACACAATTCGACAAATAGATCTGTTGTGGAATATTAGAAATATTAAAAAGGCTAATTTTAATTAGTCGTTAGAAAGTGACTTTCATCTTGTAGTTCCAACGCGTGTTTTTCTAAGTAGGTCAAATCTTCAAGTAAGAGAGACATGAGAGGAAGATTTTCAATTCAAAGAGTCAACTCTCGCACTTAAACAGCAAAGACGTTAAAGGTAAATTCGCTAGGAAATGGTTGAGTTGAAGGTAAAAAGTAAGAAAACAATTTAGGAAAGGGCAGACACGAACCGAGAGAGCTGCAGGCTCTCCTTGTCAGGTACCAAAGGCAGTTGAACGTGTCACTCTGGTGCACTGGAAATTCCTGGCTCACAGCACGGTGTCGTCCTTTGCAAGAAGGTTCCTTTTCGCCTAGAAAAGGGCGGTAGTGCGCAGTGCGACTAAACGCTTGCGCCATCGAACTGCTTAACATCGAATCAATAAGTCGGGCGGGGAACCAAAAGAAAAATTCCATTTCACTTGGTTTCTATTTTTGGTTCGCCGTGCCAAAAGGTTTTGCCCTTCGAACCATCAAGAAGTTCATTGCAGAACATTCCAAAGAGAATTAAGCGTTGGTTCGGCCGTGGACTTCGGCTTTTCACCTTGGAACCTTCGCCTGCGCCGTGGTGGGACCTCCGGGGGGGGGGTACGGCGACGGGGTGTTTTTTTGGACATTGCCGTCCGCAGCTTTCCAGAATCTTCTCTGAATTGATTTCTTCTGGATGAAATGTCTTCATTTTATTTCTTGGTGGTTGCAGTCGTCGGGGGCACTCATCCGAGCGAGGGGACCACCTTCACAACCAGTAAAGTTTTTAAGGTCAAAACGAGAAATGACCCAATTGTAGACAACATTGCGGCGTCTTCTGCACATGAAAAACTTTGTCTAACTGTTGGTATAACATTCTGCAGTGGTTGAAGTAAATATATAAGCTATAATATAATTAAGTCTTGCTAAAACATCAAATTAAGTTGTCATTCGTGAATTTTTACTGTTGAATCACTCAAATATTGATGAAAAAGTAGTACTCTTTGTAGTACTCTGATGCAGTGCCCCAGAGCACTATACGTCCATTAAACATGGTAATAACACATTACAGAAGAAAAGACTTAAAACATTCTGTGCAAGACAGTTTAGAGGAGCTAAAGGGTTTCACGCTCCTTGGTAACTAAGAAAAAGAAGGACACCGACAGCTTGTTTTGTTTTTTTTAGCAGAGGTTGTTAAGGTACTTAATTTTGTGTAGTTTAGCAGAACTAAAAGGAGACTGTAAAGTCACTAATATTTAATTAGTAACACTCAGGAATTATTAACTATTATCGTTTTATGAATTTATTTTAACCCCAAAATTCACATTCTGATTTTCCAATTTCTCAGTTAAACAAAGAATGTAACTTTGCAATGCAGGAAATTACTGGAAATGAAAATTTTAACTGAGTGAAATGTTTAAGTTTTAAGAAAATTTTATTTCCCAAGACATTTGAGTTTGGAGTGACTCGTCAAGGAGGTTGACTACCTGCGGCTGCTTAACGAGTTGTTTCTCAGATCTTTGTTACTTTTAGTTTTTCCTTTAAAACTATTAGATCTCGTTGTCGATGACCGACAAAAGGTGAGGACGAGGCTTTCATCTGTGGGTCACCTGCAGCGCTGCACTTCCCTGGGTCGTGTCAGAGGTGCTCTGGGAGATCTCTCAATCAAATGCTACAGATCACACATTGTTTTATTAACATGTTACCATCGTCAATTCCAGCATTTTTTTTTCTTCTGAGGATGGGTGGAGTCTGCTGACGTGATCCGCACCACAAACAGAAATTAACGGTTCGTCTTTTACGACGATGGCGAGAACAATGTTTGCTAATTACTGCTGACCCGTCAAGGAGAATAGGAAGATAAATTAGCGGGAAACATTCATTTATCAATAAACTTCTCTTTTTTTTCGCCCTACATCTCTCGCTTGTTCGCCATGCTGACATTTTCACAAAAGTTGTCTTTGCTCTCTGTGAAATTTTGCAGGAGCTGCGAGAACCGACAGCAGAAATTCGCCCTAGCGCTAGAAATAGTACCAGAGTTGGTTCGTTTTGCCATTTTCTGCACTTGTTACACATGATTTTACTAAATAACCAATGGTTCTCCTATTTTTAAGTGTACCTTCTTTTAAATGAGGTTTAAATCAGGTTTCGTGCCACGGTATCCTGGGTCTTTTTGTAATTCTCAATAACTGAAAAAACAATCCTCGAGTATTTTTTGATCTTTTATCACGAGCTGTTCAATAAATATACTTTCTTACGTTAGAAACATGAAACAATACAGTAAAAATATTTTAGCAAACACTGTTGCGTATCCCTAACTAGTGCAAATCAATTACACCCTTTCACTATATATTACAGGTAAAGTGGATTATTATTATCTTCCTCATTCCCATCTTTTACTTTAGAAAGTTACTCCAAACATAAAAAAATCCTGGACATTGCCACACAAAAATTGCAAATCACATGTAATTTAATTGGATAGTTTTCTTGTCTTTCAGCACGAGTAGTTTAGTTTAGTTTCTGGAAACAAAACGCAGGTACAATATTTAGAGTTGAAATTCTGTTTTGCGGCTTCGGTTCGTCCTCAATTATTTCGTTCCTCTTTGCCGCAAAACTTCTATCGGCACTGAATATTTCAGTTTTTTTTGCTTTTGCAAGAAATTAAAAATTGACTCGGCCAAATGAATGCAAAGCAAATGGGGAGATGCAATGAAAAAAATTAAAATTTAATGCAATCCGGCAGGCATTGTGACGTTGGAACAGCCCCGGGCTTTAACTTTGATGAAACGCGAACAATTTCATCTATTTGAAATATTCCAGGATGGGACAAGGATAGAAACTAGAAAATACCTACCTGCATTCCTTACCTATTTAATTGATTTCCATACATAATTTCCGTTAATAATTAATTAGTATTATTTAAATGAATTTAAGGCACAGACATTCTGCGAGAAATGAAATTTTAAGAACAAACTGCCGCACACAACAACGAAACACTAAACTACTCGTTTGCTAAAACTTGAGTCGAAAGAAATGTATAAATAAGTGACATAAATATTTTAGATAAAAAAAATTTGGACTTTATATTAAAACGTTTAATATTTAGTGATTTTCAATGGGTGGGTAAAATAGACTTGTTTACTTATATTGTAATTTATATTTAACGGAATCCGTGCCAACTTCAATTATGTATAATAAATTATCGTCTCGTGAAATAAATTTTCATCTCGGTTAAAATTGCGGAATAGACCGAAATAGTTAAGAATAGGTAAGTGAGTCAAAACTGGGAAAACTTGGAAAGAGGGCTAACCCACACAACATTAGGAAACTGAGACTATTCCAATCGATTAGCTGAAATAGAAATTGTTTTGTCTAAGTCTTGTACTTCGTCCACATCATTTCCGCGAGGGCGGCGGTTTCTCCAGTAAAGTTTTCTTATGTTTTTCTCTTTCCCTCTCTCTTCTATGAGTTCTATTTCACTCTCCGGAAAATTTCTGTAATTATGCAAAGTTTTTCGGAAAATTACAGAGACTTTACAAATCGTTCCGACAAGTTTTCCGCAGTCAAACTTTCCTACGTCTGTCTTAACGACGACGGCCATGGCGGTGGCGGTGGACGAATTAACTTCCGGCTGTGAGGGCCCTAATTTCCCAGCGGGGGCTCTGGAAAGGATGCGGGAGAGGAGGAAAGTTTCTAATAATAGAAATTGGTAAAGTTGAAATGGAAGAGGAAATTTCCGCAAGCGGAAACTGGAAAAGAGACGACACGGATGTTTCGACGTGGACCACGACGACTCTGAACCGACCAAATGAATGTGATGGATGTTTCCCCATTTCCTAACAGCCCCCCCCCCCAGGGGAAATAAAAGTGTCACGGACGCTATGCACCCAGGCCCCGGGTAGCGTCTGACAAATTTGGCAAACTGAGTGCAACCGTACAACTCAGAAATAGAAATCGAACGATTCATTTTCGAGAATCTGTCAGAGGAAAATGGCGAATTCAAATAGTTTGATATTTTTTTTTTCTCCTCTCCCGTTGAAGAGAATTCAGGGTAGTTTCATTTCACGGGTTTACACGCGAGAGAATTAGACACCAAACAGAGAAAATGTCGAAAATACGATCGGAATCGATTGGAGAATTAAAATTCCAAACGCAATTCGCACAAAGGAGTCATAAAAGATCTCCGGATGGTCGTAACTTGTCGGCCATTTAGGGAACGACTTGTCCGAGTGCGGGTGTTTGGATCGATGTGGGAGAGGAGGAGGGAGTACTCCTAGAAAAAGAATTAATAGAAATAGACGAATAATCATGGGCCGACTCGGGTATTCAAGTATCTGTTGCTTGTCAACATCTCGGTGACATAGCCGGTCTATAAATTTATTAATTAAACACGTCTTTAGTACTTCGTTAGTTTAGTTACATAGTATGCCCATCTTAATTTGACCAATACACTTATTAACTATGTAACTGATTATTGTGACAAGTAATATAAATGCTACTTATGTATTAGATATTCTAATACGTTTAATAAATAGAAAAAGCAGGATTGCAACCTACCCAGACACGATAATACTTCTACCGTGTCCCACGTGCCTGACGAAAACGAGTTTTACTGAAGTATTCGTAGTGATGTTTCCCGCAGCAAGACAAGTTGCATCACCTGCAGAAACAGGATGCGTTCAAGTGCAATATTTAACGGAAGACAGGTGTCATAGCCTCATGGGAATGTCCGACCGACATATTCTCCTTCTGAAATTATTAACACGGTATGCACACGCATGAACTCAAATTTGATTATTTTTAGCGCTGTTGCTCGGCCACGATATTTTTAAATTTGTAAAGTTTTCCCACCGGGGAACTTGAAACGAGTTCCAAAGTCCCCAGGTACTTGGGATCCGACGCCCGACGAGATGTCCTTTGACATTGAGGGTACACGGCCCGTAAGGTTACCAATTTGATTTTCATGTTACTCATTTCGCTGACGTATCTGTGTGTATATATTGTTGATATATTATGTTTATACCGTAATGGACCGGTAACTTATTTATTAAATGATAAAATAGAATTACTTACTCTATATAATAAAACATATTTTAATTTTTTATACTTTGCTATACAGTAAAGATTAATTTTAATGTTACTGTGCACTACAAGGTAAGGAAAGTCCGCTGACTAGATATTGGTACCTCATTGTACTATAGCTGTTTATAATATATAAGAAATTTTGAAAACATACCGTTTCATTAGTAAAATTCCCAATATGGAGGACTCAAAAGGAATCTGGCAAATTCCATCGATCCGTCAGAGACATCGCGTGTCGTCACATCAACTTTCTTTAAACTATTAACATAAGAAGGAAAAGAAAAACAGTCTATGAGTATAATATTTATTAGAAAATTCATTTGGGTCGGTCGACTAATGACAGGGCAAAATTATCGGAGCGGGTCCTTAATGAGAAGCGAACATAATTTTAAATACTCAGTTGAAGTTAATAACATGTTTATTGGGGAGCATAAGAAAGGTGGCAAACTGGACGACACCGACCGACACACATAATTTATGTACGGGCAATAATATAATGTTCATCGTCATGAACTCGGAATAAATTTGTCGACCAAAATTTATACATCCAAGGGTGCCCACAAATTCACATGAGCTCGTATTTATACAACGAGTTTATGTATTCATTAGTGCCCCGTGCGCGGATTTCAATATAATGACGGTTTATTATATCGAATAATCGGCTATACCCGTGCATATATTATTATAGTAATGCGTTAATTTGGGCCGCGTGTGGAATGAGAAAGTGGGAATTCCGCAAACGGAAGTTGACGTGCATTTTAATCCTTGTAGAAGGTTTAATATCCGGTCTGCAATCATCGGACCCGTAATGGTAAGTCGTAAACTGTGTGGAAATTTACATTTGAGTCTCATTACTTGCCCAACAGAGGGTAGACACAAGTCCTCGAGAGTGAAAGTGGGACAGAAAAAGCAGTCATGTCGGTACACAAGTTTACAAAGAATTTATTGTTATAAATAAATTGATTAATCCCACATTCATCCCTTGTTTATGACCGTATATTTATTTATAGTTAATAGAATAAGTAGAGCCGTGTAATTTAAGTTCTTCTAGGATTTCCCAGCATAATATTAAGAAAATTTATTTGTCACTCGTAGTCGTCTTCGCTTCGACATTCGCCCTTCCGTTTATTACAATATAATATTACTAAACGTCAAAGCGGGTAATAATAATTAATTTCAAGGAAATGGAAATTTAATGAATTCCTTTGAGAAGCTGAAAATATTATCAATTTAATTTTTCTTTGTTGTTGGGAGCGAACAAAGTCAAATGGACGTCTTCAGATGCTGCACAGTTTGAAGTTTGCGTTTGATTTGAGCGGATGCCTTGCGAGTTGCAACAGGAGAAAAGCGGCCTGCTTGTGTTCTCACACACAACAATTCAATTTTAACTACTCCAATTTGTTTTATTTTTATTTTAGCCGGGAACAAAGTTTTTTTTTTTATTTCGCACGGAAACCACAGCAATAAAAAGAAACTCTTGTGCGTACACCTTCTGAGTCCCGTGGTACGTGCCGTAGGTACGCCCAAACCGACAGCGAGACATTCCCTGCGTATTGTAAAACGAATCACATTTTACATGCAGGTGTGAACCAATTGTATGGAGTAAAGTTCTCATCCCAAAATATTGTATATTTATACATAATTCCCACTTTGTTATATATTTATATTATTTATTATATTTCATATTCAAAAACAAATACCAATAGGTACAAAGGCAATGGTAAACACTTTGATGTACAAAGGAGCGGTATTTCAAAGTCTGAGTAATTGAGTTAAAAGTTAAATTAATTCACAGAAGTACCTGCCTGCAGACTGCAATCCTGACGTTTCGTCATGGCCGAATTACCTGCACGTACCTGCAGGTCTTCCTCTCCCGTTGTTTCCGCCACTTGTCCTCGTGTTTTCGTGCGAGTCTCTGGCCAAAATTTTTTGTGTTCTTATGTTTTTTTCTTCTTTCGCCCCTAATTTATTAATGAGTTAAATTATTATTACAAATCTATTTATTAATAATGTTATTCTCGTTGCATGTTTAATTGTTAATTTATGTGCTGTTAATTTATTGGATAATGCTCTCGGATTAAGAGTTATGGTGAGTTAAAGAAGTTTTTATCGCACTTGATGCCTTTGAAGTGAAAACATTTTGAGTGAATTTACGTTGAAATCAGTCAATATTTAAACCTTTTTTCCTTTTCGAACCTTTTTTTTTCAACTTGCGTTTTCGTGGCATTCCGTCTCCTTCATTGTTTTCTCTTCATCTAGTGGTAGAACTCTTTCATTTTTGCTCTCTTTCTAATGCTTGTTTTCTTCTTATCCTCGTTTTACCCATAATTCTTTCGAGCGGTAGCTTTTGTCTAAGAGAACCTCTTTCACTCATTAACTCATCATTTGTTTACATTCAGAATATTACTTTTGTTTCGTTTGGGATCAATTCTCTTCTGCTGTTTAAGATGGCAGAGTAGATAATTCGGATCAATTTTCGTTGGCTGAGATGGTTCTCGTCGAAGATGCGTTTGATTCAAACTGTTTAAGATTATATAGAAATTCTGCATCGCCTTAAGTAAATAGTTTAAGGTTCCCTTTCTATTCCTCTAACTTGACGTAAATGTAAAATTTACTAGTAAAGTACTCAATATTTTTACATTAAATCTTAATATTTAATTTGGTACTTTTAATTCGTTCGCCAATACCCGCAATTTAATTTCAATTTCTCTTTACTTGAGCTTTACACCGGAGATAAATTGAACATCATCCCTCCTGGCTTGACTAAATTCATTACGATTTTGTGTCCCTCGTCAGTATTTCATTATTCTTCCGGTTGTTTTGTTAATTTCAATTCTTCTCATCTTTTTAGGACTTGATGTATAAAACAACCAGTCTGTTTCACACGTCCACCCAATTGTTTTACCTGTGTCCACAGATTTTGGTTGTCGTAGGTCGGAAATTTATCGCTTTTTGAGACAATACACAATTCATTCTATTTTTGTCGTTTGTTCTACTTCCAACTCGTTGAATTTTCTCTTTTTATTTTCGTTTTCTAGTTGTGATACCTACTCATTTTAAAAACAGAATTGTCATTTTAAGTTAATTGCTTGAATGAATCATTCAACCAGTACGGACTCTTTAACGTCGCCTAACAAGATGAGAAATCAGGAAGTAAAGACTCCAGTAACTTTTATAATTAATCCGTTTCCTCTGGCAGGGGAATGAAGACTCGTTTTTTTAAAATTCTTTTTGTATTCAAATAATTTAGACTTTCTCGCCACTTTTGCGAGCTTTAAGGAGACCATGCGTTGGGGAGAAATTTAAAGTCATTAGGATTTACAAATTGCTAAATGCACAGTCTGTATTTATTTCTGTGAAACGTCATCGAACCAATTGAACTTTCCCCCTGTACTGCAAACTAGACTTTCTCACCATCATCATCGTCAATTCTTCTCTTTCCCATATGAAATTCACCAGTTCTGTTCATCGCCCACGGGGTGAAATTGGCTTAAAAGCTTAAGCGGAAAAGCGTCAGGTTTGAAGCTTATGAAAGTTCAGACATATTCGACGGCGAGGAAGATTTTTGTTATTCAATCCGCGGGGCCCAAAAGTTTTTCCCTTTCCCCGATGGATTTTCCTTTCACTTTCTCGGCTTTCAGTGGAGAATTTAAAAATTCTGATTTGTTTTCCGTTGGCCCTTTCCACGATTTTGAGAGATGCCTTGAGACGGGGACATTGCCATCTCATTAAACTACTTCCTACGTCACTACAATACACTCAATATTTACTTACTACATGTCTCCTCGACTATGCCTTATAGTTGCTCTGTCTCTAGTCTAGTAACTTTATCATTTTTAGGACCGATTTATTAATTAGTCGAAAGTCTTTTCTCAACTTCAGGTACTGAATTCCAACTCTTGTACCTTGCCGTTTTCACTTGAAGAGGTCCTAGACATTTCTCTGCAACCGAAATTTTTAACTAACTACGACTACTACTAGGTCGTTTTAGTGTTCTACTATTTAACTTGAATATTCAAAACATTCGACATTTGTGCTCGGCGCGTCTGTGTATGTCTGTCTCTCTCTCTTTCTATGTGTGTGGGTACTGAAATTTTACTCTCAGTTTTTGACTGTTTATTGAAGTTTTGTTTGGTTAAAAAGAGATGCCATATTCGGGGTATAAGTGTACATAATTGAAAGTGGAAAATTGTCATTTGTGCAACGTCTGGGTGCTGACACACGCGGCCATCTATTTCAACATTAAAATATTTATTTATTTTGAATGGTATAAAATGCAGGGGGTTGTTAGAGTCCTTTTAAATTTTCATGGCTCAGACCCAGCCCATTTTGTTTGGTCAATTTTTTGCATGGTGAAATTTAAATTCTCGTTTCGTATCATTAAATTTTAATTAAAAATTTTTCAACTCTCAAATTTTGAACCTTTTAAATTTTCACTTTTGGTCACGTGGCTTATCAAACGATGTTCGGAAAAAAAATTTTTTTCCGTTTTGGACAGGCGGTGAAAGTACCACGTCCATGCAAGAAGTATATGTTATAACTTTTATTGTTACCGTTATTAGTTCGTGTTCTTCCCCTTTAGTTCACGTCGGTGACAATTTTGATTTGGAAGTTGACAGCCACATAACAGGAATAATATCGAGTGTATTTTAATATATGAGTTATTTATATATGTATAATTTATTTAAGTAAAAAAGCACATGCAACGAAAATGAACATGCAAATTGTCAAAAGGGGTGGGTGCCCTCGTCGTTTGTGTGGAGGTCTGACGTTAACCGAGGAACTCTGCACTAACAATGGGTTATTTCTTTTCAATTTATGCATTTTTATAAGTTTATGATAACTGACAGGTTTTGTTATTGCCTAATTTTTATGATTATGGAACTATTTTTAAATTATTTTCTATGAAAACCGACCCACAATATCCCCTTTGTTATCTTTGTTTTAAACTCTGGAGGTCGTGTACGTCCCATGTTCCTACCTCTCGTGGTTGAATTCTTTTAACAATAAAGGGCCTTTTGGTGTCAGTTTTTCTGCGAATCGTAACGCGCAGGTGATACAACCTTTTAATCCATCGAACCGTCAAAGCCTTTCTTTCCAAGAAAATGGGTCCTAACCACTTGGCTTTAAGGAGCTTTTTTAAAATTTAGATTATTAATTTTATACTTTTTCAACCCACTCACCGGTCGCACCAATATCAATATGAATTTTGAATATGGAAAACATAGTTAGAGCGGGTCGCTTGAGTCTGTCGTCTTGTCAGACACTGCAGTGTTTCTGTCACAAGTTTGGAAAGCAGCAGTCGACTGGCAAACTAAACTTTTTAATCTAAGAAAGGCAGAGTGTCGATCGTTGAAGTCATTTCTATGCACGTCAGAGTTTTATTTTCTTTTTTCTATGCAGTCCAACACGCTTATGTAATCTATTAATAGATCTATCATCTCGACATTTCTTTCTATTTTTTTGGTCAAAGACATCGTGCTAGTCGTTTCGGTCATGCCAACCTTTTCGTGCTTCTTTCTACGGTCAGTCAGTCAGTCAGTCGAAGTCAATTAGCATTCTCGTCCGATTGGAACTAATGTATGAATTCATTCAGTCATTCAATCATTCATTTTTGCGTCATTTTACCTCTCACTCCTTGTTGCTTTGACGTGTGGTCGGCTCAGTCGTTTGCACGTTTCTTTCATCCAACTTGACTTGTTTGTATTTTTAGATTTTTTTTTCAGAGAAAGCTGTTAGATTTCCTTGTTTCAGAAAGACAGAAAGGTATGAAGGTCATGAAGACGAGAGCGAACATAATATGGTGAATAACAAGTTATTCTGAATTTTTAATGTCCCTTCAAACAATTATTTGTATGTTTTATTTGTCTCTTTTTTCCTTTTTGGGCGATACTATTTTTTATGGTTTTGGTTCACTTCAGAGTCAAGTGCCTTGAAAGATTTCCGGTCCCACAGCTTTCCAACTTGGGCAATGACCACCGCAGATACATTCGTGTCAGTGTATTGTATACATAAAACAGTTTACGTTGCCACTTCTTCTAAGTGTTGTGAGTCACGTAAAAAGTTGAATTCTTCCTGTTGCTTCTTTAGTTGCATTGAATGAGGTCAAGACGTTGCTTTTTGTAAACTGTTAGTTTTTTGGAGTTTTCTTCATTTAAAAAATGGTGACAGAAACGCACCTCACATTTCAGTTCTTTATCTGAACACAACAATTGAGATTTATTCAATTTCCTTTGACTTTCTCACTTTATTCAATTAATTTAATTTTTAATTTTAATTTAATTCCAATTCGTTCAAGTAATTCAATTTGGAGTGTTGGAGAACATTAAAACAGAATCGAATGTGTTCTATTTTTAAAATTTCCTTAAAGTCTGAAAACTTAAAATTGGAATTCAAGATAACTTGGTTGAGACTTGGCGTGCCTGGATTTTCATTTTTTGCACCTTCACGAGTGGTTTTAATGCAAAACTGGAAAACGTTTATTTAAATTTCGGCATTTTCGATATGTTGAAAATGAAAAAGGTTGTCGAAAGAACTCGAGGAAAAATTTTCAAAAGAAAAAAAGCAACTTTTTGCGCCGGGTTCAAATGTTCTCATAGGAAGAATGTTCTTTTTTTAAATTCAATTGAATTTATACTTGAATGAATCCAAAAATTTTGTTGTTTAACAAAAAATTTAATCTGTTGAATAACATTTCTTTATTTTAAGTAGTTGAAAAGGATAAATAGGATACAGAAGAATGTAAATTTATTCTACGGTGATTGTGCCGTGTTTCATTTATATTTGTTACTTTTTTACAAACTTTTGTCAGTTTTTTTAATGTTTACTACGCCGTTCTATCGCAGTAGTCGCCAAAGATTGTTTCATTTTCCTTATTGAAGGTATCTAATTTATGACTGCACTCGTCATGTCATAGGTATGAAATTTAGTAACATGAAATGTAATTCTCAATACCATAACTATATAAGAGTGCGTATCAAGTTTCTTAAAATTAATAAATAGGACTAACAATAAGAACAATAGCACTGCCACATCAGTGCAGAAAATCAAATACGTCTGTTGCCACTGAATTCATCGTATAAACAAAGGAAAAGAATCACCATGTTTTAGTAGACACTCTTTAGTTTTAGTAGAGGCTGGTTTGTCGCATGTTGGTGCTTTCCAGGAAGCCCCTCATTTTCGATATTTGTGTGTTCCACAGTAGGTAATCTTCTGGAACCAGATTTTTAGTAGAAATGGTATCTGTCTTTAATGATCTCGATGAAATCTCTTTATTATTTTCAATCCATTGTTCTTTTCCTTAGAATTTTCGTTATTTTTCTATTACAAAATGCTGCCTCTTCAGATATTCGCTTTTGAAATTTTACTTCTCTTAAAAACATCTTTTCGCCGAATTAGTAATGATTGTTCTCAAATCAATGTTTTGTGTACATCAGGCGGACCCTTGAAATATTACTCCAACAAAAGCTTTCTTCCGAATCTTTTCACTTCTTGAGAAACATTTACACCTAAGTTTCTTCGATAAAAACAATCTTGTTGGCTGTCATTCCGAGTATCTTTAAACTTCTCGGAAACTCAAAAACGCGTGAATTTCATTTTAATTAGTGCAATCTTGCTAAAAATCGAACATTGATTTGGTCGATCTTTGTCAAGTACTATAGCAATAAAAATTCCATGAATAGGGAAAAATTGACGACAGCCGCCAAATCGATCAGGACAGTAAAATGTATTTTACTCATTCAAAGAGTTCCTCTAGGTTTACTCCAGGGCTTCTCTACGGTCCTCAAAGGCATACAATAAACAGACACGAAACCATTTCTCGGTCCCAAAACACAAACGAGTGAGTCTGCCGGTGGTGGATTCATGTCTGATGATAATGGGAGGAAGCAGTTGCGGATGGAGTAGATGGGTGGAGGAAGGTTAAGGAGAAGAAGAGGAAAAAAAAAGAAAAAGCTCCAAAAAGGTGGGAGGAATGGGAGGCATGTCAAAACACGAAGATGTAATTTGTTTCCCAAACGTGAAAGCTTTTGAAAAATTATAGAATCCTGGAGAATTAAAGGAGTATTCGCAGTGGAAGAGGAAGTAGAAGAAATAGACGAAGGCGAAGACAGGGGTCTAAGAGTGTAAGAGCAAGAATGAAAGAGGAGTTGAAGAACTTAAAAGAGGAAGAATAAGTGGAAGGAATGAAAAAGTAGGCAAGAGGCTGGAGAGCTCGAAGGACGTCTGAAAAGAAAATTTTTGGGAAAAAATTCAAAAAAGGTTTTGGGCTCATTTGGAAGGTCCGGGGGAGGTTTCTTTCGTCCTCGTTTAGTAAAATGTCAGGTAGAAGGTGAATTTTCATTCCGGACAGATTTTTCGTTTAAGCTGCTTCTATGCCATCCGCTCCACCCCCATCCTCTCTCTTTCCGCCAAAAGTTTGAAATTTTTGAGACTTTTTGACAGCCTTTGGATGTTTAATTAAGATTTGTGGGAGGACATTATACTTAGGTTCGAATTTTTTCCGTCAAAATTTGCCTTTTGACACCAGGTTTATCCTACTAAGCCTGGAATTTATAGCCGCGAGTAAAACCCTGACGTGTCATTAGTAAGATGGGAAGATTTCCTAAGTAAAAAGTGTAGTTTTGTTGCCAGTTTTCAAGTCATAAAAAGGTAGAACAACGAAAACGATTCAGGAACTACCTCTCGGAACAAGTTGGTTTGATGCACGAGGACTTGACAATAGAGTAAGTATTTTCCCCTTAAATGACAGTAAGAGGGTGGTAGCACAATAATTAGGTTTGAGAAGAATTAGGAAGTTAAAAGGAGGAGAGGGAAATGATGTACAACAAAGGATCAAGAGGAAAAAGAGAGGAAAACGAGTCGTTACATCTGTCTTCATGCCTAATTGCTAAACTAAAAGCAACATTAATGCACATGATACCATACGAGACTACAACTAAGAGCTAATTCGCTTCTCAAATCGGTTTTAACGACATTAAAAGTTAGGCAAAATTCACAGGCATCACAAATGAAAATATTGAAAGATGCGTTAAAGAAAGAGTTCTCATAGAAGAAAGAGAATTGATCAAAATCACCAATAATTATGAAGACTGAATAGAAAAGAACACGTTGGACAGATAAAGGAGTCAAGGCGCCGCTAGAAAAAGCAGAAGAAACCAGAAGAAAATGATGGGAGAAGGTGAAAAGAAAGACAAGTCAGCGATGGAAAGTAAAGAAAGTGAAATCAAATAGAAAAACCGGAAAATGAAGTGGCTGTTAATTTACATTTTCATTATGAAGGAGTTTGAACCCCCCCTGGAAAAAAAACTTTTCTTCTTCCACGTTTCTTTCTGCCTTTTTTGGTATTTTGCCTCCAACAAGTTTAGTCTTTCATGTTCTTCCGGTTTTAACTTTTCACCGCCTTCCTCATTTTTGCTTACCGGCCCTGTTCGCCTGTCCTTCAAATTCATATTTTCCTATTAAAATTTTCCTCCCCCCAAATATTTCTATGTTTTTTCCTTAAAGTGGCTTTTTCCTTGTACCCCGTCATCCTTCTAAACTCTTTAGATGGTTTCCTTCTAGAACATTATAGTTTTCTTCGCCTTCATCACATTCTACTCCTGTTCTGTTCATTCACATACTTTATGTTATCGCGTGTCTTTGTTTTTATGGAGTCTGCTTCGGATCAAAAGATTAAATCGCTTGCTTTTGACGAAAATTTTTGTTACAAATTTGGTTTCTTATTTTTTTAAGAAGTTTTTTCCCCCCCCCGCCCCTAACTTTAAAAAATTGTAGGCTTTTCTTGGGGCTACAGCAAAAAAATGTCAAACGAGCCTGGTTCTTTTTAATTTCTATTGACTCGCATGTTTTTTTAGGGCTGTTGTTGTTGTTGTGTGCGTCGCTTTGCACCAGGTACCTGAACTGTTTTCTGTTAGCAATGATCTTTAGTTTTTTACAACGTGAGATGGAGACGGGTCAAAAATAAGTTAAAAATGACGTATCTGTTGAAGTAACTGGAAAGTAATGTTATCGAGGGAGTAAAAGTGCTTTGCACTTTGTAAATTCAAAACAATGTTCTGTGTCCGTAGTAAGAAAGTTTCACTATTTTGTCACAATTTTGTTTGTGACTAATTTTGTAATTTTCTTTCTTTTCTCTTTAAAAAAATAAATTTTTTCTTTCTTCGCAGGAAGTCAACATCATTTTAATTTCCTGTGTCCTCGTTTTGCACGCCTCTTGCACGACTTCAAAATTATTGCAGGATGAAATTTCAAATTTGTTTTCAAATGCGAAGGCTGATATGGCCCGAAGACTTCTGGAAAAGGAACTTGAGGAAAAGGGTAAGTCAAATTTTATTTCAAAGTCTAAGTCGTTAATTTCTGTCCTTTATGTTTGACCCGATTTGTCGAATTTCTCGCTTTAATCTAACCCATTGACCCATCCTCTCTATTTCTCTGTTATGTCCAGCCCATGTCACTGTGTTTGTTTTTACTTTCTGATACAGTACACCTCTTTACAGTAGCGCATTTGATATTTTGCATTTTTCTATTTGCGTCTAGTTCATTATTCTGTGAGGTTCCAACATTGGCGAGGAATAAATTAATGCTAAAATAAGTACTCATATTGCTGTTTTATTTACACTTCTATTTCCTATTTCAAATTGTATTTATTCTATTACAAATCTTTTTCGGCTGAGGTTTTTATGTTTTCCTCCGGCAACGTCTTACACTTTTACTCATTCAGTTAAACTTCCATGAATTCTTTGGTGGTGCCTTCACCTTTTCTATAATCTGAATATTGTGCACAAACATTGACTTATTTTGTTGCAAAGAGTCTTTTGGTTCATTGGTCCCATCACAACGTTTTGGTATTAATTTTTTCTTTTCGCCATCCCGCAGCAAATAATTTATTTAACGAGAGTTGCTGAATCGTTTGAGTCTAATCAGTCTAAGTGCACTTAAAAACGTAGTCTCTTCTCCTAAGAATCGTGACTGTTATTTAAGGCCCGTGAAAGAAAACCTCATGATTACAATTAACAAAAAGATTAATGCTTCGTTCTTAGAGTCTGTGCGTTGAACAAACGCAAGAATTATGAGAAAACTTTGCAACGAAAAGACAAACCATAATTGGATCACGCCACTTCGATTTAACGGATGAAAAATTGGAAAAAATAACAATGAATTTTTGGTAATTAAGAGTCCTCAATTGCTAACAGTCGGTAGGGTAATTTCAATTAAAAGATGAAAAACTCTTGCGAGGTGAAACGAAGAAAGTGAAAAAAATACACGAATTCCATGACGGAGAGCAATTTGAAAATATTTTTTTTCTCTTGGAAGTTTTTTGTGGAGTGAAGAAGGCAAAAAATACCTGCAGGTGCCGCAACTGAATGTCACTGACCTTCTCATCTGATCAATAATTGATAATTCAATTATATCAAATTATGATTTATTTCGTGGGAGTCAAATACCAAAACACACAATAATTTATATAATTTACTATAAAAACATCACATTATGAAGGCAAAAAAGGCAACGTCTATAATAAATATTTGATTTGTTTATTTTCATCAACATACAACTGAACAATTCTTAATTGAAGTATTTTTTCTTCTTTAGTAAGTATACAAGTAATAAGAGGAGTATCAGTCCATTTATTTTTGTTTTTCGAACAATTTAAAATTATGTAGTGACTGAGAATACTTCAGCAAATGGACGAATTTGAAAGGCGAAATGGAAATTTCCAAAATAAGATTTTTCTTTAATTCTCGTCATTAATTAAAGCACAAATTTTGTCCATGACTCTAGTTCATTATCAAGGGAATGGTTTAACCTCCTTCTTATTTCCCTCCAACAACTATTTTGTGTTATGGAACAGAGTTATGTGTTTGCTTCCCATTGTCTTTTTCTCTCACATAAGAAGATAAATCTTAATTACAACAAGTGCCCCAAACATCCCTGTTATTACGGGCAGGGTAGTCAGTTATTTCTACGAATATTACTTGATGATTACGTAATAGCCTGAAGTAATAAAAATTAAATAAGCAATTACGGGATGTTAGGAGAAATAAAAAGGACCATTAAGGTAGCCTAACATAACGTAACCTAACTTCAACAATGATTTTCCATTGGAAAGAATTGTGGCCCAGAAGGAAAAGGTTTTAATTTTAAATATTAAAGAATGAAACAACTGAACTTGAATTTTTAAAATTGGGAATCACTTTTTTTCAAAGAATTTAGACAAAAGTTGTCGTGGAAAAGGAACAGGAAAGAAAGGCACGCATAGCACGACGCGGTGTGGTCGGCAGTGACAGATGTGTCAGAGAGTGTTGTTTTACGAATTGTAAAATGTTGCAGTCAAAAACATAAACTTACATACAAACAAAACATACAAACTGTTTGAGTTACATAAAAGAAACGGTTGTGTTTACTCTTCAAGAATTAATTCAATAATTCGTAAGAAAAGAATGGTGAACTTGGGTGAATTTACACACCTCATGAGAATTAAAATTTTCAGTTGTAGAAAACTATATAATATAATTAAATAATATTAGTATCTAGATCGCTGCATGATAAATGAGGAAATATGATATTAGTGCATGACAAAATCTTGTTTTTTATGTAGCTGGCCAATTATTGAAAAATATGATTAAATTAATTAATTTCAAGCATTTTTTTTTAATTTAAACAACCAATTAATACAAAACCAGTGAACATCACTTATTACTGCCACATATTATTTGCAATGTAAATAATAAAGATAAAGAGGTGACAATGCAATAGGTCTATGTACCGAAATAATAAAAACCAATAACAATTAATATTCAAAGCTAATATCTGATAGAATCTATAAGAATAAATAGTACAATAAAATACAGACTAATAAATACCATACCATTATTTTTGAAATGAATTTCAATTGTTGCTTAAGTTCTCGTCTCAATGTGCTTAACTCTTTTTTCCGTTGATTAAAATCTCTAAATCTGAGTAATCCTAAAGTGTACAATTTAGAACATTTGGTTTTAATCCTCCCACTCTGTTCAGAAAGCTCACTTTTAAGCTTCTTTCCTCTGTTTTCTATGTTTTCTGTCTTATTTCTCAATTTTTTTTTCACTTCTTCCATCAGCTTCGTCTTCAACTGAACGGCCCCGGGACTAGACAAGGGACTTTTAGTAGACTGAGGCACCCCCACACACAATTCTCCCAACTGTCAGAGCAGTTGCTACTGAAGTAAGAATCAGGCGGAATGCTGAAACGAATCTGTCGGGTTTCTTCTTCGCCTTCTGTGCTTTCCACCGTTTTCTGTACGTTATCAAATCTGCAATCCAGCTTTTGGCGGTTTTTGTTCCTCCACTTTCTTCCTTCTTGCCTAAAGCCGACGAAAGGAATCTATCAGTAAATGTGCATCTTAAATTAACATTGTAGGTGATGTCTGCCTTTCATAACATGACTCCTTTCTTTCTCGTTGCACGTGCAGAAAGCTCTTTTGACACGGCTTGCAGGGATAATTTGTAATTCTTTGGTTGCAACAGCGTAAAAGTAAGGAAAAAGGAGAAGAACGTGACATCATTTTGAGGTTTAAGGCTTTTCTAGTTGCTTTCCTTCTATTTTTTTTCCTGAAGCCTTTTTCAGACTTTTTTGTATTCTACATACAGTCACCAAAAATGTTTTAATCCTTCCACCCCCGAGATGTTTTGAGATGGAAAAAACTAGAAATTTATTGGTCCAGCATTGCACCAAAACTTGTAACTGCAGCGTGAAGTAGTCAGTCTCGCAAATTGGGTGTAGGACTAGAACGTAAACAACACTACTTGAGTAAAAAAAAAAATTAGTTCAAATCTTCATCTCCAATTTTTACTTTTTTTCAGATAGTACTCAAGTGGTGAACGTCATTCACAAACATCTTGAAGAATTCAACGTTGTCAGCCCAGGTAAAAATGCCCGAATTTTCAGGTCTGCTGATGAGAATTTTCTCTTCACCGGGGACGACTTGTACCAACTGCAAAGAGAACCCCCACAGAACCGTTATGTTTTACATGCCGTTCACGATGTTCGACTCGATGAAGGTGCCGTTTTTTTTAAGGTAGTAAACCATAACAGTAACTTTTAAATTTTATAAAAAGTAAATGGCCATTCGAATAGGAAGTTAAGGGATAATTTAATATTTAACAGGTATGTAATGATTAATAAATGGGCATTTTAAGGCATTAGGCCAGCATTCGGTACTGAAGCTGATTTCAAGTGGTGATACCTTAACGTGTGCCTGCATAAAAACACCTGATGAAAGGTACCTTGAGGCGACGTAACAATAGTGAATAACATATTGTTTTCTACAATTAATTTTTATAATGGAAAAGGATCCTTCTGCTACAGCCGAAATTCAAACTTTTTCGTCTCGACGTCATCTTGAAAATTCGGATACCTGTCAGTTGTTTTACTTGCCTTTTGAGTTTTGTCACCATTGGGAGATCCCAAAAAAATCAACTCCTCTCAAACCTCCCTTCTTTTTGTGTTTTTCTCTGAATATTTTATTACCTGAGGTTAGAAGTTACTTTTTTAGTGGAATTCTAAAACCGTCAACGTTCCTAGTTGTTGTAATTTTTTATTTTTTTAGAGGCGTTACGAGTGTTGCTGTTTGTGACATTACAAAAGCTTATTTTAAGGTTTGGTCTTCTAACGAAAAGTTCTTACTTATATCAAAGAGTTTGTTCATTTTTAAATATTATATATTGTCGAGCAGTAGTTGCCAAGGACACCTACCACCTTGAGGTGAAGCTCTACGAGGACTTCATTCTGGTCTCGTTCGGTTCATGTGTGCATAATATTATCAGATAATAATTTCAATATTACTACAGCGTTACGTATAAATGATAAAATGACGATGACCAGAGTGAAAATAAAGGGAACAGACAACATTAAGTGAAGGACACTACAGAGAGAAAATAACTACAGATGAATGTGTGGAAACGAGAAGTCTCGGATTTAAAAGCTTCTCTTTTATTTTTGAAGGACTTTAGAAGCCTTGGAGAATGCCAAGTGAATTCAAATGGGGTTTTGGTGTCCCATTATGTCTTAAGAAGAACAACTGAATCTGGTTGAGGATGGAAAAAGCAGAAAAGTACATGAAAATCGATTCGTCGTCTCTAAATCCGCCGGTATTTTTGTCTTACAACGAGAGAGAGAGAGAGAGAGAGAAAGGATGGTGGACTTGACAGGTGTAGACAAGCAGCTGAGACTCTCGTGGGATGACAAACTCTAAATGTTTACTTTACTCTTCGTTGCACACTTCGTTTAAATAAAGCATGGAACAGACGACCGACGGAGACGGCTGTTCCGGAGGAAACTCATTTGGTCAAGTTGATTTGAAGAGGAAATGTTGAACCCAAAGCACTTGAGGTGGTTGAGAAACTTCAATAACTATTAATTGTAGTATTAGGATAATAGAGTTAGGAGTATCGGAAGTGCGGTAAGAGCGGTAACATTCATCAGAGGGATATTCTGCAGAGGTAGATGGTAATTGGTACCGGAAGGAGCCCGGTTGGGAGTTCATCTTAAACCGGAACACCCGGAACGGACGGAAAAGGTGAATTACTTGAGAAGGAAATAATGTTTGAATCTGCAGGAAAGTCCGACAGCAGTTTGATTTGCAGAGGCAGCGAAAATAATTGTGGTTTTATCATACAAGAAAATTCAGCAAAATAATTAAAGTTTAATAAAAAAAATGTCTCCCAGAATTTGTGTACAGCATAGTTTACATGGGCAACCTACAATTGATTCTAAGATGGTGGTCAACTTTGTATGAGAATTGTACTTCTCCATTCTCTGACAGTTGGACTCACAAGAAGTCTAGAAATACGTTACGTCTGTTTGTACTCTACCTAAGTAACGAGACTTTTTTACGTTGATTATTTTTTCAATTTTGCATTTGATCGCTGTCTGACTGTGCTAATGTGAGCTCTGAAAAAGCATCCGACTTCCAATCGGTTGAGCTAAAACCTTGCAAAAGTTTCTTCTCCAACAGATTTTAGTTCTCTCATCTCATGTTACGTCTCATCGATCAATCTAATCCTTGTAAATGAAGTTGCAAGACGTTTGTGAAAAATCCCAATTTTACTTGAGTGATCCCCGGCACTTTGTTCTGAAACTTAAAATATATGACTGATCTTGACGCTCTCCTCCTTCGCGAGAATTCGCTTTGTTTCTGATCTCGCGATAAAATCCGTGTTCAGAACTGCGGTGAAAGATCAGAACTTTCTCTTCTATTTTTCTTTTTCTAGAACCTTTTGGAATTTTTGTCTGGCTTTTCTTTTTTTTTGTCTTATTTATGTGTGGGTCCCACGAGTGATCCGGTCTGAAAATCTCGGGCCATAAAAATTACCAAATTCTTCTGTTTTTTTCTCTCTCGTCTTTTTTTTCATTCCGAGCCTCCTCCAAGATCTGGTTACCTTAGAAATCAAGAGTAAACCGTTCTTAACTATTTTTATTTCGTTATATTTACTTCGTGCGTAACTTTCCGGCACTTCATGCAATGTTCACCCTCTTGCTCCATAATTTGAATAATTCTGCATTAAATTTATCGTGTCTCTGATCTGGAGAACTTTTGGTGGATTGTTTCTGATCGATTCCATACGTGAAAAGGTTGTACAATTTATACGGTAGAACGGTTTACGGTTCTTTAACTTAACTTCACTTTTTCTTTTTATTCTCCCATTTCTAGATTTGACATCCAAGAGGTAAAAATATAAATAAAAGATCCAGATGAGAATTAATCGTACAAATAGATCAAACATTTTTTTCATTTTTAAATTATTTATTTATTTGTTGGGTTTCTTCTTTTCATCGCTCTCATTCTCATTTTTTACTTTCATTTTTATCTTCTCTACTATTTTATCTTTGTCTCACTTTTCTGCCTTCTCTATTAGATGTCACGGTTTGCATTTCTGAATTTGTTTACTTAATATTTGTAATTCTTCGCTCGAAGGACGATATCATTAAATTACATTAATATTATCCCGAAACATAAAAAAGTAGACGGTGCTGTGTGTCTGTGTCTGCGGAAGGCAGATCGATGAAAATCTCAAACGGTTCTGAGACATTAGAGAAACCAAAAAATTTTTTTAAAATCCAAATCCCAAAAAAGAGCGATGATTAGAGGAATCAATCACTCTTTCAATCAAACAATCAATCAGTGTTAACCTCGTATACTATTTCCTCCCTTACATTGCCCTTTTTGTCTATCTATCTATCTGTCTGTCTGTCTGTCTCTCTCGCGATATCTTCTGGAAAACTCATCTGGTTTTTCTTTCGCCAGTCAGCGTTTACCACTTTTCTTACATCCCATTTTCGCAACTTAATTACGTCCTTTTCTTTTTTTCAATAAGCATTATAATTGCATTTTTTCTATGATTTCACTACTTTCCGTTAATGAGAGAGAAAAGAATGAAAATCAGAGAGTGTGAAAGTGTAATTTTATTAGAATGATGACAATTTTCTCACGCTCACTCGTTTCCTTATTTCTCTTCCTCCTTCTCAGCAGAAGACACTCAAGCAAAGAGGAAACGGAAAGGTTCAATGTTGAACATCCACTTCCGCTTCGCAAAAGTCCGATTTTTACAAAATTCTCCCCGGAAATTTAAAAAAATTTTAACTTCGTTTTATTATTTGACTACTCAGATCGTTGTGTTGTCTTTTAACATTTCTCTTATTTTAAAATGTTCGTTCTTCCCCTTAATAGTCACAGTACCGGTATATTACTCTGTTAGTGTTCTCCATTAACAGCGGTTCGTCATTTTGAATTTTTTGTTTCGTGACAAAGTCACGACTATTCTGGAAATAACATTTTTTTATTTCTGTTGGTCTCATTTTACTGTTTCGTTACTTTCTATTTTGTTTTACCGGCATTTGAAGTGCTGTATTTTATACTGAGTACCTGGTATTGTATTGTATTATTGGGTGCAATGTGTATATTTTTAGTATTTAAGACTATTTTTGTTAGGTGTGTTGAACGTGCAATTTCACGACATTATGTCGCGATATTCGCGATAAGTCGTAACAAAATGGAGGTGTACGAATTTAACACTAATTATAATGTGAAAATGAGTGACGATATTAGTTATCATTTCCTTCGACACTCACTCAATTTGTTTTTCTAGTTTTAGTGGTTTAATTGGATGGCCTTTATATAATATGAATACAACTCGTGCGTGACATTCGTCAGTTCGACTTCTACAGATTTTTCTGTATAAATTGAGGTACGCAAATGTCACGGTGTTTGGATAAAAAATAAAAATGTGATGGTAGGAAAACATCACTGAAGGGATCATGGAAGTAGAAAGAAGGCATGGTTCTATGATAAATAAGATATTATTTAAATGGTACCGTAACTAATACTATTTTACTTTTGAAATTGAAATGTATAAGTTAACTTTTTAATTATTAATTACTTCTGTTGAATTAATTTCTGTTTAACTCCCTTGTATTCCCCTGTATGTATTACTCGGGTATACTCGGGTGTACGATTCGTCCTTTGAATTTTCGATTTGCTAGTATTTTTGATTCAAACTATAATTTGGTGCCTTCTTGGTTTGACCAGGGTTCATTGCAGAATGTACCGCTCACCAGTTGAATCAACGCGCCTAAAAATTTTCATGTGAAGAAGAATGATTTTCAGCTTTCAAGCCATTTGGAATTTCCACGGAAAACCAGTTTTCTAGAGTTTTCCTTTTCCTGTTTGATTTTCCTCCTTAGTGAAAACCAAAATTACCTTTTGAACCTCTTCTCTCTTCCTGTTGTCTGTGCCTCTTTATCTATCTATCACTAGTTTTATTTTCTCTTCTTTCTTACATCGCTCAAAGGATTCCTTTGGAAAATAAAAAAGAAAATAGGGCACTTCTATTCTTTCACTTCCTTTCCGTCCTCTTTCATGTTGGCTTCCTCCTGCGTGTATGAAACAATTCCCGGAAAAGAATTGATGTCGGATCAGACAAAATACACCTACGGGAACACGTGTCTACAACTCTTTTGTCCGGCACGTTCCATATATTTCCCCGCTTTTACTTAAACCAAGGAAAATTAATGATTTCCATCCTGTTTTTGTCTTCTCTCGGCCACCGTTTGCGGAGAACAAACCGGATGCGGTTGTTGCGGTTGCGAGGTTTCAAGAAAGGATGCGACCATCTTAATGATCCTGCGTGTGGACATTTGTTTGTCTTTATGGCCACCAACAAATTAATTTTTACGCACATTATGTATGTGAAAATGAAGAAAATTCAGTAATCGATTGATTAGAATTAACATTTAATATCAGATAGACATTTCGGTTACCTTTGACATCATGCAAGTTGTTTTTCTCTCCTTCTGCTGTCCTTTCTATTTGCACTTCGTTCTTTTTTTCTGATGTATTCTATCATCTTTGTGTTCGGTCTGCTTTTATTCTATTTTTTTTTCACAAGCTTCCCTTTCACGAATTTGAAGTCTTTCTGTGCAATCCTACCTGATGAGTTTTTTCTTACTTCTGTCCGACATCCTGAACCTTTTTACAATTGTTGCGTCAGATCACGTAGTCTTCGTCTGTCTCTTCAATCGGATTTTCACGGTTCAAAAAATTGAAGCAAACGATACATTTGCTTAAGCAACCTCAAACGTGGCCGTGTCACTTTTCATTTCAACCTGTGGAAGAACACTAATAGTAATATAGTTGGGCAAATCGTTGCCTTCCTTTTGGCCAGGTGCTTTTGAGCGGAAACACCTCGTTAAATAACTCTCTGATTTCACGATAATTTTTCCGGAGCTTTTGACTTTTCATTCGTTACAAGCCGCCATTAACGGTTTAGCCCAGAGATTTTGTAAAGTTTAATGCATTCGAGTTAATTGATTCTGTTACTTTAAAAGGTTCACAATCACCGACGTGTAATAAACCGAGTGTAGAATATTGCAAGAGGCAAAAAAGAGAGCGAGAGAGAGAGAGGGAGAGATGGATGGTCGAGAAAGGTGGGCAAAGCCTGGTTGCTAACCTTTCGAACCTCCAGGAGTTTCTTTTCCACTTTTCTATCTCGGCCTTTATCCATACATCTCTCTGTCCATTCTTCCACTTTCTCCCCAGAGAATTGTAACGAGACCGGATAGAGAAAGACCCTGGAGAGTTCTTTTCTTATCAACAGACAGAATTTTAATGTTGGGAAAACAATTAGCAACGAGGCAAACCAATCGAGACGGTCGCTCGATCATTTCATAGCCTCATTAAACATCACCGGAAACACAACACCCCGGTGCCAAGCAGACGAAATGAAAGGAAACGAAGGCTCGTTAAGGTTCACCACGCTTTTTTCTAAATAGATCTTAGAAGCTAAAAAAGTACAGAATTAAAGATATTTTCAGGTTTCTATGCAGAAACCGAGCGATTGACCGAATTCGTTTAAATAATTCAAATCATAAAAACAGTGCCGACGGCTCTTCTTTAAGGCTCAGGTAGCATACAATCGAGTAAAGCTATTTAATCGTCACGTTTCCCGTATCGGTAATGGAGTAAATACGCTAAAATAACGTAAATAAGAAATTTGCAGCCGTATTTTATCATACTCTTTGTATAAATGTTCTATAAAGTAAGTTCCAATGTACTTGAGTAAGAATTACTAGTTAGTTTAGACCTTTTCAATAAAACATTTAATAGTCTCACACGAAGGAGTCATGAATAAAGAGTTTTAATTGTGAAAATATATAATATTAATTTCTAAGCAATATGTTACATAATAAAATTACTTCTCGCTTCAGAATGCCGAATGGAAGAGCAAAATATTTCTTGTCGTCTGCTACCAGCTGGGTTACTGCGAAATTCGCGTTTCGGCCCCGACTCTCAACCTGAACCTGAAATTGCGAATCAACACGGGAGGTTTACCTTTAGACGTAACTTTTTTTGGAACCGAAGAAGAGTTCTTCATGGTCACTGTGCTTGATCCGGTCATCGTTTACAGGTATGTCACTTTTATTTGAGTCTCATTTTACCTGGACGCATTAAAATGAAAAAGAAATTCCAACAATCGATTTGTTGGCTCCTCTCGAAACAGAGTCATAGAAAATGATAGGTTGGCATGGAAACCTCCTTAAATTGATTTGATACAATGTTGTTAGCAAAGGCAAAAGGAAGCTACGTCGTCAGGAAGTTTGAGAAGGAGGAATGCAATTGGATGAAAATCAATTGATTGAGCTGATTCATGCACGACAATGCCTCTTCTTCACTTTTAACTACTTGTAGAACGAGAACGATACGCGGACACTACCCCAAGCAAAAAAAATATTCAGGATACCCAAAACAGAATTTGTCGGTTGAGTAATTAAATGTTTAGAATCTGACTACTTTCGGTCTTCCTATCGTTTGTGTTAATTATTAGGCGTAACATCATGTTCCTCGGGCTTACAAGTAGTGGTCCGTAAAATGTTTGAAATTGAGGCAATGAACGTGAAACGACGCGATCAGATTTGAGATGGTCAGAAGAGTCTGAGCACGAGATTGAAGGAAATTCGGTTCCTTGGCAGGAAATTAAATGGGTACAAAGACTCTATTAAACGAAGACGGGCTGTTTCAAATTTTCAGGGTTCCCGCGAAAACAAATCAAAATTTTGCAGGGTCTTTGGGTGGAAATTTTTTCTGTCGAAATTCTAAATGAGTTCTAACAAGTCAAAATGACAGGGTTCGAATACACGTGGGATTGGCTTTTTAACGAGAAACCCCAGCAATGTCGATTTCTTCGCCTTTCCCTCAGGTCTTTCATGCCATGTTTTTTTTTGCTGTTGGCGGGAAAGCAATAATTTTTTAAGTATGTTCATAAGTGCGTATAAAAATATAAAAATAAGTTTTCATGAGCTTATGCGAAGCTGCGATTTTCCCTGGCCTCTCAGATGACCGACCCGATAAAACGCACGAAGGTGACTTTGGCACGCGTGCTAAATATAATTTCTACTCCATTTTTTTGTATTTTGTATTTTTCGTAATGAGTAACTCCCTACCGTGGTGTTTTCCGGTTGTTCCGAGCAAAAGAAAATTGTCGCCTCACATTTTCTAAATCGAGTTCTTACCCATTCGCCCTCAAACAACAGAAAAAAACAATGGCAAAGTAGTGGAAGGAGTGAAAGAGAACGTTGACAGAGGGAGAAGGGTCACTTTCCTGCTGACCCTGCTGCCTGCCTGCCGCCACGTCCGAACGTCCTACAGCATAAGTTGCGCTTAGACTAGTTGAATAACTAATCAAATAGCGTAATATTTACATAGTGTGCTATGCTACGTCAACCTCACTATCTGTAGCAATAGAACCAACGGTCAGAAAGTCTAAGTCTAGTTTAGTAATGTCACACTAAAACGTTTCCTCATCCTCTTAAATTAAAACTTTTCCTCCATTGATGGATTGATTGACTTCTTACATTTCAAAATTTGTTTTCCACGGAAATGGCAATGATTAGCACTCTCTCTAATGACAAACTGTACTACGATGTGTTTTGTAATGTAAACATCTTTGTTAATTAATAACCTCTAGTAGTTCTCCACCAGAGTTTTCATTCGTCCTATTGTGAGCAGAATACATAGACGTAAATCTGAAAACAAATCCACTACCCAGCATCACCGGTTTTTAATTTTTTATTGCTGCCGGTCAAGTATTTATGTATATTTATTAATTAATTTTAATGGAGCAAATTTAAATGCGATGTAAATGAAATTTAAAAATTAACATTTTGGTGAATTCAATTGTAATTTAATTAGCCGAAGACATTTTGATTTAGAAATTTTTTAATTTGCAAATTTAAATGTGACGGCTTCAGGCAATCGTTCTCACCGACTTTATGTGTTTAAATTTTCAGTTTTCAATTTTTTATTCTTTCAGGTAGATTGATGTAGCACTTTTCTATTCTCACTCCAACCGTTCAACTGGTCATCTTCCCTTTTTTACTTTCTTGCTAAAACTCCTCCACCTCTTCTTGGACTTTGTCTACTTCTCCGAAACTGTTAACCTTTTTTGCTGTTTCCTTTCACGGCATTATGCGGTGACATTTCAACTTTAACCTACTTCTATATATTTTTTTTGTCCTCCTTTTTTTCTTCTGTTGTCTTTGACTTAACTTTTACTCCTGTTGGTCTTTCGTCCGTTGACACCGGGACGGCAGCACAAGTAGGACGTGTTTTCCACCGGACCCTTAATTTATAGCGAGTACTTCATCGTTTTTATAGCACCTTATTCATTTTCTGCTTTCTGTTATAAACTAGTTGCTTTTTCTCAAGCTGGTTTATAAGTGTTCTGTAACTTTTTATTTCCTTTGACCCTCTCAATTATTTCTAGCACCTCTTTTTTGTTTCGTATTCATTGAATTTTTTATTCAAAAAATTGGAGTACTAATTTTTGACTGAGTAAATTCTTCTACATTTTGGGTTGTTTTTTTTATGGTTTTGTAGTCACACGTATGAAATATAATCCTTCGTTAAGAAATTCATTTAATGGTGATACACCGAAATTTAAAAGTTTATACAAATGATTTGAAAATGACGGGCTATACATATGTAATTCAATTAAATTCGTACTTAGGAATTGATTAATGTTTTGAAGTTGTCGAACGAAACAAGAGGGAAAGAAAAAAGAATACGTGCAGTAAAGAAAACGATAAAATGCAGGACGATTTAAAGATGGTTTCATTCTAGTTTTGACTAATAGATACAAACTCGTTTCCATTCATCGAATTTTTTAAAAATGCGACTTTGATGTACTGTGACGTAAAAAGATTCTGACTTAAATTTGCATTTCTGAGTGAAAGTCTAGTAAGCACCAAGCTCAAACCTTTGAGACATTCTTTTATTTTTACTCCTTTCGTCAACTCTTGAAATATGCATTCCAGCAATGAAACAACAGTGAAAAGGATAGCCGAGCAAAGAAAAAAGTGGCAGATTCATCCTTCACACAAAGGAAAGACAAAAACACTTTGCAAAACATTTCATTAATGAAAGTCTGGCTGTCGGGAAAGCTCTAAGCTTTGAACATAAATAAAAGTCGAAAGAGAACATTTTCCGAGTCAGAAATTATCGGCAGGACCTCCTCCTGAATTCAAACCTTTCCACAAAAAGCGAAAAAAAAATTAAATTCTCTGTCTCCTACCTGAGGAAGATTGCTGTTGGAGTTGTTGGCCTGGAAAAGAAGTGACATTTGTCATTGGATTAATGTGAAATGTGTTTTTTTTTGTTTTTCTTTGCTGCCGGGAAGACCTCCTGGTTCAGTCTGATGGAATGATTAACTTTTTAAGGTAACAGTTTTTTGGGGAGTGGCACGAGAGAAAGAAAACTATTTGAGGCGTACCTTGCTAAGGGCAAATACAAAACGAGTACTTCTGACATGGAAAAAGTTCTTTTTCTGTGATTACACTGATTTTGAAGTCAGCAGTACTCGTACTTTATATTTTAGTTTTTCATTGGAACATCAACACCTTAAACATTTACGGTTTTTATTGGGAATATAATTTTGTTTTTATTTTGGTTTGATTACCATGAGTATTTATTTGTTGTAATTATTATTTATGATATTTGTTATTCCGTGATAATTGAAACGTCACACTCGTGGGATTTCTGTTTAAACTTATAAGCCCGGTTGAATTTATTAGTCGTGTTTTTCACTACGGTTTATCACTCACTTGAGGGCACCTGAGACGACCCATTCCGGGAATTCATCCTTAACTTTTACTGCCGGAAGACATTAAGTTACCAGACCCCTACCGAAAACCCAGTTTCCGTTAAATTAAGTTCCTGACAAAAACGAACATTTCTTTTCTCCATCCTAAACGGCTTTTCGTGACGATTTGGCGACTCGGCGAACAATTGCCTTGAGGCAGGCGAAGAAGAGAGGAAAGAAAAGGCAAATACACATTGTCCATAATGGAAAACCTAATTCAACCGGAAATAGTTAGGAAAACGCCTTTCCAATTTTCCATGTGGCAGCTCAGAGGGATGCGAAAGAAGACTTTTTACTACCTGGAACCTGAAATAAAAAGCAGACGATGTATATTTTGACTTTTTTTAGAATGAAAAAATCAATTTCTCTTTTTATGAGTCGAAAAATTTCCAATTTCTTTGGTTTTTGTTTTCTGTTGTGAGTCACGTGATCATAAAAAAACCGTCTCGTCTTAACTCACACTACAGGATTTTCAATACTTTGTTATTGATTTTCATAACGTGGAATATAATTTCTCACGACAGTTTTTAATAAAAATTTAATAGAAATCCTTCCCCAAGCATACAAACCTGGTTTGAGGCGATCTTATCGGTTGCTTAAAGATCTCAGATCTGATCGGCCTACGTTGTCGGCCTCTTTGGTTCAAGAGACGTTAATCACCCTTGGCAACCTTTTAGCTAATTACTTTGTATTCTTTCAGTTTATTTTTAGACTTCATTACAATTAAAAATTTTCTATTTTTGTTTACAATCCGTCTGCAGATTCTTCCGATTTTGATGTGTTTCCTTGATGTTCATTTTCTGTGTTAGCAGGTTCTACTTATCCATTTTATCCATTTTCATCCTTTTCTGAACTTCTGCTCATTTCCTAGTACAGTGTCAGTACTTTTTAAAATATTCCCAATTTCTCTACAATTCGTCTCATTTTGTTCTAAGATTTAATTCGTGTGGTATTTTTCTAGTTTTTTGAATTCGCTTAATTTATTTCAGTTTTTTTTACCTTTGTTACTCCTGTTACTTAATTTTTTCTAATTTCTTGTGCTTCCTACTTAATTTCATTCTTATTCCTTATTCTCTTTTCCTTCACCTACTTTCATTAGAATTCACGTCAATTATCTTGCAATCTCGTCTGCTTCCTTTTCATTCCACCCTTTCTAATTTCAGTTTTAAACTAAGAGTACCTTCTTGTAATTTCATCCAACATCTACTTTCGTCCACTTTTCATCTCCTTTGTCTACCTTGTCTACTTCTGTTCGGCAGTTTTACTGACTTAAAAATGCACTTTTATTTGTCTACCAAATGTTGCACTTGAACTCTACTTTCTACATTTGAAAATTTCATTTAATTTCTTGTGATGTCTCAAGTTTTCTCTACTCAATTTCAACTTTTCTCATTTGTTTTTCTCCTCTACACATTCCTTGACTCGTTTTCTTTGTCTCCAAATTTTTAAATAATTTTAATTACTTCACTTTTCTCATAATACACACGAAAAGTATGCATTCTATGTGTGACTTATCTAAGGTCATTGTGAACTAATAGAGACGGTAGTGCCGTAAACAAATTTTTAATAACATATAGTTTATATCATTAATTAATAACTCGTATTTTATAGAGTAATAATTGCGGTATTCGTTTTAGATGGACAGGTACTTATTTCAATGAAGACTATCGTCTTGATACAACCGGTGCTCAAAGTGTTGCTGTCCTTCACGACGACGACAAATTCATCATTGTTGTGGCTCAAAATCTCGACAGGAACAAGGTATGTTTAAATTCTCTCTTTTTCTAAGATTTGATTAACAGGTATCAGGTATCATGCGACAGGTGACAATATTTGTTGCTGTTTACAGGTTTATTCCAAAGTTTTCCTGCGGAAAAATGACAAAATCGAACTCTTCCAACTTCTTCCGACCCATCAGGCTCTTCGGGTGCTGCCCTTTGATCTTGTCCACGGCCAAGATGTCCTCCGATTCATTTTCGTTCTAAATAATATTCATTCCAGTTCAATTTTCTTATGGACAGGGAAGGAATTTATTCTGTGGAAGACACTGAACAAACTTTACGGTCAACGTATTGTTTATGTTGGAAAAATGGAAACTCATATATTTTTCTTTGTGTCCGACCAGGTAACGAGCATTATAATGGAGAATATGGAAAATTGGAAATTATCCCTATTAGTATATGAAATTCCTCTTTTGTAGAATAACCTGTTCATCTACTATCCAACGACCACCGGTTTTGATCTCATGCAGATCATTCAATTCGATCAGAATGTCGTTGGGTTAGATCTGAGAAAAGAAAAAGACGAGATGCCGGTATTGGTTGTTCTTACAGGATCTCCCATGGATCCTTACTACAAAGTCAACTTGATTTTGCTGAAGTTAACATTTAAATATTTAGGTAGGGATATCTTGCTTGCAGATTTTGGTAAATGTTAATTGTTCATCAAATATTCCATCACATTCTTATAGAAAAGCCAAGGAAAGAAACAAACAAAGTCCGAGACTGCCTTTCTGATGTGAGGGAAGAACTGAACAGAAGACGCCGTCACCTCGATGACATCTTCAACGATCTCATTAAGGAATCAAATCCAGAAGGAGAAGGACAAGAAAATGTATCATCTAATATTGACGAATTTCCTGGTTCTGAAAATCTTGTTGGCGCTCCTTTGGAGCGGCTTTTGGTTGAGCTCGCTGAAGAAGTCGAAGAAATGGAGGAAAGAGCGAGAGATGTCCACCTGGAGACAAAACTCAGGGATCGAAGTGGAAAGTATCATGTTTATGGTAATCTGACAATAGATCGAATGGATGCCGACGTGATCGACGTGGAAATTCTCAATGGAAGAAAACCAGATTTTGAAAACATTCTGTCACTAACTGAAGATCAAACTTTTCCCGGGAGAATCGAAATGGACTCTCTGAGAACAAATATTTTAGAGGTGCCATCTTTGAATGGAATTTTAGTCGAGGGTAAGTGCTAACCACATTTTTGATGAGAGCTCAAAGTTGTTTTAAAAAGAACATAATTAGTCTATATTTTAAACATTAGTTGCACTAAATATAAATGTAATACAGCACTTCTCGTTTTTTTAGATGTGCTACTGCGGAATAAGTCACTTCAAAGGGTTTCTGGTGATTTCACATTGGATTCTATAAAAGTTCAAAATATTAAGTTCGGACCAGCTGGAAGACTTAATGAGATACCCATGTCGGATATTGTCACCAATGAAAACAATGAAAGAGTTATCCATGGACAGAAAACTTTTTCTAAGCTCAAAGTGCAAAATGTCGAAGCTGACAAAATAAACGACGTAAGTTGTTAAATTTGCTATGGACTTTAAACTGAACTCTATTTTTAACTTTAAACACGTGTTACTTTAAACCCAGATAAATCAATCATTTGAATAGTAATTAAAATTACTCACGTGACAGTAGTACAACTTGCGAACCACCGCCTGGCCAAAAGTGCCATGTAGTTCCTCAACCCTGAGTTATGATTGTCTTAAATAGAAGACGAGAAGTTATCACTGACCCAAACTTGAAGTTCTCAATCTTTCATATTCTTCTGTAGACCCCAGGCCAATTCAAACAAATTTATTTACATTTCTTTGAAGTTTCCAGCTGGTGAGTGGTTGGCCAAAATTTTGCCTTCCTTCAAGGACGCGACCAACGTGGAACCTTTGAACTTCACCAGCCTCACCGTTGAGAAACTTCAAATATCCAAATTAAACGGAATCCCATGGGATGAGTTCGTCCGTTCAATTTACCTTCCGGTTAATGACGGAATCGTCCAAGGTGAGTTACAACATGTGCAAACATCCTCAAACCTTCTGTTACCTGAATATTTAACGGCGACCCCCAAAACGGGTAGTTTCGGTTGTGGAAAATGGGAACAAGTGCCCTACAGAAGGAGGAAAACAATCCCTCAATGCTTTCCGTAAGTTGTACAGTGTGTGTGTGTGTGTGTGTGTCATTTATTTCCAACAACAGGAGGAACGGCTTGACTTTCTCCCGTCAGGTATTCTACTGGTGTCATCAATAATTTTATACCTCCCGTCTAAGGAGATGGTTTTGGCGAAAATTCATGCACCAGTTTTTTCTCTTCATCTTTGACACATCCAATATAATTCTCTTTGATATATTCTCCATTCCTTCCAATTCATGATTTGATAAAGGTTCCTTCGATCTCTGAAATCATCCGATCGCAGACCGCTCACACCACCCATCAATCCAAAAAAGTCTTTCCCCCATAAGGCCAAGAAGTAAAGCCAGGCATCATGAAAAGGGAAAGGAATCTAGAAAAACCCATCGGGGATTGTTCACGATGGGTCAAATGTATCTCGAAGGCTTTTCCTTTGAGCGAACCTTTTCAAAAACACTTTCGATTTCGACGTCTTAGAATAATTTAATGGCTTAGAAAAGGAAGTAGATCGGTGGATGATAGAAGTTGAGATTTTTTCTTAACTTTCGCCCATTAAAATGGAAAAAGAAATCGAATGGGGTTTTCCATTTGCATTTCAGATGTCTTCTACTCGGCTATGTTTTTTCTCAATACTTTTTGTACTTTTTAAACTTCTCAAGGATGACTCCTTTTCTCAGGAACTGAATTAATGCAGCAGGTACATCGTACAAAGCTTTTATTTATTACATTTACATATAAAATGTTTTGGAAGAAGTGGAATACTTAAAATTACAAAAGTACCGGAAGAGTTTAAAATTGAAAGTAGTGGCGTCAAATTTTAGGTTTAATAATGAATAATTGTATTTTTATGTTTCTACTGTTATGTAAAATAGTACTGTATTAACCGAACTAAACGTAACCAACTTGTCCTAGCTATCGAAGACCCTTCACCTGTACGGTTGTATCTTAAATTGTAGGTAATGTGACTGTTACGGGAACTGCCAATATCGAGAACCTGAAAACAAAAAAGATAAACGGAATTCCTCTGAATGAAAATGATGGAGGCAGTGGAAGATCGGCAGAAACCGGTGCCTGCTGCAGAGTTCAACAGGAAATGAAGAAACCCAAGTCTCTTTCCCCCAACCTGATACCTGATTGGGATGATTCCCTCTTAAAGGAAATACTTAATGATGCCGATTCTGACTACGAGAACGACATCACTTACTTCCCGAACAAGCAAACTATAACTGGAGACATTCAAGCTGTGAAAATGTTCGTTAAGAACCCTGTCATTTTGTCTGGGAAGGAAGTAAATCTGACGAACGTACCGGAACGTTTTTGGATGAAAAATATGAATCAGGTATGCATTGCTTGGGAGAGAAAAAGAAGATCTTGTTGTAAGAATAACCGTTGAGTAAACGTTCTTACTTGCCTTTCTTTTGATAGGTTATTGACGTACCTGTTGAATTTACCAGCGGATTTTCAGTCAGAAATTCGCTAAAGCTGAAGAACATCAATGGAAAACAATTAGAGGATTTCGTTCGAATTGACCAGCCCAATCATGTTCAATCAAAGATGGTCTTTGAAAATGTCACAATAGATGGAAATGTCACCCTATTTAGGGAAACTAAACAAAATGTGAACTTAAAAGAAATGAACGACACGACGGCCAAAGTCTCAGAAGAAAACATCGTGTCAGGTTCGAAAAGGTTCCTGGGTAAGCTCACGGCCAGGAGAATCAACCTGAAACTTCTCAACGGGGCGGACGTCAAAGATTTGGGAAATTTTCTAAAAAATGATGATGTTTCAGGTAAGATTTGGTACACAAAACATATTCATCAGGTACAGTCAGGTACCTTTCAATAACCTTGGAGAAGATTACAGGATTTTATTGCTTTAGTTTTGGTTTAGCACCCCACGTTCAGTATCTTAATTGATTACATTTTTTATTATATTAATACACAATATTTACACCACCTTGGCAGGTACAAATAAATGCTAATTACATAAGAGTGGAAACTTGGAGATTTTCTTGCAATGAGAAGATTCTGTATTGGCTATTAATCGAAAATGTAATTGGTATTAATAATTGAAGAAACCTTTCAGAATGTTGTGATGTTATGATGAGGGTTCAAGGTGTTGAAGGGGAAAAGTTAATTGAACTTCTTGACTTCTATAGATGAAGGGATGAGACGGGTACAACGGGCATTTGGGTCTGTAAGGTGACTTTTGAAGCAAAGAGAGTGTTGAAGATTAAGGCTCAGAGTGATGTAAGACTAACAGAGAGACGGTTCTGGCCATTTTGAAAACGTTTGATGTAATGGAATATACGAAATGGGCGACGTCACCTCCACGCGTCGACCGGAAGACCACAAAAGCGTTTTACCGTCGTTCGTACGGTGGAAATCCCTGGAGAAAAGCCAGCGGAAATACATAAATTTCAAAGTTCTGATTTGACCCAATCTTTAGAACGGTACAGGTGAAAGGAACGTTTCAGATTTTTCCCCTGGCCATCTGTCTTCTCTTCTGTACCACCCGTTTTTCCATCTTATACTCCGATCGCAGACAATAGCCGGGACGCATGAAAAGATTTACCCTGGACGAGGATGAGGAAATTGCCGAATTTTTATCGAAGTGAAAGAATAATGGCGGGGATCTGGACTTCAATTTGAAAGCTCGTTTTTTCTTCTATTCCATCTCAATTCGCTACGAATCGAAGAAAGACAAGCAGGTTGTCGTCAGGTATTGGTGTACCTACACACTTCTACCGAGTGTCCAACAAATTCAACTTGGTTCAGTTGACATATTATTAGTACACTACATTGATTTTTTACCTCAGTTCGTTCCTTTCGTGGCCTAACTTGGATTTTATTCAATTACATCAGAACAAGTAACAGACACTGCTCGTTAGACACCGAATTAAAATAAAATTAAACGATTTTATCTTATGTATAAGACGAATTCGATAAATCCGTCAATAACACTGGTAGAAGTGTTTCTGCTAAACCGGAAACTCTTATAAACCACCGCTTAAGGCTCTGTGAAACGTACTAATCCGCTTTTATATCGAAAAAGTTTTAAAATTTATTTAGAAATTACTTCACCGTGAGCTTTTCTCCCGTTTTCCTATTTGCCACCCGGAGGGTTTCGTCGTTTCTTCTTTGGTCTTTACCTCATCCCACCTGGGTGGTAAAACAAAGATGAAATGAGTGCCGAATACGTAATTACTTTTTTCTTGTTCAACAGAAAATCTAGAGAGGGTTTTTTCATCAATCAATCCTTAGAAGATAATGTTAACCATTAACTTACCACCCCAATACAAAAAATCCTTTTAGGTGAAGGGGGTTGTAGTGTTGGCTTGCCCACGCGTCGGTTCATTAGAAGCAATTACAGATTGGCACATCTTCTGGTTATTTATCATATCCATCAAGATCAAGACTGCACACATTCACGGAGAGTTCAAGTAACGACGAACTTAATTTTTCACACTTCAACTTGTGTGCACTTTAAATAAGTTGCTATTATACTTTAAAGTACCAAAGGGTAGGCGAAGGGTACCTCACGGTGTTAATATAATGTAAGCCAAAGTGTAGAGTACACAGCCTTTGTTCGTCCTCATAGGATTGAAATTCATTGTGCAATTAATAAACTAAAATATGCATCAATTAGTTTTAATTAAAACTGGGCTCTAGTTGACTTATTATTTTCAATTTTTCATGCTATTTAAATACTTCAAAACTTTTATTAAAGATTTGACTTTAATTTTTGTATAACATCAATTAGTTTGCAGCAACCGTAATGTTTCCTTTTTTACGTAACTTTTTTCCCTCTCTTTCTCTCTCTCTCTTTTGCGGAGGGCCCCTTCTTGAATGGAATTAATTGTTAATTAGTAAGATGGTTACTGTATCTTATATTTTTATTGAGATGAAGAAAACTTTTCGATACATTTTACCCGGTGCCACATAAAATGGGTTAGGCAACCGTAGGCAGAGACAGTAAATCGTACATGTATGATATTCTAGAATTAAAACTTTCACTCTATACAGAAAGTTTTGCTCTTCCATTTAATGTAATTCCCAGAAAAATTCCACTAGCTTTGGTATTGTTTTTTTCCAGGAAATTTGGATGTATCCGAGCTCATTATTGGTGGTGATTTGCTACTTACAAATGGAGTTCAAGTCAAAGAGTTAAATGGCGTTGATTTCGACGAAACCGTCGCAAAAATGTTGAAGTGGAGCGATCCGAACGTGCTGAACAAAGCCCGCTACGAGTCACTTAATGGTGAGTATTTGCTACTGTTCCAGTGACATTTGACATGCATGGAAACCTTTAGGTAATGATGTTCATCGTGCATTAACTTTGGTGCTGTTTATTGCAGTTGAAAACCTACAAGCAGACGAAATAAACGGTGTGAAAATCGAGGACAAGTTGCCAGCATTGTCAAAATCGCACGAAGGAGATCTGTCCCTCGTGATTGAAGGAAACCTACAAGTGCCCGCACTCAAAGCAAATAAAGTTAACGGGGTTGATTTTGACAAGTTTACGAAACAGGTACGATGAAATTCAATTACGTGAAAAATCATCAGAAGGGTAAAAGTCGGTGACGCAGCCAGACGCAACAGAACACTACAGAAGGGTGGCTGGAACACCTAGAAAAAATTTACTTTGTAGTTATCGGATAACTCATCGCAATCGGATAGTTGACGAACCATAGCAGGTAGTAAATGAGTGAAACAGGCCAGAGATTAATAGAAAATGATAGCGGAAACGGAGGGATAAGAAAGATAAGAAGGAAATTCACAAAAAAGAACGTAAGGGAACGTAAAACATGCAAAACGAGTGGAAATATAAAGTCTCCGGTGGGTTTGATATGGGAATAATGAGTCGGTTACGTGGCAGTAGAGGTAGCATGGGGGAGGGGAGTTAGCAGTTAGCAAAAAAAGAGAAGCATAAATCTTAAAAATGGGACTAATCTCCCTGCATGTGTCAGAAAAAAGAAGCTAAGGGAAAATAAAATGGGAGAGCAGGTCAGATACCATCCGACTGTTTTTGAAAAACAACTTCCAAAAGGAAAGTGGGAAGGTGCGATGAATGTCGTATAGACCTAAAAAGAAAGTCAAAAAACTGGAAAAGGAAGGAAAATCATTGAGGAGAAGTACTGGCAAAAGTTTTCACTGTTAAAATTTATTAATTCTTCTGCTGTTTCTTGTCTAGTCAATCAACAACACATTCACCGTAAGGTAAAACAAATTTTCCGTGCGTTTCTCACCAAAATGACAGGGAAGGGGAGAACGATAAGGAAAGACCGTAGCGAGCGAGAAAAATGAAATGTCATAAATAACGGAAATGAAATAAAAAGTAATAATCCGCAAAACGAGAATGAGGAACAGTCAGGTAGATGCAGAGACCTCGCGGATCTGTGAGGAAGAGAAGTGATGGAAAAGGGAATGTTAGGAAGGGCGGAAACGACAGTCGTAAAAAGAAAATGGGTCAGAGTAGAAAAAATGACAAGAACCGCGGAAGAGAAAAGGATAGATAAATAGACAAGGAGGATCAAGATAAAAAGGGATTGGAAAACATAAACGGGATGAAAAGTGCTTTAAAAGGGTTATGTGAGAATGACACGGTCAAGGACTCGTGAGAGACAACGTGACGTCCAATAAGACGAGTACTACCAAATGCGCGATGTATATATACCTGGATATAATTCAAAAATTATATCCAGGCACCCGAAACGTTTTCCAAGTAATGGCACAAAAAAACTTCCATCGCCAAGAAAGAAACTGGTGCCGCAAGAAATTACCAGGTATCTAACTGTCATATTCTACTCCTGATTTTCAGGTTTTTATTAAAAGTGAATCTCAAACAATTAGGGGCGAGAAGACATTTCTGATGCCTGTGACCGTGACTGGAAATTTGGAAGGAAACTTGAACGAATACAACGTGACAGAATTAGCAACTTACGGCTTGTCGAAGACCAGGTCCCAGAACATCACGGGAGTCTTCACAGTGCAAGAATTCAAAGCAAACGACGTGGAAGCGGACGTTGTCGATGGAGTAGCAAGAGAAGATTTTCTCTTTCAGGACGAGGCCACCGAACAGATAATTAATTCTGATGTTGTTTTTGGCAACATTGCTGTCGCAGGTGACATAAAATCCGAAAATTTAATGAACGGGTGCAACCTCGAGAAGGTGAGTATCAAAATGGCAGGTAGCAAAGAAACTAGTCACTATGTAATGATTCATATACTTTTTGTTTTTCAGATGGGCAAAATCAATATCGAAAGCGTCGCGACTTTTGACAATTTACACGTGAGAGGACCTGTCATGTGGGACTCGTCCCAAAATGAACCGGGTAGTTTGAGTTATTTCTTGAACAACGTCGTCACCAGAAGTTCAAACCAGACCATTTCAGGTCCTGTAAGTTTCCTCACCAACGTGACAGCTCAAATTATAGAGGGAACGCATCACGTCAACGATGTCGACTTGGCTTTCCTCGCCGAAGATGCAATATATAAATCGAAGAACAATCAGGTATGTCCCACCACTGGGGGTGTCTTATTTCAGGTTCCACTGCTACATTCCTATTGCCTCTATTTTTGTTTGGTCCAGCAACTGCTCTTTGATTAGTTTTTGCCTCTGAATCTGTAAAACTGATTTCACCTTTTCTACAAAATTCATGGTTTTTCTACCTGCAACACTGACACTTCGTCTCTCGCATTTTTCTTGCCTCCATCCACTTGTCGCATATTTATTTTCAGCCTCAGACAATTGGTTTTCTGGAATAGGAAATCGCATTCTCATCTCTTTTACATTTTCTACTCTTCTCTCTCTCTCTCTCTCTCTCTCTTTATTCACCTTATTGTAAATTCAACCCGAGACTCCTCCTGCACCCGGCAATTTTCTTCTTGTTTTTTCTCATTCTCTGTTTCTCTAACTGAGGAAGATAAAAAGCATATCGTATTTCAGGAGGTATCGACTTCTCTCACGTTCAAAGGACCTGTCAAGGTGAACAATATCAATGTACTCGAAAACGTTCTCATCGACACGATCAACGAGGTCGACATAACCGACATCGGGCAGAGGTTGGTGAGGAAAAACGCAAATACCGTCGTCTCAGGACGGAAGTACTTCACAAATGGATTTTCCGCAAATAACTTCAACGCAGGTAAGAAAAAGATATTTGAAGTTCGAAAGTCTTGGCAAATCGACAAAGCAAGTTTACAATCTGATTCAACACAGAGAAACTTTAACCTTCTCATTTCTTTTATCAGATTTCATCAGCGGGAAAAATACTAGTCAAATCGTCTTTTACGACGACGTCAAAGAAAATAAAGAGCTGTATCTTCCCCGGTCAACTTTCGAAAAATTAATTGTATTCAATGACATGTATGTCACCCGAGTGAACGGCTATCGGTTGAACAGGATACTGGAAGACAGGCTGTACAAATCGGAAGATGATTCTGTGGATAGTAATTACATCAACGGAACGGTGATCGTCGATGGAGATGTCACAATAAGAGGTACGTAAATACCCATCAGTACTGCGAGGTAGACAGAAGGTTATTTTAATTAAGACAAGGAATACCTGTGTTCCTTGAAACATTTCAAAGAAATCCACAAACCTACCTCTTAAAAAATCATGTCGATTTTTTAGCGAAAACAAAACATTCAAAACTACCGGGGGAGTAGGTAGTGGTTACCTTAAAAGGTACAACCCTCAGAATGTTTTCCAGTGCCACCTTTTCTATGTATTTTCTATGTATTTCGTATTCTTCTCCCATTTGTGCCTTGTACCATCAGACTCGGTAGTGTCTGTTACCGGTTTTCCTCTCCTGATTGATCCAAAGTAGAATAAAATTTTTTGACATGTAAACCCCGCAGAATATTCCACGAACTGAATAAAATGTAAATGTTGAACCGAAGTGAAATACACGAATGAAGTTTTGGTTTGAGTTGGTTGGATTTTAGACGGAAGGCAGAAAAAGAAAAGTATTAAAAATGACGTTAAAAGTTTTATTAGTTACCGCGAGTTTTTTATTATTAATATTTAATTCCGAAGTTAATAAGTTGGGAGTTTCTCTTTGGTCCATCCGGGAGAACAGAATAAATGGCAGCCAGGCTTTAAATTCTACTTCTTTTTTTAAATTTTCTAGTTTGTTTGAGGAGGCACATTAACCGACTAATTCAGTTTTTCTTATTCAACACTTCTTCTTTTCATGTCGTTTAGCGGCAGCCATCTTAATTCTTTTAGTAGTTCAATAGTCTTCTTTCCTCCAGAAGAGTTTCTGGTTGACTCCTTTGATCGCCATTCTTCGATGTAATAATCTTTAATTTTTTAATCTTATCTTTTTTAACATAATTTATTAAATAGCTCTAAAATCTTCTTTTGTGAGCTTCTCTTAAACAGTTAGTACCTAAATTCCATTGCGTATTTTCAATTCCTTCGGTTCTCTTCTTCCAGACGGCCTTTTTATTTTCTGCAGGAAGACTCGGACAGCCTGTTGATTGGCAAGTCCATGGGGATGCATGCCAAAAAACTGCTTTTTTCACTCTCTAAGGTTGAAAATTTTTCCTCCTGCAGATGACGCTATAATTGAAAGTATCAACGATGTCAAAATGAGTGATGTCTTGTCAACAAGTGCAGACGCGGAGGCCAAAGACATTTACGGAAATATTGAAATTCGGCAGGATATTTCGGTCATTGGAAAACTCGACGTTGACTACATAAATGGTGCAAACATAACTGCACTCTATGAAAAAGCTCTTCTTATAGATGAGGATGCAACAATCGATGGAAGTATTGTAAGTAATTTGTGTTTCTTCCTATTGTCTCCCTTAATCAACGAAGACTGATAAAAAAACTTTTTTTTAATTTGAAACGTAACCTAATGTTTGTGATTGTAGAGTTTTGGGAAGAAATTTATTACACCTCCTGAAAAATTTTGGTTGAATGTTATTGCAGACGTTCCTCGGTAATGTTACCATCACTGGAAATATCAACATAAACGACACCGTCAACAGCTGTGATCTAATCAGCTTAACCAACACTAGAGCGTTGGAACATCCGAGCAAAGCCGATCAAGTCAACGAGGAGTATCGAAATTCGCTGCGGAAGGAAGTCAACCTGCTGTCAAATCTGACATCAACCATGACCAAACCAGTTATTTTCATGTACCTAGAAGAAATAACCAAACTGGACTTACATCTACCGTCCATTCACAGCAGCAGTTTCAATGAATACAACAATGTGGCCGAATTTAACGTGTACGGTATGAAGCATGGCGACTGCGGTCTGCCCAAGGAATGTTATTGTCCTGCTCAGACAAACATCCACGTCGAATCCTTGAATCCACCAGTCGTCAAGGTAGAAGCAAATTCAACGCGGTTTTTCAGGTTTTATGACAAGGAGCTGCAAGTGGAAGTGAAAGTAACCACGACGACAGTATCCTACAGCTCACGGTAAATACAGCGCTATAATACTTTAATTACAAAGGCAGTAGATGCATTTGACTTCAGGTATCAAGTTAGGTGTCTTATAACTTGGCTTAGTGAATAGATTTACAGTCATGTTTTGGAACATTACCACAAAACTGTTGTTGTTGGGGTTCCTCCGGTGCCTCTAATGTTAATATGTAGAGCGCTTGTATCAGGATCAAATACAGATTACGCAGAACGATTATAGGAGGCATACAAATTTTTCATTTCAACTTTTAATGCAAATAATAAAGGCCTTCTATTCACTTTTTAAGTTTCCAGTGTTTCGTTTTTCAGGTGCAAAAAATCTAAAGAAGACTTTAATGAAGAGTACACATCGATTTCATGGCGGAAGGATGACGAGACCATCTACGAACCCAAAATCGAGACTAGCTTCTTAAGTGACGTAAAATTTTTCAAGTTGGGTGACTCCATTTATGTCGTCATGGCTTTTTATTTCCATCCTTACAAAAATCGTAAGTTTCCTTGAATTGATTTACATTTTTAGTTGTGCGGCAGATCTTTCTCTTTATCTAGGCACACCTTAAAGTCACTCCTGTGGCAGGGGATTTGCTTAAAATTCAGCTTTATTAAATCATTCTCTTCAATGCAAGTAACATTGAAACTATTTTCTTTTTTAGAAACAAACAACCTTCACACCGTCGTCTATGAGATCAGTGTGAACGACAAGCAACTTACAAAAGTCGATGAAATTCCGTCTACAGGAGTTCAGGTACTGGAAGTTTTCTGGACAACGAAGGGAATCATTCTGGTCGTGGGAAATTCTTTTGATTCCGAACGATTCACTGATTCAGTCAATTCCGGAGTGTACAGATTTAACGAGTACAAAAACAAGGTGGGCAAAAAGATCTCTAGTCGGCTACACTTGGGTTAATTTGCGTAAATTTCAATATGAAAGTTTTTTGTTTCAGTTCGAGTTGTTGAGATTTGTCAAAACACATGGAATCCTTGCCATCAAGAGCATGCGCTACAAGAAACAAAGTTTCATTTTCTTTGTTCAGAAGCAGTCATGGCCAATGCTAATTCTGAAATACAATCCCGAATACGATAATTATTACTTCAGTCAAAAGTTGGACACCACACGAGCAATGATTCGGTCCAATTTTCTGTCGGTTTCGGTCATTTACACCGGAGGTAAGTAAAACTTTAAAAACCAAGAATACACAGCGAGAGCGAAAAAGGGCGCAAGTGGGTGGGATCGCAATATCTAATGTAAATCATATTTAATTAAATCACACCATGAGTAGAGGAATGAATGGCAGAATAAGAATTTGAATAAATAATTGACTGATAGACAAATAACCAATGGAGTGTCTAAAGATTCATTAATAATCTGTGGGTTAGTGAACGACCGTAGTATATTAGAAAAAATGAGTAGATGATTGATCAGGGGCTGAACAATAATTGATTGTTTGTCTTGCAGTTGGCGATTACACCGGTGATGTTTTCATAGGAATTGTTCTCTCAGACGACAGTTTCCGGTTATTCAAGTATAGGCACATTGAGGTAGGGATTTACCACGGTCAGTGCCAAAAAGTACTAAATTGATCGTTTATGTAATATCTGATTATGATTTTACAGGGCTTTGTTGAGGAGTCCTACCAAGAGCAGAACAACGTGAGAATTCTTCATCCCTTCTGGATTGGATCATCACAGTACATTCTCTCGGGATCGGCTCTTGACTCATCTAAGATTTATAAAATCATCGAACAAGGGCGCTAACTCAATTAATTATTAGAAATAAAACTTTTTTATTGCATCCAACGGAAGTCTTTTAATTTTTACTTCATCAGTAGTCATTAGTTACTTTAAAATTCCTGTCTTTGACTATTTCATGACTCGTCTTTTTTTGTATAGAATATGGGAAAGAATTATAAAAATATCATAAATATTTCAGGAAAGTGTGTACCGAATTCAAAAAATTCAGGGAGTATAGCTAATTTGCCCCGTTGTGTATTAAAATGGGTAGCGACGTCAACCGGATTTAAAAGAAACTAATTGCTCTACTGCCACAGACTTATCTTCTTCAATACGACAGGGTGAATGTACATAAAAAATTATGCATTCCCACAAACAAGATTTATAATTATTTTAGTATTGCTAGACACTGGAAATCTGGTCCACCAATTAACTGTCCTAAAAATGTAAAACGTTCCCTATACTTCGATTACGCTGGATGGCACACGAACAATTCTGAAGAATGAATTTTGTTGTTAGCGCAATCTGATGGATTGCAAATGAAACCGTCATTTGAAACAAGCTCCTCCCCAAAAGTATCAGATGCAAAACTCGCTTGAGACCTCTAACACGTTTATGTTTGCCTGATACAAATATCCAATTTACCCTGTTTTACACTCTAAACAAAAAGACTTCAAAATGGGTAGCTACGTCTATCGGATTTAAAAGAAACTGATTGCAGACTGTGATGATCAGACGGTGATGAAGGGTAGGAAAATCCGCTGCACGGATCAGAAGATTATAAAATTTAGGAGGTTTAAAGCAAGTGTTGCTTCTGATACTTTTGAGGCGGGGCTTTATTATTTTTGTTGGGAGCGACATCTAGTGAATAATAAAGAAAAATTCTTTTAGAGAAACTATCAAGCCCCGCCTCAAAAGTATCAGAAGCAACACTTGCTTTAAACCTCCTAAATTTTATAATCTTCTGATCCGTGCAGCGGATTTTCCTACCCTTCATCACCGTCTGATCATCACAGTCTGCAATCAGTTTCTTTTAAATCCGATAGACGTAGCTACCCATTTTGAAGTCTTTTTGTTTAGAGTGTAAAACAGGGTAAATTGGATATTTGTATCAGGCAAACATAAACGTGTTAGAGGTCTCAAGCGAGTTTTGCATCTGATACTTTTGGGGAGGAGCTTGTTTCAAATGACGGTTTCATTTGCAATCCATCAGATTGCGCTAACAACAAAATTCATTCTTCAGAATTGTTCGTGTGCCATCCAGCGTAATCGAAGTATAGGGAACGTTTTACATTTTTAGGACAGTTAATTGGTGGACCAGATTTCCAGTGCCTAGCAATACTAAAATAATCATAAATCTTGGTTGTGGGAATACGTAATTTTATATGTACATTCACCCTGTCATATTGCAGAAGATAAGTCTTTGGCAGTAGAGCAACCAATGCGAAATATATCTAACATAACATCAATCTTACATCCATGACAGATGTACATCAGTACATACGTAACATTTATTTCACAGGCTACCTAACCTCTCTGGTGAATTATATTTTTTTAGTGTCGTGTTGGGCAGAAGTACGATTTGTTTAAGAATTATTGTTTTCCGTTACGACTTTCCCAAATTTAAGAAAAATAAACCACGGGGTGTTGACCGTTTCCTGAGACTTGGGTGCTGTCACTTAGGTAATTCACTGTGTACGATATACAGCTTTTGTGACACAGAGCGTCTAAAACTTTAAAATACTAACGTATTTACAGCTAAATAACAGCCGCCTTAGTCGAGTACATTTTGGCAGTTTCGTAACAGGGAAGTGAAGTATTTCTATTCTTCATTTCCTCCGCGAGAGATTCAACATTCTGTCGAAGAGTATCCGACCTGAAGGAGTTAGTTCCTTAATTGGCCACGTGGTTCATCCGGATATATCGAGGAGGTGCTGCCCGAGACTGCGGATTAGCATGAAAAAGGTTCAAAAGAAATAAACGGTATGAATTCAATGAGAATACAAAGATCTATAAGAAGATGTGAACTGAATAACCGATGTGGTACCTACGTGGTGTAGTAGAAAAAAGAAAAATTAAAAGATTAAAAGTGACTCTTGGTAGAAATAAACGAAGCTCTTTAATCTTACAGGTAAGAATGTATAGCCTCTGAGAATAAAAACTGAGTTTCGCATATGACCGGCTGGTGACGGACTTTTTTGTACTTATTAATGCTAATTTAATTTTTATTATTTCTGTTTCTTTCTGACAAAAGCAATTCGGTTCACCGCTAAACCCAAAGACTCAAGTTAAGTAGAGTTGATTTTGTGTCATTCAGGAAGTGTTCGCCTCAATCGGATCGGTGGTACGTCCACATAGGAAATTACCTGAAGGTGGTGAATTCCAGTCTTTCAATTTTTCTGTTTTTCTCATTGGATCAATAATAAAGTGTGGTCCGTGAGGTTCGCCACAAGCTCGGCAGGTATGAATAAAGGATTGACAGGATAGAGTAAGAGGTTGATAGTGACTTCTGATAACGCAGAATCGTTTAGGTAGTGAATCATTTACCCGTGGAACCTGAGGTACGGGCTATAGGAGAAATCGGATTAGCAGGAAGGATGAAAAAACCGTTAATATCTTATAAATGTTGCGTGTTCTTTATTTTACATTACTTAACACAATTTATAATTTGTTTCTTGTTCCATTTGACTCTATATCGTTCACCTACTTAAAACCATAAACTTAAAGCCAACTTGCAGGGGAACACGACAATCCAGCAATTCAATTCCTCCTTCTAACTCCTTTTCCTGTGTACCTATGCTGTTGTATCGGTTTTGCCTGTCAACTGCAGTCTCTGTACTTAGTTATGTAATGAGGTATAATGAGCAGATGTTCAACCACATCTTCTATCATTACCAGAGCTCTTTAACAAGATTTATAAACTTTATCTACATTTCTCATTACTTAATTCTGTAGACTTGGCAAATACGTTTTATTTCGTTACGTTGGGTGGCGATACGCCTTAGGCGGAGTCAGACAGGTTGGAACGAGAGCAGGAAAGGCCAGAGTTCCAACATTGTTACTCTTTTGCTTATATACATAAATACATACCTACAGAATAGTGCTCTGCGTGTCGAGAAAAAATTTAATTGAACCGGTGCTAAGCCCCAGGGCGTCGCACTTGCACTCGACTTCCATTCATAATGAAATTTGTTTATTTATTTATTTACGTATTTTCTATTAAGATTTGTTTATTAATTTTTGTACACGTCTAGTCCTAGTTAAACACATTTAAAAACAATTACATCGCCTTGCAGCAGCAGGAAGGAGTATTATTTGCGTTTTCTTCTTTTAAGTCGAACAGAAATATGCACACACGCACGCGTACGCGGGCAAACTTCTAAAAGAATACTCGAAAAAGGACGTTTTTTGTGATTCATATGACTTCGTTTTTCTCCGTTTGCCGATTTTGTTGGTCCTGCAGAGGCATCCCGTTTTGAATCAAAACGAAAGAAAATTACTACGGAAAACTGGAATAGAAAACTTGGAAAAGGTGACAATAAGGCAAAGGAAGCACTTAACACGGAATTGATACATTGTAAAGTAGAACCGGATGAATAAAAGCAGAATAGGCAACTGATAGAATATATAGAACAGACATTTAACAGAGACGGTTTACAAGAAACAGAATAAAACAAAATTTCGTATCGGCAGTTGAGAAGCAACAACCTGCACTTTGACCGTTAGGATACCTTGGATACTTGTTTTTAAGACATCAATATTAGTGGTCTATTCTCAAAACATATTTTTCTACTTGATTAAAATCGATATTGGTAAAACAATGAATTAGTTGTAGATATCCACAATTTAATATTAAAGAGGGTACACCAAGAAACAGGTGCAGACTGTGTGCAGTCGCACAACTCCGGCACATCGTCAAACTTTGCAGTGCCGAAGTCAAAATTTCTGTTTTATTCGGACTAACTACTGCAGTAGTACCGGAAAAAACTCCCATTTAAGAGAAGTACTCGTGTGAGTAAGACACAATTTATCAGTATACAAGGAAATGGTCGATCTAACGAGTATAGTTTGTTGAGTATTGGAAATGTTTTACGTGTAGGGTCATTGGGAGGGACAGATGAAAAAACCGCATTGTGCACCATGCGTAATAGGCAAATTGGTAGCAAATCAGCAATAGATTAAACCATAACCCTCGTAAAAAAATATGTAAGAAATCTAAGCGTTGTGCGACAAGAAACGAAAATAATAATAATAATAATAATTACGGAATAAAAGAAGTAAATAAAAAAATAACTGACTCGAACAAAAAACTAGACGAAAAAAATAGAACACTGAAAAAGTAAAAGTAGATGAACAGAAAACCTAATAGAAAAAAAACGTATGTAAAATTTGATAAATCGACCTAGTTTCGGTCGCCATTAAAATAATAATAATTTTATTCATTAAACTTTCCAATTTTACTTAATTCGTACTGACATTGTCTGATTATATGGGATTCTAATTTTTAAATTTAAATAATAGTAAATATGAAAATATCATATCAGCTCACTAAAAAACAGATTGGTAGAAAAACAGAAACCTATTTACTTAAATCAATTCTTATATCTGTCTATAAAATATGTAGTTATGTATCACAATTCTGCCATTGAATTTTATAAGGAATACAGTATAAGAGGCAAATGCGTTTCTTAAAACACTCTTATCCCAGTCTTCGTTTATAAAGTTACTCATCCAAGTAGTGCCCGTTCATCAGGTACTTATGGTACAATCTAATCACTGCAGTTGTAAATTGTACTAGGTTAAAGTTTGAGTACCGTCACGGTAGAATAAATTTGTAATAACTTATAGATAGCAGAACACAACTTCAAAAATCAATAACGTGCAAATAAATAGAAACGGTGAAGTAGCTTTTTAACACAAAACTATTGACTCGGTAGGAATTGTTCTGGTTAAAAAAATCTAAGGTTTTCTTATTTTTTAGCTCTTCCGTGCCTTCTCAGATTCCCATGTAACCCCCTTCTCTTTCGTAAAAAATATCGACGAAATAACACTGAATTCCTGTTGAATATTTGCAGTGTTGGACTAGACTTGCCGAAACTGATCACAAATGTATTGTATAACTGAACCCGAAATGACAGAAAATTATCTATTCTTTGTAAGAGCTAAAGACCAAGTGTTTGATGATGTATTTAAAACGTACATCACTTTAATCTTTAATTATCTTGACCACAATACAATGTGCATCTGACAGTACAAAGTGTATGCTTGAGAAGGCTCAAATCCAAGAATGCAAAATTTTTTACACAACTTCAGTACAAATTCACTGAACAGTAAATACCGTTGAAATATGTTCGTACAGTGCGTTCAAAAACTAAAAAAAAAGAGCTGGGAGACAACCTAGAGTTTGTGATTTTAAGAAACGCCTTTACTTTTCCACTTACCAAAATAATTACGTAATAGTAGAAATAAATAACTTAAGCATGCCGTATAAAATAAAAGGAAGCAATAAAAAACTATCTAAAAGTTTATAGCGACAAAATAAAAACTAAATATAAGTATGTAGGCTCGAACTGCACTCGGTAGGAACGCGAACCAAATTGGGTTCAGGTTCATACAAACGTACCTGAATCGAAAAACGGGAGACCCAGCAGCCAAAACCCCAGGTTATTTTTCACTCACGTTTTCTTATCGTAGTAGAAGAGCAAAAGAAGAACGTGAAAAAAAACGATGGACAAAAGTTATGTACAGGTACAAAAATAAAATCTAGTCACACACTCGATAAACAAACAAACAAACAAACATATATATATGTATACATACATATATATATATGTATTTAATATACTTCGAATTTCTAGTGCTTTAAATTTTCCTTGATCAACGAAAGATTACTCTACACTATGTACACGTTTATGTACTACTTTAATTATTAGTAGTAGTTCGATTCGTTTTACAATACATATACGGCGCATTAAATTTCAGGGGGTGTCATCCAGGTACGTCAAACTAATTCATCAACTTCTTAACAAGATTTCTTATGTCTTGTTAAGTGAAGAAATGTGGAAATGTTTGATGAGTACAACTCGCTGTAATGAAATCTGAGCCTGAACCCATTGGAACTCCTTCCTCACCTTCAGTAAAGTTTCAGACTGTCAAAGTGTGAAAGACCGACTACCTAGCTAGAGTATCTTGGTCATATAAAGCTAATTTAACTGCAGGTTACTTCGGTCGGCAAGAAAGTTTAGTCTGTCGTTCACCTTGCTACCATGGCAAAGGTGCCTATGAGCAGGTTTCCTGAATAGAAAAAAACAATAATGTTATTTGTGAAGATGAGAATAAGTGAACTACTCCTATTGCTTTTGGTCAAATACCTGTGGTTCACGCCGTGCTGACTCGTCCTCGTGAACCTCTGGGCAGTGCCCTGTGGCCACTTTGTCCCGAATGTTGACATTGTATTTGGGCCCCGTTTGTTCGTTGCCCTTGTCGTTTTCTGTCCTTCGGATGACGTCTTTCTTTGGCGGAACGACCGGCTTGTTAGGAGGAATAGGCGGTGGAAACCCGCGGCCCGTCGTCGCTGGCTTCTTAAGAGGAGGTTGTGAGGGTGTCGTTTCTGCGTTCGGTGCACCATGGAAACTTAACTTCGATCCCTGCGCTGCGGCTACTCCATAAGGTTTGACTGCCGTGTTCGTTTGCAAGTTGACGCGTTGTACACCAACCGGTTGGACACCGACACTTGTTCCCTTACCAGCCGTGCCCTGAACACATAGAAGAAGCATAAAGAATGAATTTCAAAACACATTTCCATTGGCTGTTGTCAATAACCCATACCTGGGTAGAATTAGAAGACTCTGGAAGACCCTGAGAAGACCAAGAGGGATCTCTGGCGGCAGTGGTTGTGCCCGCAGGCGAAAATCCACTTGGCGTATACACTAGATTGCGAAGTCCCTGACCAGGTGACACCGATCGGGCGATGCCGGTTGCTAAAAAAAGTAATTTTTTAAATTTGGAATTCTTTTTTGAGTGGTGTTGTACGGTACAAGCACATCCCATCTAGAAATAGCACAACACTTACTGGGACCACAAACGGGAACACTAGAGACTGTAGCGGTCGGTTGAACTACTTTAGCTATATTGCTTAGCATGGCGCTAGGCGGGGGAGATCCACTGCCTTCGGTAACTGCAACCGATCCCGTCCATGGAACTTTTGGGGAAACGTGGGGTATCCCACCTGCAACAAATTCGTTTATAGTATTCAACCAAGTAGTCCTCGATAAGTAAACCCTTTTCGTTTCAACTAGGATAACTCTTACTTGTTGGTGCAGAAGGTCGCGGAGAAGAAACAGGTTGAGGCGCAATGACGGTTGGTTTTGCGGGAGGTTGAGGAGGCCTCGGACACAGGCTTGGGGTTCCAGTTCCAGCCTGGAACATAGCGACTTGATGAGCTTCGACTAATTGCTTCTTGAAGTTGTCAGCTTCACCCTTATGTCTTTCCGCTTCGGCTTCTAAGTCTTTGTACCTGAAATTAGATGGTGACAGATCAGATTGCTCTTATTTATCTTGGCATCTTGCTTGAGCATTTTGCTCGTACCTTTTTTCCTCTTTGGCTATAGCTGCTCGCAGTTGTTGTCGCTCAGTGTCAAATTGCGCCAACTGTTTTTCAAGTTCCGCTTCCATTTGAAGACTTTTCTTACTCTCTTCTTCCAGGCCCTCGGCCATGGCGTCAATTCTACTCTTTTCTTCTGCTAAAATCTGCAAGGTACACATTTACTGGTTAGGTAAAGTTATATCGGATTGTAACGACGTCACGCAAGGTCACCCATACAAACCAAAACTTACCTGAGCTAAGTCTTCCGACCTCTTTCTCTCTTCTACATATTTAATTAAAGCTTTTTTCCTTTCGGCTATTAGTAAGAGTACAATGGACTTAGTTCTGGCTTTTTCCTCGTCTAACATGTCCGAGATCTTTTTTAAATCTTTCTCTGCCTTTTTCCGACCCGTTTTCTCCATCTCTAATTCCTAAATGTGGAAAAAAACGAAAATTGATAAGTACCTATGTTTGTGTGGCAGTTTTAATATAAAAACGGTACAAAACAGAAGACAAGTATGAGACCGTAAATGTGGCAAATACCGATGTACAACGGCAACTTGTGACAAGTAAGAGTAACTAAAATGTTAAATGGTTTTTCTGAAAAGGATCATAGTTACCTGGCGTCCTTCAAGAAAAATACAACATTTAAAATAATTCATAAAAAGGCTGAACAAATGTAAGATATGTAGAAATTTTATGTAATCAGTATTTATTATAATTATTAACGTATTTGAGCAAAGCTTGAAAATAACCTGTAAAAGCCAGATAATTGGGATAAAACCAAATTGCTAAAATTGCGGACTTCAAGTGGGATCCCCAGGTGACTGCTACGAATGAATGTTTCACAAATAGGTAATTCAATTTAACCCCGAGTGAAGTAATCGTGAATGTTTTTTGTGTGAGTGTGAGAAAGTGAGACAAAGATCTAATTTACGTAATTAATTTTAGTTAATCATGTATTAATCTTGCAAAAATTTTGAAAGTAGAGATGGTCGACGGATTAAATATCAATTATTGATTAATTCTTTTTAATGTCGCTTAAACCAGTTTGCAAGAAAAACATTTACTCTCGGTGTCGAATTTACATGTGGTCGATTTTATATATTTCTCACTCGGTGAGATTTTTAGGATCATTAAATGTATTAAAACACAAAACCTGTGCAAATTTTTTTAGATGAAAGGAGTTACATGCATAAAATAGTTCCGCACCTGTTTTAGTCTTGTCCTCTCTTTTTCTAAACCATAAGTTATATCGTCACCTTGAGCAGTATCGTGTTCGTGCTTTCTTTTCTCTTCTTCTAGGTCTTGTACTACCTGCAAGCAAAAGGAACGTCAGGAAGAATTCCATCCACGGAACATATTTTTATTTACTTTCTATCACTTTTTCATGGCCAAAAATTTACTTTGCAAAAAGATTTGCTTGATATTATAGTTAATATATGGTGAATATCATTACATGAAAAATAACAGTACTTCAACATTCAACAGTGACCATCTGAAGTGCACAATTGAACTCTTTCGTGTGGTTATACTGTAAATTTTACGTACCAAATTAAATTAATTATATTTAAATAAAGATTTATGCTCCGTAAATACTCCTCACTTTATCATTTAATAAAAGTCTTATTCGTTATTTTCCCATAATCTTTGGTCATGAATTCATTTTATAATATTACTAACATTTTTATTATGCACTTTATCACAATTAATCTGGTCGTTCGATTTAGCGACTGCCGTCGTTAACCTTATTTTTGTTCGTCTCGTCTACTGTAGTTAATGTACTACCATTACTAAAACTCCTGCGAATTTGATGATTACGAAATACTACTACGATACATTGAAAACGGGAGCATAACTACCTATTTTAGACTTTATTTTTTTAAATGTTTTAATAATATTCAACGTTGCCCATACTTTTTGTGACTTCAACATATTCATACCACTGTTCTTTCATTCTTCTTCAAAGTTTTTTAATTCTAGTCGAATAGTGCCATCTACGCTAATATCGATAAGTTAGAAGTTAAATTACCTTTTTATGTCTCTCCTCCATGTCCTTCAATAATCTAAACATGTGGGCAGCCATTTTTCTATGCTGCATTACATAGTTGTCTAGAGCCATCATTTGAAGTTCGGCAAGTGATTGAATTTGCTCTTCATCCATGCCAGGCTCAGCGCTGGCAAACTCATCCCTCTGGAGCGCAGCCCTTGGGTCGTTGACTGAGTTCATCCAGAATCTACCTGGAGTTAACAGCCTTTTCACTTTTTCCGCCTTTAGTGTGGCAATGACGATGTCTCTCGCCTGCAGTTCTCCCTCCAGGTAGCTCAACAACTTTAGCAGATCGGTTTGTCCCAGTTCCATTTTTGGATTTCTCTAAAAAAAAAACAAGGATAATGATTTGACAAATCGAGTGTCCTCTAGAGATGGCATATGTGGTTCAGCAACAAAACCCACACGATCGTTAATCATTTGGTTACTTCGTTTGCCCTATTTTGTTAAACCAACTAACACTTGTATATTCAATGAGACTGTTGCACCACGTGACAAACAAGCATTTTATTTCCCTCGTTGTAATTATGATTAACCAATTACTGACTTAACAAAGTCCCTTCTCGCGAAACAAAAATAACCATCAGACTGCAAGACTTTGAAAAATTGAAAGTAGCGATGTCAAGTACACATGTGTCGCATATTGCTGTATAGTTGAATACGTGGGAATGAGGGCTACGTTAAAACAACCACAATATGTTGACCTAATGAGGTGGCTCTATGTCAGCTACGTTCGATTCCTTGCAGGAACTGTAAATAACTTGTTCCGAATTTTCCTTTTCTTAGGCACCCTAGGCAGCATGTTCTGGTACCCCGAGGCAGAGTGGAGGTCAGCCGGTTTTAGTTCAGTTTAAAACACGTAATAATAAACAGGGTAATAAACAAAGAGATTATTCCTGGTTCACCGATGGCTCTTTCCTTAATCTTTTCATTTTGCGCAAATACTCGATTGGGTTCATTAACAAGGGCGTGAATGAGGTACACCTAATTTCAGATTGAAAAAATCATACGTCAGTACTGTTAATTGATGATAAGCAACCGTTTTATTTGGCTTAGTACAATTCTTCAGAAGTTTATGTATTCAAATTACCTCAATTGCATAAATCAAAGAATGGGTTACGTGAAGCCTAACAAATAGAATATTAAAAATAAAATGAATATTCAGTTGGAAAAATAATTTTCAAAGAAAGTAATAAATTATTAGTGGAAATATTAAATTAAGAATTAACAATACCACAACAATCATTATGAAGAACTGAACAATAACTAGTTCAAATAATGAAATCAGTACCTCTGTTAAGCTCTTAACTTTGTGATTCAGTACAATGTACTGAAAAATAAACTATACTTAATTTAACTGTACAAGAAATCCAAACATGAGCATTAGGTTAAGTAATTTCTGTCAGATTGATTACTGTCAATTTATTACTGGGAAGCAGAAATTCTGAAATTTAGTTCAAGAAAGGTATGGTAAATAGCAAAGAGAGTATACTAATATACAATTAATATCTTTCAACATTAAACATAAATGTTGTTGTACTAACATTTTCATCATTTACAAAAAAATAACAGTAACCTATCATTTGTTGGCAGAAATTGTGTGGCATTACAAACCTATTGGAGGATTAAGAAATAATGATAAATTTTGAAAACATTGTAAGGAATATTGTCAACAATAGAGAATTGAGAGATTACCAATACTACTGTTGATGCAGAAAAGTCAATACTGCCACATATAAAAAATTTTTAAAATTAAACTCTTGAACACAAACAAATAATTGGGTGACATGTTAAAATTATTATCAAGTGCTCTTCTATTTCTACATGTATTTAAATTTAAAAAAATAGTCTCAAAACAGAACATGGCATTAATAATTTAAAAGGACTTGTCATACAGCAGATACATTAAAACCGTAACAAATGCAGCATATAAAAGCACTTAAAGGCCTGAGGTTAATTACCCTGAGCCATTGGCTAAACTTTAAATTGAATCATTGATTGCAGTTCCATGCCCAGGATTTTATCCTTAATTGACTATTTTAAATGCAGTGAAAAGAGCTGCCTCATTAAGTGAATTTACTAAAAATAAGGAATTGATGCAAAACTTCATTAGAATTGTTGATGACTTATTTTGAAAAATTCTACTTTATTAGAAGTCCACTTCCTTTTTAGGCTTGGTAAAGCATAAAATGAAAAACCACTGTATCAAAAATAGTGACCTGAATTCCATGAATATAAAGATGTGTAATTTTTTTTAATTTATAAAAACATTAAAAAACCTATTTCCAACATATTGAGTTAGATATTGATTGTATATCATTTTTTGTAAATTTACATTTTGGATTCTCACCTTAAGTGTACTACTGGTTATCTTGTCTTGATCAAAATTTGTTGATAGTTTAGTGTGAGCTCCCCTTTGGGATGTACTCTCCTTTGAGGTTGACATTTTGACTTTTGTTTTTCAGTCTGCCTGCAAAAAAACAAGAAAGGGAACATCAATTTGATATCAGCTGAACAAAGCACATTGGTCTTAAACTGATCTGACACTAAACTAGGTTCTATATATTCATTTGGTATACAAACGCGGCTCATTAATTTCAATTAAACAAACGCAAAACGAGAACGAGCCACTATATTCTACCGAACGAAAAGAAATATATAAATTTGTCAAGCGATGATTCATTATCTGGGGAGACAGAGAAAGGAAACGGGAGAAGGACATTTTCCGTTTCTGTGTTTTGTTTTTTCTAAAGCGATTCACATTTGAAGAATTTACACACTCACCTAATTCACCTTTCCGCGAAATGACATCGAGACTTGGGCCCACTAAACATTTCCTAAAGGTAGCGATCGCACACTCTACATGATTCTGTGTGTAAAGGAACTGTACGAGTGACGTATCTCTCCTTAGGAGTCTTCAATGTACCAACGGGAGTCGGTTCTTATTGACGGACGTAAAATAAAGAAAAAATTACAAAAGAATCGTCGGAAATAAAAGTGAAAAGAGATGGGAACTCGTTCCCAGATTAAGCACCCGTGTTGTTGACTCTCGACTCTGAATCAGCGATTAGATTTATCTTAACGTTTTGAGTGACAAAATGCAAACACATCACTGTCGTCATCGCGATCAACATCGTTCTCTGACAATTGAAAATGTTTTCGATTTTGCGAAATCAGTCGAAACGAACATGTTCCAATTAAACAGGGGAAATCGAGTCCAATGGTTCCCCTATCAAAAAGTTCTGTCGGATTTTAAATCCATTTCAAACTTCGATTTCGAGTTCGAGACACGAACGTGAATTAAAGTTCCCCGTCTGTAGCCTACAAAAAATTGTTCGACATGGCGACATAAACTCCTACACTTTACAGTAGTGCCAACGTGATGGGGCGAGGTTTCCCTAGATTCGGCCGGCTGGAACTTTGAGATTTCCCCCCGTCCAAATACCTAAACTTTGTAAAACAAAAAAGTATTTTTATTTTCTCATTTTTAACCCTTCTATGTCATTGCTTAATTTTCTGTTTTAAGAACGAACAAATAGTGAAGAGAAAGCGAATAGTGAAGTTCCTAAGACGAAATAATTTCACCCATAATCAATTCCATAAAAAAATGACGACTGAAACGTTCTCTTGCTTCTTTTGTTTCTCTGACATTTCGTATCATCTCTACTCCAAGCTTGTTTTAAAATATTTACCTCCTAGTCTGTTCGTTTATACGGTTTTTAAATTTAATTATTCAATGGTTTGCAGCTTTTTAAAAAATATTTAACAAAATGATGGAAAATCTCTCAAAGGTTGTTTTTCAAAAATAAACAAATTTAAAAATTTTATTCACCATATTTTTGTAATTAAACAACATGCCATATTACAGATTACTCGACATTATATATGCATTATCTATTTAAATATTGATTGTATATTTGAATACCGATTGATAGTTGGCGTATTCCCTGGTTCCGGCTATTTTCACCAACCCAACATAACAGTTTCAGTAGTACTTGTTTCTTATAAACATTTTGCAATCAAATTTCAATTCGTTTAAAAAATTTTATTTATTCAATTCAATCAACACAAAACCACGGCCAAAGTTTCATTCTGAAATGTTCCGGACATCTTTTAAGAAGATGTAGACAAAAAATTGAGGGACAGAACCGAACTTCTCTGATACAATAATTTTAACAACCTTCATTTTTAAAGTCATTTAAATTTAATCGTTATAACCATTACCACCAACATAACTGTGTATATATATATATATATATATATAAAACTGAAATTATACAATCATCAACAAATGCCGCCATACAAATTGAAAACTGTGATGAATCGAGATTTGACTAGCGATTTAAGATGATAATATCAAATAGTTTAAAAAAATATATAAATGTTTTGTTTTCATCATGCACAATCTAAAATGTAAAGAATGCAAAAAACTAAGCAAAAATAATTGGTAATTATTGTTTGTCATTAAGAAATTGAATGCACTTGATGTAAACTTCGCAGTTAACGTCCACCCTGCATTTAAAAAAAAGTATCACAAACCAGTAACACTACAAGGATTTAAGAATCCGAAACATTTTACGGATCGTCTTACGGATTTATTTAACTATTTGCTTTCCACAAGTGGAAACATGTTATATTTTCATTTAACAACCGATATACCAGTGACCTTATATCGTTATCAAAACGACTGTACTAAGAATTGGTAAAAAAAAGATCAAATGAAAATACAATTTGTCCACTTCTCTAATTTGTATGTGAACAAATCAGATTCGCCTTTGTGAAACAAAAATCGATAAATTGCCTGGAAGTTTTATAAAACAATTATGAGATGCTCCAAAGGAAGGAGTACAAGGAAAATATCCCGCATGGTATAAACATTAAAAATATATAAAGCGTAAGAGACGCAAAAATTAAAAAAAAAAAAAACTCTGCCTAACCGTTATCTGTACGAAGTTCGGGCATCGTCGGCTAGAAAATAGCGAGTAGGTGAGAAAGAAGCGCAGCCGGAAGGGTATCCATTACAATTAACCTCATTTTTACTGAAATGAACGGTTTTTTGTTGTGCTGCGTTCACTGTTACAGTATTTTTAAGAAAACGCAGAGATTTGCAGAGGAAAGAAAATACATATACCTCAACGTATAAAAACAGGACTTATGCTAAGAAAGTCTGTACATGGTTGTATCGTGAGAGCCAAAAATTTGAGAAAGTAGAAAATTCATAATTCAAACCACAGCAAGACGTTTCGGAAATAATGGTAAACGAACCTGTAACTGCCGGGAACGCGTTATTATTACAATGTTTCTCTTCCTTTTAAAGTCGTGAAAAATTAATAATTCCGATACGACGTACTGTTGAGCGAACATGATGTTATACATAAAATAGCGCGGCACTCAAAATCCTAGTTACAATATCAATATTACGTTCCTACTAATTGTGTTGATGTAAACATTTTTTTGGGTTTCTTATCATTACAATAACGAATATTTTTTTGTATTTTCCATGTTCCTAACCAGAAATAGGTCGACTGCTGTTTTGTTTTCAAATATCTACAAAGGCCCCTTTACAAAAGGGGAGCTTAGGTTACCTTTGGTACGTTTTCACTTAGTCTTTCCTATTCTCTATTTTTCTTTACCACATGTGTGTTTCTCGAATTTCACTTATTATGAGATTTGCCTTTTGAAGAGCCTGAAATTAAATAGCAATACCTTTCAGTAAGAAGTAAAAATACAAAAAATCTTTACACTTCATGTCTGACATTAAAATAAATCCGTGACGTTTAGAAGGGAGCACGTAATCTCATCTCTATGTGCCCCTCGTAACAGTTAAAACGTCATCAAATCATAATAAAAGAGGAAATTAAATACCTTAAGCATATCAGCCGCTTCTTTTCTTCTTTGGGCAATATGTTCGGACTCGTTGAGTAATTCCTCTGCCTGGTCCGATTTATACAGATGAGTCACAAGCTCCGACTGTAAATTGTCTTTAACGTAATTTACAAGGAAATGCATGACCGCTTTCGGAACGCTATCCTGAATGGATTTTCTGACTATGTAGAAGTATGTGTGAATTAATCTCTCTATAAATAAAAAAATAGTTCTATTGAAATGAAAATATTTAAACAAATTTAATTCAAGTTAACATATTATCAAGGCTGTTGACTTGCTGCCGAGTATTCACAATTATTTTGTTATATTTATATATATTATATATATTATATTTATATTCGGTATCCGTTACGTAATTTTTCATCAATTTTCGCATGACAACTTTCTACGGAGAATTTTGACTTTATTCAGTCAATTTTCGCAAAGGCACAATTGACGTGTGTTCCACTTTGAAAAAATTTCATTTTATTATCACAATTACAACATTTATGAGCTTTACTTAAACCAACTGTTATTAAATGAGCATTTACTTCACATATCAATAGATAATTCGAATGAAACCTATAAAAGCGCTACCTTGCTTTTAAATTTGGTACCGGTTATGTCCTCGAAAGCATTGCCATAATGTCTACTCACCAATTACATCGCAATCTCTTTGTTCCCTTTCCGTCAAACGCCTGCCAGCTTGAGTGGGTACCTCTGGTAATAAATTAACTGGTTTTTGTGGACTAAGCACACCCTTGACGTCTGATGCACTCTGCGCATTAACAATTCCGTTAACTTGTGGTGTCCCGCTGGACGTGTGCACAGGGGTCGGCAGGGGTGAATTTTCTGTAGAGTTGACGTTGTTCGAATTGAGAGATGTTAAATGAGAGAGCCAATTGGAGGGATTTGCATCTGCCTGATAAGCAATTACCAACGTAAGTGGATAAGCTTAAAGCAAAGTATCATATATATACCCAAAGTTACAAGGTACCTTGCCGAAGGTTTTCTCAGGTTCGGTACTCGGAGGATGGGGCAAAGCTGGTATACCAGATTTATTATGGCCCTCCGAATCAACTTTATATGCTGCCATTGCCACATCTCGATGAAAATCTGGATGTTTTGTGTTTATGTAAGCCAACTCGATTGCCACCAAATTTTCAACCTTGAAAATATAAATTATCTTTGCAAGGGCTACTTCGTTTAATTTTTCTCAAATTACCTTGCAATAAGTAACTACCCACCATTTGATTTGTGGTGGGCAATCTTCGTCGCAGTAAATGTGTGACGACATCTACAATCTTTTCGTACAACTTGGGAAAACGAAGCATCTCTTGTTGAACTTCAACACCGCAATGTTGAATAATTCTTTGCATTTCCTCATGGACCAGTTCAACGCATCGCAAGGAGGGATCCTCCAAGCGACGGATTTGCCTTTTGACTAATAATTCGAATGAGACTTCTGGAACGAACAATGCCGGCCGTGGTCCCGTTGCATTTCTGATTGCAGTCAGTATATCCCGTTTTGTGAGACCGGCCAGTGGATGGATTTGGTGAAGAGTCCGGCCAAAAGTTTCATGAAAGATGTAACAAATTCGAGCTCCTCCACATCTGTAAAACAGGTTCAGTGGTCAGTCACTCTGTATAAACAAAAATAATTAGACAACCAAAATTAAAGGCTCCTCATTTCTTATAAGTTAAAGGAACGACCAATGAATGATATATCACGCATAATGGTATGAATATTTCAAACGCATAAGGAAGCCCCAACCCAAGTACTCACACTTAAATTTTAGTTACTTTTTACTGTAGAGATACTCAACCTCCTTCAATTAATAGTGTACCATTAATTTTTATAATTACACAAAGTGAAAATTGATCTTACAATTCGTTCGTTTCAATATTCCTTGCTGTGCCCTCAATTGTAGAGCAGTATGCTGAAGCAAATTTTGTAATGATTTGCAACAGAGTTTGACTTTTATCTGAAACGTCTTCTCCGTAGGAACTTAACAAAGTTTGAAACTGTGATATCATAGCATTCACTCGAGCTTTCAAGTCGGGTAAACAGTCCCGAATATGATGCATTAGAAGACGATTCAAAGTTTTAGCTAAGTACGGTGTTCCATTTCTGTTTGCCAATGTCGGATATTTCCTTTGCAGAAAAGATGCTTCATCCTTCAAAGCATCTTCTATATTCTGAAAAAGCACAAGACGTCAAGTTAATTTCTTAGTAACAAGTTCGCTAAGATATTATAAAAATAGAATAAACAATAGGATGAATCCAGGGTAAAATTCCACTTACTTTGTTATCAATTATATCTTTTTGAGATCTGTTCACAACTCCAATAATGCCTAGTTTAACAGGAATAACTCTTCCACAAAGAATATCAATGGCATCAGTACCTAAAGTTGGAAAGCAATTTATTAAAGTAGTGAGATACAAAAATTCTGTAATTTAGATTAAATGCTGCAACAATTACAATTAATGTAACATTTGTAGCAATTCCAGAAATATTTTCCCAACGAACTTAGAATATTCATAAAAGAACACAAAAGACAAATTTTGGCAACTATAAATAACAAATATAAGAGAATGGTGTATTGAATTAGAATTGGTCTAGAAATAAATTTCTACTAGTTTAAAATATTAAGTAGCAACTAGTGAGACATGAATCTAAGCTTGCTGAACACACATTAAATACCAACCAGCATCCATTAGATCAAGCTTGGTAACAACTGCTAATGTTCTTCTTCCATCAGGATCACATTCCTTTGCCAATTTTAAACTCTCACTTGTAGCCATGTCAGTATTTGCAGTTATAACAGCAAGAATGATCGAATTAGGGTTACTAATGTGCTTAAAAACTAAATCCCTAATTTGGACTTCTATGTCTTCAGGTTGATCTCCAACTGGTACCTAGTAAGGCAACAAAATATTAGGAAACCAACATGCAATCAACTACTAAAAATAAATTTTTGCCAATGATATAAATGTTCAACTTACCTTTGTTATGCCAGGAAGATCAACTAATGTCAGATTCACAACTCTTGTTGAGTATATTTTAAGAGTAATTGGCTCAGGACAAACACCTTTGTTTCGACCTGCCAATCTGTTTGTTTCATTTTCTATTTCTTTTTGTATTTCCAGGAAATCTGTGTAAATATTATTCTTTGTATGTAGAAATGTACCCCAGTCCTCGAGGTCCAAGGTTCCTGTTGTATAAATTAATTTCACTTACAATAACATTCATAAATTATAATTTGTGTGACACTGAGAATTAACATTACCATCTTCTGCACAACGATGGGTTGGGTCATCCAAGGGGGCATAAATCAATTGCAGTATCAAAGGCCTTCTTGTTACAATACCAGTGCCCCTGGGAAGAAATGTTCTGCCAACAATGCCCTCAATCACAGAACTTTTACCCGAGCTCTGCAACAGATAACACACTGTTATGTATTTTAAATAAGTCAGGTGATGACATGAATTTTATGATTACATAATGCAATACATTGCAAATCTAATTTGTTGGAAGAGAAAAAATTTCTTGGCATCATTAAAACACTTGAGCACATTTCAACATGGATTGAATTGAAATGCGCTATTTAAAATGTTTTCAAAAAACGTTTTGAATTTGCCATCTTCATTTTCCAGAAAATTGAAGTTCAAAATTTTTTGTCTCCGGCATTTTTGAATCGTAGCATTTTTGCAAGTGAATCAAGTAAAAAAAATTTAAAAGGTACCAAGAGAGGAAGAAACAATAGAGGATGAATAACGTAAGATCAAACCCCAAAATGCTGTTGCCGGGTATTAAAATGAATTGCTACCCTATAGCAGTAGTAGCCAATTTCGGCAACCAAGAGAGTCAATCTCGTTCAAATACAAAATCAATGAAAGGAAACGTACATTTACAATAAAAAATGGCGCTCACCTGAGTTCCAACTACTACTATCTGTGGCAGTTGAACAGCATCGGCTCCGACTGTGTTAAATACGTTTTGAAGTTTGTTTATTACTGGAATTAATGCTTCCATTCTTTATAATGGCCCAATATGAGCCAAGCAACGAGGACGATCTTTGCCTTTGTGTAAAATCCCCCTTCCTACACCAAAAAGGAAGTAAAACCACAACGGTTTTCCTTTACAATGCAATTCTGCCAACTGCACCACGATGATTACATCTGGGGATATATCTTGCGCAACATTTACATTTAATACTGTCTAATTCTAATGAAAATATTTGTGTAATTAACATAATTGCACGTGACTTTTGGGGTTATTTTGACCATGACTGGAACACAAATTTTCTTCTCGTCTGGTTACTAATTTAGATAAGGCCGAATTAATAAATTCACATCAAAAATTCTTTTGAATAGTCGTGAACACCAATATTACAAATATTTTTTCCCAGTCAATTAGATCCAGAAATAATATTTTTAATGGATAAATTATGAATTTCCCTGTTCTTCAATACGTTTAAACTGATGCTCCACCCAAATTTAATCAATAAAAATTCATATGCTTTATGTATAATTTATTGCAATATAATATATAATACATTACTATTGTCACATTTTTACATATCTACACAATATATATATACTTCAAACTAGAGTGTAATATATTTACAATCTAGAAAGTACCCATATAAGTACGCTGGAGGAAAAACAGAAAAGAGCATGACAGTAATCATTTAATATAAACAGCTGTGATAGTATAAAATTAAGGTAACGGAAACACTGATTGTTTTTGTTTTTCTTAACTGGAAAACATCTTCGACGAATTATTCCTTCTTACCGTTAGCAAGAATTAACGAGCTAGCTGCGTGATCAAGGCGGCGCACATTTCGAAGAATTCCATTGTGTGATGGCCCGCCGATTGTTGCAAAGGATCTGTTGAATTAATTAAAATTATGTAATTTAACAAAACGTAAATTTAGCGGAAGTTTTGAGAACTGAAAACCTACCGAAACCTCCTTTGTATACTGCAAAAATTGAGTTTTATTTATTAATATTGAAATTTTTAAAAATTAAACTAATTTGCAAAATATTTTACACTTCTAAATGTTGACTTGTTTTCTTCCCAAAGGAACCCCAGTATGTCAATCTGTTATTTCTTGACCATAGCACAAACATGTAATATTAAAGTGGACACGAACCCAAATTGAAAGGAAGATATTATAACACCAAGCAAAGAAGTACTGGTTTTCTGTTAAGTAAGTATTTAATTACCTGCTGATGTTTCTATTTCTTCGGAATCAGAACTCAGACTTTTAAAATCCAAGAGGTAACTTTTGAAATCGACCTGATATAATTGAAGTGACATTTTCGTGAAGCCGTTGATGCTGTGCTTACGTCGAACGCGAACGTGATATGGATTAATTACTTTCCACTCCTTAAAATCAACATTTTTCTATTAGTACAAATAACAGAGAAGTGTAGTATTGAATATTTGCCTGTCGCTTTTAATTTTAACATGTCACGATTATTATTCTACGTAAATATGACCAGTTAACTATTTTATATTAATTTTTAACTAATTTAGAAATTCAATTTCTGCTTCAACTATTTAGAATTCTAAAACAAAATTTTCCAGTGAACCAAGAAAATAAGAATGTTAGTTCCAGATATGTTACATATTACGGAATATTGAAAGATAGTAGGTACCACTCTAAAGCTATTCAACATAGATATGTTACAAAGTTTGTAATTGATTTAAATAAATTTTAATTTAGTCAGAGACCAAAAAATTATGGTTATCTGCACTTTCAGGAATACATGTGATCCATGTCCTGGGCGATTTATACCCCACGCAATGATGGATAATGACACGACATATTCTAGAACTTAAACATAGAAGAATTCTAAAAGTAAACTTACAAAGTCTAGAGCTTTCATTCCTCTGTATACTTCATTCATAATATCGTGCGGTTTGCTCTGAGACCGAATTCCTAAATGCCATTTGGCTCTTTTGACAGGTGTTCCTCTGGGTATCAATCGATCACCCGATTGAGATGTTAGAGAACTACTTAATACCCTATCACGAAGAGCTGAAATGGAATCAATACAGTTAAATTCACCTAAAAGAGTATGACTCTATAAATTTATTTATGTTACTAACGAGCAATTCTCTCTGGATGTGGTCGAATTGGACTTGGGTTCATTTCATTTGGAGAAAATGAGGCAGGAGGAGGGCTGCTGGCTACATAAAAATCTTTTAATTCTGCTTTAGCCGCTTCATCGGCTATACGTTTGTTGTCTATAATTAAATGATAGGCAATGGCCAGCTGGTCGTGCGGATCTCCATTTAGCAAAGCACTGTGAACCTCTCCTTCTTTGACTCCAAACTTATCACAAACCTCATTAATGGCATCAGTGTCTATGACAGATGAATCCTGTTCAACAGGAGATGGAAACAAGTAGGCAGGTAGTTCTTTTTGAAACCAGTCATGTTTCCTGAAATAATTAAATATTTCATTAGCTCCCTAAAAATAAAAAAGTTTACATTTCTGCAAGACTTGGAAATTTATTCCTCACTTAATATCATCTATTGATGCCCTTTTGATTGGATCAATTTGAAGCATATGACACAGCAAACTGACAACTGATTTGTTCAAGTATTCAGGTATTGGAAATATTCCAGCTGTAAAATCAAGGAGAATATTAAACACATTATCTTAGGCTAATGTACAGAGAAATATTTAAATACCTTCAAATAAAAATTGAAGGGAAAAGATTATAACATGGTTATGTTAGACAAAAACCAAAAAATTTAAGTTGAACAAATACATAATGTGTAGTATACTTTGCTCACATTTAATTTTTTTAAACAATGTAGGCACATGTTCATCATCAAATGGTAGGGTTCCACATAATAAAGCATATAGAATGATACCACAACTCCAAATATCAACTTCAGGGCCTGCATATAATTTTCCTGAAATAACTTCTGGTGCTGCATAATTAGGGGAGCCACAACTAGTCCTTAGGAATTCACCATCCATCATCATATTTGATAAACCTAAAATCATTGTTAATGACAACTATTTGAGCACTTTTTAATTTAAAATATAATTATAAATATATTTTATCTATTATAAATATAATACATTTCCGATTCTTACCATAATCACTTACTATTTGCTACTTACCAAAATCAGCAATTTTCACATGTAAATTATGATCTAGTAAAAGGTTTTCTGGTTTCAAATCTCTGTGAACAACCATATGCCTGTGACAGTAGTCTACACCAGATATGATTTGTTGAAAAAATCTTCTGGCCTCATGTTCTTTTAGCTGAAACAGAAAATTGAAATTTATATATTTAAAACTAATATTTACAAATAAATTTTTTCTTATTGAAAAAAGTACTTTTAAAGGAAGTTACAATTAATGTCATTGAATTAAAAATTGAGGCCTTGTGAACTCACTTTCCCATGGTTTACTATGTAGTCAAACAATTCCCCTCCTGACACATACTCCATAATCATAAAAATATCAGTTGGTGTTGAAATGACTTGGTACAATTTAATTATGTGAGGATGTCTAAACAGTTTCAAATTCTGAATTTCTCTCCTAATTTTTCCAACTACATCTAGGCTTTTGATCTTTTGTCGATTCAAGATCTTCACAGCTACTTTATGCTTTGTCAATTGATGTTCACCAACTGTGAAGGAAATCATTAATAATTGAAAACATTTCAATTAATTCAAATCAAAATTCAAATTTCTGCAAATAACAACACAGGCTATATTAATGTACAAAAATTAAAACAAAGAAACATGTTTCCAAGGTAGTAAAAACTGATTATTTTCTTATCCAGAAATTTGTCTACATTTACACTTTTATTGGTTCAAGCGAACCTGAGAGTGTAAAATTAACCTGAGTAAAATAATTGGTAGAACTACACATCACTCTAATAGTCACTAAATAAGTAAAATTAAAATTTCCAAGAAAAACCTTCACGACAGTTATTTGGTATTCAGGCAAATAAAGCCAGGGCCAAATACTATGGCCGTGTTATAAAGCAGATCTCGTAGCAATTACGAAGTCTTCAATATCAGTTTCAGATGTTTGATATCCATTTTACTGTGATGCGATACTCAGCAACAACTACTCACTCTTGACTTTTCCAAAAGTTCCCACGCCAAGTGTTTGTCCTAAAGTGTAGTGGCCGATTTTCATAATCGGCCGAATAACAGATTCACTTTTATCCGCCATTCCTTGCCAGTGGTTTTGGCTGTACACCTGAGCTACATCGCTACATCTTATCGATATCTCGAATTTATGACATATAATTTATTATTCAAAGTATTAAGTTGACATAAGTTTTTTGATCTATTAATGCATTGAAGGTGGTGACTCGAAATATGCTAACATTAATTTTTCATCAATTTTTATTTTATTAAGAGGAATTGGTGTAATATACACACAATTGCAAAATCAGGCTTTTTACAATACTACTTATTCACCGTACTATTTTTGTGGTATTTCACCTGCTTTTCGAAGCCGACTTCCATTCGTAGTGTCTCGGTACCCGTGAAATAAATATATCAAAATAATTCTACAAAAAATATATTTTAATAAGTCATGTCATAAATAATCATTTCCGGTTAAACGATACGGCTAGCGTTTAAGTTATCAAAATAACCTTTAAAAGTCTTTCAAGAAATTTGCACAGGAGAGATTCTATTTTCTCAATTTTACGATGCTTGTCGTGGTAAGTTTCTATTTTTTCAACCTCCTTGAATGAAAGTGCGCAATAATATTTGGTCAAGGGTGGTACAGTCACAAAACATTACATCTTAATTGGTGTAAGAGTTTTTCAAAGAATATTTCAATCGAATCGAATGAGTTCGCAGAGGACACAACCGATTTTCTGTTGTATGAAGAATGTTGTGATTTCATGTTTGCACCGTCTACTTCTCATCATTAAATTCTAAAATTCTTCATGTTTTTAATTGTTATTCATTATAAGTATACCTTATGCAGTTTTTTAAATAAACAGGGTACCCACTATGAATGAAATAATTGTTTCCTTATTATTTTACTTTTAATTATTCTTTCTTATTTTTCATTTATTTATTGTTTCTTAATGAATAAATTAATTGTTACAATTTCTGTTGTAGTTAGGTGCAAATCGACTTTTCAGTCGCGCATTTTCAACATCAAGGGCTGTTAGTACACAGCAAGTAAGTTAGAAATAAAAGTTATAATAAATTCTTGCTTTTGCTTCTCTCTTAATGTTGTACCTAATTTTAGATGACAGTTCGTGATGCATTAAATTCAGCTCTGGATGAAGAAATGGAAAGAGATAAAAGAGTTTTCTTACTTGGTGAGGAGGTTGCCCAGTATGATGGAGCCTATAAAGTTTCAAGGGGCCTATGGAAGAAATATGGCGACAAGAGAGTTATTGATACACCAATTACAGAAATGGGTTTTGCTGGAATAGCTGTGGGTGCTGCAATGGCTGGTTTGAGACCCATTTGTGAATTTATGACATTTAATTTTGCAATGCAAGCAATAGATCATATCATTAATTCAGCTGCCAAAACATTTTACATGTCTGCTGGTTTGGTAAGATACTTATACCCAAAATTATAATGATAAATTAAAGTGAGTTTTGTTTATTTTAATTTTGTTTTTCAGGTTAATGTTCCAATTGTATTTAGAGGTCCAAATGGTGCTGCAGCAGGTGTAGGTGCACAACATTCACAGTGCTATGGGGCTTGGTATGCACACTGTCCTGGCTTGAAGGTACCTTCACTGTGTTAAGAAATGTTAATTTATTTCATTATCATTTCCTCATTTAATTCCAACTAATCTTAATTTCTTTAACCATAACCTTAGTTTCTTTACATATCTTAAAGGTTATATCACCTTATTCCGCTGAAGATTGCAGAGGTTTACTTAAGGCTGCTATAAGAGATTCAGATCCAGTAGTATTTTTGGAAAATGAAATTTTATATGGTCAACAGTTTACTGTAGGAGAAAATGTATTATCTAAGGATTTTTTATTGCCAATAGGAAAATGTAAAGTAGAAAGACCAGGTAAATGATGCAATTATCAGTAATACTGGAACATTTTAACAGGCTTATTTTAATAATTGTAATAAAATTTCTGCCGTAGGTCAACATGTCACATTAGTATCTCATTCAAGGGCTGTTGATACCTGCTTAGATGCTGCCAAATTCCTTTCAGCTGAAGGAATTGAATGTGAAGTTATTAATCTTAGATCTCTTAGACCATTGGATGAAGAAGGGATTAAACAGTCTGTTATGAAGACAAATCATCTAATTACTGTTGAGCATGGCTGGCCTTTCTGTGGAATTGGTGCTGAAATTATCTCCAGAATAACAGAGAGTAAGCTTTTTTCTTTTTTATTATTATTCATTATAAATTTAATGATATTTTTGAAATTCATTTTTTACACATAAACATACAAGGAATAAATTTCTACTTTTATTTTATAATTTATTTATTACAATTATTATAATTAGTAATTAATGTATTATTTATTTATTTTAATGTATTTATAATTTATTTACTTTTATTTTTAAGTTTATTTTTATTCAACTTTGGCACTGTTTTTTAATGAACTAAGGGTAATGTCATTGACTGCAGTAATACATTTACAATATTTTGGTTCTAAATTAATGGCCTCAGGTTTGGATTAGATATTTTAGTTGGTTTTACTTGAGTAGCTAGTGATTGCAGGTTGACTGCTAATTAGCACAGAAATTAAACATTGCTTGTGTATCCTTTATAATGTTTTAAGCTTTGCTGTTTTAAATTAATATTTGTAAGAGGCTATTCATTATTTGAAAAATTTGGCAATGTCTCCATTTTTGTTTTTCTATTTCTTCAGGCGAAGCGTTTTTCCACCTAGATGCTCCGGCTTTCAGGGTAACAGGAGCAGATATACCCATGCCTTACGCCAAAGGATTAGAAGTAATGGCACTACCTCAACCGAAAGATGTCATTCGAGCTGTTAAAGCTGTTCTTACGGGTAATAAGTCATGAGGGGAGAATGAACTATATGGTTAGAAGCTTTTAACTTTAGCGAAGAATACAGAACAGAAGATACAGCAAACAGTACTGTGGTACAGATCAATTTCATGACCGAAAGTGGGACTGATCACATGGTGTAGTCGACTGCGACTAAACAAAATTTATTACTTGAATCAGCAGTCTCAGGCAATAGTTTTAGTTATTAATACATTGAGCGTAGAATGGTAGTATTTGAAAAAACGTTACCCAATGTTATTCAACTGAACAGTGAACGCATAAAAAATGTCAGACCTTTTTGTTCGTTTTCCTCACCAACAATTATATGTTCTAACAATTTCGATTCATTATTATTAAGAGCCGTGCAAACAAATCATAACGCTGCAGCACGAAGGCAGCAACACTTTGTCATACCTGCACTTGTTTTTGTCAATCGTGACGTCACAAATTAGCATTGATTTCCTTAGAGCATTGTAAACCAACAACTACAGCAAAAAATTTGTGAACGTAGTTGCAATTATTTAAAAAAAAAATATTTACTGGCTGTGAGGTGAAGCAAGAAAATGACATGTAAACAATACATATGTATATATCTACGTTTACTTTTAACCTGTCTTGATCCAAGCAAACAACTTGACGTGCATTGTATACGACTTTTTCGCCCGACAAATCTCGGCTGGATTTTAGAAGGTTTAAGCTCTGCGACGGTAGAAGAAACTGAATCGTCTTAATTTTTTGGCCTAAACTGCACGAGTAATTGGTTTTAACAGTATTAACACATCTTTGTCCGTTTGAGAGTTTTACACATATTATTGTTATTGTATTTAAACAAAAATGTACATACAATTTTATTTTTCTATTGATCTAGTGTATTACATTATTTATTTCTATATATTTACTTTTAATTTGTTTTTAGTACTGATGTAATTTATTGGGCGAAATGGTTTTTAAATTTATTTTAATAAACTTTGTTATAGAAGCGGTTTTATTGTGATTTTATTATTTATCAGTTTTAACATGTTTTAATAATAGTCATTGATTTTTACTGATTACAAATAGTGATTTGTTCATGGACTGCAGCCTTATGCAATTGTTAGGAGACATGACCTGCATTACTAACCGTCAAATTATGGTCATAAAACCATGATTCATAAAAAAATTTATGTCAATCTGTCCAGAAAGTGGCAAGAGTCAGTATATTATAATGCAGAAAATAACTGGACAAATAAGAAACGGATAAAATTTCATTGAATCTATTTGCAAAAATTTTGTACATTTATTAGAGTAAAACAGTTTAACAAAATTTATGAAAATAACCTCCGAAGTATAAATGCTACGCAGCGGCACTTTCTATTGATTTAATTAGTACCAAAAACCGATATATAAATAAATTCCAACGCGTTTGTATAATTCACGGTGTACGGTCGACTGGATAAAAACTTCATTCACGTATTTGTCGATTCGAAAATTGAGAAAGCGTAAAAGTGACTATTTCCAAGGTCAATTAACCATAAATTAATTAAATATCCACTAGTTTGAATTTCCCAAAAAATTAATTGCACCAATCCAAAAAAATATTTTCATCTCCATCCTCCCAAATAAACATATAACATTGAATAAAATTCAACAATAAAAAGGAAAACGAAAAGTTTTCATTATCGTCAGGTACATTTGTAACTTTTTAACATTGATGTTGTGAACTTCATCAGATTTCTCATATATTTTGCTTACTTTTCGATTTACTGCAACAACCTCCAGGGCTATTGAATGTATCGTCTCTTTGATTTGTTCAATTACAATTCCAGTAATAATTTTGGAGACGAGAGGTACGCTTTCCACAGATTTGAAAATCTTGCCACCGTTGCTCCATCAATTACTCGGTGATCAGCTGACCAGCTGACGTAAAATATATGCATTTCTGTTAGGTTTTTACTTTCGTCAAATCGGGGCAAAACCTACGGAAAAACATTTCACAGGAATATATAATCACTCTTCATGAATTGATTTGTAGTAGCACAATTTTATTTATTATTACTTACCTGGACTTTACCCAGGGCGCCTATGATTACTTGAGGGCTGAATATTATGGGTTTGGTGTAAGTTCCACCAATGGACCCTATATTGGAAAGTGTGAAAGTACCATCCTTCAGGTCGTTTAAACCCAGCTGGCCTTTATTACCTAGTGTCTGAAGTCTGTTCAGTTCCATTGTGATCTCCACAATGCTCAATAACTGAACATTCTTTATATTAGGAACAATAAGGCCATTTTGTGTGTCCATGGCTATTCCAATATTATGGGCAGCTTTTGTTGTCAAATACTCACATTTGTCATCAACATGAGAGTTTAATTGTGGGTATTTTAGCAGTGCCAGTGATGCTGCTTTTATGAAGAATGGCATATAAGTGAACTTGACTCCATATGTTTCACTCATTCTTTTCAAATGATCCTTCATTTTAACAAGTTCTGTAATTACCACCTCATCACAGTATGAGAAGTGAGGAATTTTCTAAAATAAGAAAAATGTTTAATTCCAGCTTTTGAAATAACATTTATTAATTATGATAAATGTGTACTAACCCAGGCATTCTCCATTGATTTCACCATTGCTTTCTTAAAACCAGTTATCTGTTCCCTTTTATCCTTTTCAAGCAATTGAAGAGCTTGGGTTCTTGGTGGTACATATGAAGAAACCTGTTCTAAGGGTGGTGGTGGTTGTGACCTTGTGAAAGAACCCCTCTCTTTGTCAATAAATGCCAAAATATCTTCCTTAAGCACCCTTCCATCTTTGCCTGTACCTCTTATTTCTTGGATATTTACCTATAAATACAGGAATTTTTTAATGACCACAAAATTTCATGCAGTTGTTTACCATTGCACCTGTTTGATAGCTGTGCATCTTACATTATTTTCTTTAGCAATACGACGAACAGCAGGTGTAGCAATAGCTTTAGCTCTCATACTGCAATCTACAACATCACTAGAACTACTTTTACTACCTTCATTGTCAACATTATGTTTAGTGCTTCCTTCTGAAAAAGATAAAACTGGCATTCACAACAGTGAAACTGATGGTTGAAGCATTCTGTGCAACTGTTCAGAAGGGAGTTAAAATAGTTACAAATATATTTTTGCAAGCAAAAATTCAAAGCATAATACAAATAAATACATAATATCTACCAATCTGGTTTAACAAATGGTATTAAGAAATTCAAAACTACTGGATTCATTTAAAAATACATGCTTTGTCCCTAACCAGTAACTCCCATTCACACTATTTATAATGAATACTTCTGATTACCTACCTGTATCACTGTCAGAGTCAGATTCTGAACCCCCTTCATCTTCCACTTCTATGTCAATTAGCACTTTTCCAACAAAAGCAGTTTCATCAACTTGATAATATAATTTCTTAACAATGCCATCATACCTACTGGTTATTGTTACTGATGCTTTATCAGACTGTACTTCACAAATATTATCAAACTGAGCAATTTTGTCACCTGGTTTTACAAACCTAGAAAAAAATTAATCTAATTTATGTAATAGAAAAGTTAAAATTTTTATTATTTACAGGTAAAAAGTCAACATACCACTCTTTAACTGTTACTTCAACTATACCCTCACCAATATCTGACAATTTGAATGGTAAAACTTTACCACACAGTTTGGACGGAATATAAATGGAACGTACTTGTCTAAGATAATCAAAATGATTGTTTTGGATAAGACACGAACTTGTTAGGAATGAAATGTTACGCTCATTTGGAATGTATTTACTCAGGCCTATTGAACACGAGTACTTGTGTTTCTGAAACAGACGACAAAAAATCTTAATGCGCTACTCAACGTACCTGTCTAGGGGTGAATCACATTAATTTTCGTTAAAATTAACAACCGCTTTTTCACTGTTTGTTTACGTTTTCCAAGTTTTCTTTCGCTAGAAAACAGGCGAAATCTGGCAATTTTCTAAGGTCTACACGTAACGGTAAACTGACCGAAATCATACCTTGTGTAGAATTCCTCCCAACTTCAAATTCCTAAAATTTGATAGGTTTCCTAGCTTTAAAACCATTTTTATTTCCAGGCTCCTTAGACGAAAGAAAAAAAATGTGACCCTCAGTTTCTTATAACCTAATGACTCGTTATCACATTGAGACCAAGTGTTGATTTACGGCGGTGTTGCCACCATGGCAAATTCAAACTTCCCAATCTTTCATGTGTCCAGTCTTTGTGTCTTTGAAAAATGAATTTTGAAATTTCGATTATGTAAATCACTGAGCAATTAATTCAAATTTTTTTTAATAAATTCGACTTGAATGTGAACTCATTTTGTCAACTGTATAATTATTTTTACTGACTTCTATATTTTCGTGATTTTGCTAACGTGAATGAGTACACAATTTTGTTTCTAGTGGAAAAAGCATGATGATAACGCGTAATCCGGCAGCACTATAAGATTAATTTCTTTAAACGTGCATTTTAAGCTCTGTTAACTCATTTTAGGCTTGAACTTGAAGTAGATATGCTTGTAGATTAAGCAGCTGTTTTTCGTTTAAATTGTTCAAAACGGTTTAACAGTTGATACTTAGCCACGTTATAGAGCGTCAGAGTTTTGAAACTCTCTTAGAGCTAATTACATATTTAACAGTTCCTTAGGATTAATAGTGAAGTGACCAGTTTTTATAGAACCGTGAATCAAAATCGACAATTTATTTTAACCCCTTTTAACGCGCAATCATTTCGATCAAGTTTAATTAATGTCTTTCATGAAGACAACTTTAGCAAAATATCAGAAGCAAGTTATTTTAATTTTATAACAACACACTACAACTGAAATGTAAAGTTCTACAATGACTGGACATTTTGAATTCCCAATTCTTTAACGGAAAATGAACGAAATATTTTGGCGGGCTTTCTCATATGTTGACATTCACGTGCTGCCCCATGCGGCGCTTTGCAGACCGAAAGTTATTTATTTTAAGTTTTAACGACTTAGACATTATTATTATACAGATATAGATGAGAGCCATACATCCGCGAATGTCAATAAAAAAAATTTAACTTTGGAAACGATGAAATGGAGTGTTTCAGAATGTGAAGGCCATTTATAAAAGTAAAAAAATCCAAAACGATTACCAAGTGCAAAACGATTGTCGCGCGACGACGGCCATCTTGAATATCGTAGGCAGTCGTGTGTAGGTTATTTGATACAAGAGTCGTTGGGAGAGCAAACATGTCTCCGCCGTCAAACGTGATGAGTTGAAGCGGTTTGTTTTTTAGTTTCGGAAAAATGATGAGAAAATTTTCGATTAATGCGGTTCGGTCAGTGCCGGGAGTGTGAATTAAAAAGCAAATAAATTTGTTATACGTCTTTTTGGTTTAAAAATGTGTGATAAATCCGTCGATTCTCCCGCAATCATGGCCATAAACGACACGGGGGAAAATCTAAATTCGTTGAATTTATCTCACGAAGAAAAGGATATTATAATTCGGCAACTTAGCCAGGAAGTGGAGGATTTGAAGCATTTGAACAAGGAATTGTCATCCGAAAGGGATTCCCTCCTATGCGAGGTTAGCAAACTCAAATTCGAACTGGAAATGTCGGATTTGAAGAGGTTAAACGACGAAAGGTAGGTTTCCTCCGCTCTTTGTTAACCAATTGACCTTAATGAATTCGATTGCTTGAGATGAAGTCACCCCCTCGGAATAAGTCAGGTTAATTGTAGGCTTTTTTGGAGAATAATTTTCTGACCTAATATGACAGCCACTACTGGCTGAACGACATTTCGAAAAAATATTGACATTTAGTTTTTCAATAATCTCATCAAGGACAGAGTAACAGACAAAAATTTGTGGTATATTCATAAGTGTTTCTTGGAAGCATTATTTCATTCCCAATAAAATGAAATGGAACATAAATATTTTTTAGCTAGAGAAAAAAAATTAAAGAGGTGCAAAAACTGTACTTGACATAATCTGTGTAAAGTCATTTACCATTAAAGTTTCATTTCAATGTATTGAATAAAATGTAAATCCTAAATTAAGTAAATTTACATGCTACAGAGTCAAGTTACAAATTAGAGTCAAAACCCCACATCTGTTCTCTCTTTTTTTTTGGTTTGTTTAGATTAATAAACTGAAGAAAAAAGTGCTTTTAGGACAGAGTTTATTGCTTGTTTTGTTAGTTTACTTCAAATTCTCATAAAAATTTTGTTCGTCTTTTAAATCTCACTTCCTCACTATGTTTGTAAATAATTGTCATGCTTGCAAATTTGCTTAAAATAGTGACCTCAAATGAACCACAACCATTACTTTCACTTGAACCACATGGTGGATGGGGCATGCATTAAATTCTATGTCATTTGCTTCAATTGTCATGCAAAATTTGTTACCATAATTTGAAACTTGACAACACTTATTGCATGTGGTGGAATACATTTGCTATTTGAGCAAATTCTGTATCATTTATCATAGCAAGATATGAAATTGATTGGAATTTTGTCAGGAGAAATGATTTGTTGCAACCAATTAGAAATCCAGTAATGTGGTAATCAATTTATTTGCAACAATTCCTAATGGAACTTGAAACTGATTACTAGTTATTTCTTGATAGTAAAAGCGGGTCTTATGCACACATGAAATCATTGGTTGCATTTTTAACAGTATCAAAAAGGAAAATTTCATGAGCACTTCTGTCACTCAATGTTTCTCATTTGAAATTTTGTGATTAAATTAAGGAAATGATTGAGACTTGTCTGTAAGAATTTTATTTTTAATTTATTTGAAGAGGGTATTTTGACCTGGTAACATATAGAATGTAATGAAATGTCAGGTAAGTTAAAGTAGTATTCATAAGTAGGAATCAAATGCAGTACAAATATAACTGCATATCTCTGTTTACTGACAAATATAAATTATTTTGCAGACCCTAGTAATAAATGTTACTCAATATTTAATATCGACTCATAAGCGTAATCCTGATTCGAAAAACAAAGTTTGGAAATATTGTATTATATTTCTATGTTTCAAATCTGTAGTTGAATGTTTTACATTTGGAAAGTTTTCTTTTGTATCTTGAGTTTAAAGTTGACCAATCGTTTGTAACCCTCTCAGAAAAGTTTGTCTCCACCTTTGTCACAGCATAGAAATGATCAAGGTTTTAGAAATATATGTAATGCAAATCTAGCTGATTTTTTAAAATTACTAGTGGAGTGATTGTTTCGTTCTAGCGTGCTCCACTTTGGCCATGCCCATCATGGTTACCGTATGCATTTGAGTTGCGTAATAATACGTTTATTTTTGATAAATCACTGGACCCGTCACTTTCATCCTATTTCTATAGCATGGTGTATTCCTTTTCGGACCGTTTCTTAATATAAAAGGGATTTATTTTATTGTCGAACTTTGACCTTTTCGCGGTAACAAACGCGTACCATGACAAGCGATACCTTTCCATCGTGCTACGAAGAAATTTTATTGGGTTCCCCAGAAATTGTTCTCTAGGATTGATTTTTCGTTTGTTTTCTATTTCTTCTCAGTCGACTGTTGCATAACTAGTGTTTTCTCTTTGGAATTGCTACCGATGCGTACGCGATGGTAGTTTGATCACCTGAAAAGAAATTCTTTCTGATTATTTCAATTAGCCTTTTGCCAGTTCATGGGGAAAAGTTAATTTCGTCACTGATCTCATCAGCTCATAAATGATGACAGGAAAACGCATTTTTTTTTGTTTCCAAAATAAACATCGAAATCGGAATATAAGGAAAGGTGTAGTACGACGCGTTTGTTTGGACCTAAATCGAAAACATGGAATATATGCTAAGGAATCTGAGGTAATCTGAAGACAATTTCAATGTATCTTCGATTGCTCCAAAATGTAAACATTTAAAGTTTAAATAATGGTCTCCGCAGTGATTGGTTTATAAAGTCAAAGGGACCAGTAAGAATTTAATTTTTTTCCCCTTTTGTGTAACATTTCAATGTAACACAAATACATCTTCGATTATCTATATTGCACTTTTGTTTTGCCCTTATTCAGCCTAGAAATTAAAGCACCTTTTTACTGACGGGGTCATTGATGATCTGATTTGGTCTTCGGTAATTCAAGCCAACAAATTGCCTGTTTCTCTTTTCATGTACATACATATTCTATTAATTGGTTATTCTCGTCTTAATTTTTTTATTGTGCAATGGGCGACATATTTCAACGGGATGGGGTAATTGAAATGGTTTGTTTTGGTGGAGTAGGTGTGAAAGAGACGGCCGAAAACGAACAGTATTCAGACGAAGGGATGAAAAGTAATAAATTAGAATTACAATAAATTAATTTCGGAAAAACAAAAAAGTTATGTGGCATAAATATCATTAACAGGAATACACTCGTGCAAACTCCCCAGGGGCAGCAGATGTTTATCAGTAATCATGAGTAAAGAGCAGCAGACTTCGTGTCTGACTTCCCAAAAAATTGGGTCACTACGACAAATATTTGAAGCGAAAATCGACTTGAAGAATAGTTTCCTGAAATGTTATACCAGAAATTCTAAGCATAATAATATTAAATTAAAGCACGGACCAGTCAATGATCATGATGTCTTGTCAAGGATCTCCGATTGTCCTGTTTTGGGATCCCTTTGACATCGCTCATGCCATGGGTTCATGGGTTTGTACAAGGACCGCAGCACATATCCTCAAGTGTTCTTAATGGTGCCCTCAAAGCTGGTGGTCTCTTTAACTCTCTAGCGTCTTATTCCCATTTCAGGAGTCTGGCATCTGTCAATATCCGAAATATTGATTTTTTGTTGAATTTTATGATCAGTCTTAAAGTGCATAATTGTTTTTATTATTTCTCCTTATGTGACAAATTATGATTGACTAAATTCCTCTTCCGGCAAGTTATAGAAAATGGGATTATTGGTATCCATCTCAATTTGATTTTGGTACGGTAAAATGTAAAGTTATGAATGAGAACATTTAGTGTAAGATTGCCGCGTAACATCTTTCTAATTGTTGAGTGTAACTTTCGTGCAGGAAAGTCTCATTTAATGTAGTTTCTTTTGTTTCATTTTGCTTGCCTCGGAGAAATTTAAATAGCTTTGATTTTTGGTAATAAATTTTTATAAATTGCCTGGACGTGAGTTGGTTGTCACTGAATAGTCATCCAATAATCATAGCATCATCTAAGATAATTATTTCTCAGTTTTGTGGACCACGACGAGGAATAGTTGACACTGTGGTATGAATAGGTATAAAAACAGGCTCAAAACCATTCTCTTGAACGTAATTCTCAGAACATTTTATGGTGGTTTCTTTGTATTAAATAATATTATTTACAATTTTATTAATCATGTTCAAGAGTGTTGAACGCGGTTCATCCCTTCTGTCTTGTAGTGAAATAGTGAAGAACAAATTCAGTCGTACTCAGCAAATTGGGACCGTTTTAAAATCCTTTTATATTCAGTGGTGATAAGTGGCTCACTATTAAGTTAACAATTTTTTTAATATTCAATTAAATTATGTTTACAGTCATTTAAAGCAATAACCAGAGTGCAATTTATAATGCATCTAATAATTGAGACTTAACAATTACTTCGATTTTTTAATCTTGTAACATGGTAGACCAGATAGTGCCATGAATGATCGTAATAAACATTGTAAAGAGGACGTCTTTTTACTATTACCGACATCATTTTCTCTTTCTAATTCAATTAGGCTAATGTAACTGAAGGTTTGACTTTGATTTCGAATAGTTTAATTCTGAAAAAAAGACAATATTCTTATTTGACCACACCGCTTAATCTCGAGTCCTGTTTCACGAAACGTGCCAGTTAAATATAAATTGGAAATATAGTAGATAATTCCCAGTCAAGATAACACTCAAGAAAATTAGTTTTGACTATTTTGCGAGTAGTTCAGTGCGCCTGAAATTCGACAAAATTATTGAATGAGGTAATTATTTACCAGGTAAACAAATATTCATCCTTCCAGGAACTTCTTGGCAAATAAAAACATCCAAAAGCAACCCAAGTTCCGGCCGAAAGATAATAGAATTGTAAAACAGGCCGTAAATTTCCGTGATAATAGTGATCCTGCTCGAGTGAACACGTAAAGCAGACATGAATATAATACCTAAGGAAACTGAGAGTTCGCTTGTAAAAAACGGCGAACGAAAATCACCGGAAATACCTGGAAACCCGTTGGAGTGACCATTTTTGGTGTTGCGTAATCATCAAACTGGAATGTATGAAGTTGTTCGCATCCGACGTTTCAATGATCTCTTGGTAATAAAAAACAGGAGTACCGGGTGTGGTAGACGAAATGTCCTTGTCGAGTAACTTCAAGGACCTATCGTATTTTCTGTGTTTCTCAGCCTACCTGATCGTTGCATTGCGTAATAGCATAGTGTGAAATAAGGTACCGCTGATAGGCTTATTTTTCGCACTACATCTTGAAGAGAAATCAATAGTTTCCCCGGTTAATTGAAATTTTTACTGATAAAAAATGAGATGCGTCAGCGATCGTAGAAAGTGAATTTACATAATTTGGTGAAGGACAATTACAGACCTCTCTCATGTTGTAATTATATGATCATGGTAAACAAACGCCGGAAAGTAATTTATCTGTAAATAATTAATGGGAAGATATGGAAAGTAGAGAAACACATCTTTAAGGAGTGGCTAAGCCCGACATACATGTCATTTGAGTGATACATAGCGACAAGAACAATTATATTGGAAATGTAAGGTGTAAGAAGTAGCAAGGAATATCGTATAATATGTATCACGTAACTGTGAGTAAAGTAAAAATGCATTGAGAGAGAAACAATGTTTCACCTGAGTAACTCGCCACGACGCGACCTTTCATTCAAATATGACACGAAATTCGTAATGACAAATATACGTATTTTGATGTCGAAAGTAACAGTTAAAATCGTTATTATTCGAAAGTTTCCAAAATGTGTAATCGATATCGATATACTTCGTCGGGTGCCAAATGACTCAGTGTCATATTATAGTTTTTTTTTTTGACCCAAAGGATTCAGATACTGAGGTGCGACAAAATAGTACTGAAATCTGGGAATAAACTTGATACTCAGCCACATTCGGGACGATCGGAACGAATCTTTGGTACAATGGTATACTTTATGTTGATGATCCCGCTCTGCGAGGTTACACTTACAGAACATTGGAAAATGAGTGATCTACCCATTTGAAACCTTCAGCACATCTCTTCAAATTATCATTAGTGTAATTCTACCCCTTATTGTTTTAATAACATTTTTATATGGGTTTTCTCACCTATTTGGATCCATGTGTAGGTCTGTGTCGGTCTTTCATTGTTCAACTTGGGAACGGTCTTTTAAACGTATACAAAGCAAGTCATTGCCCTGTCTTTATCAATGAAGCGGTGAGTCGTTTAAGGACTACGATGTCTCCGATCAAGAGAAAGGTGTAATTTTATGAGTCCTGTACTTTCACATGAATGTAATTGTGTTGAACGTCTTGGTGACGAAGGAAAAGAGAACCATTCTGATTAGTTGTTTCAGAGGAGGCCAAAAGAAATGAAAGGACTTGTAGGTCTCCATGGATTTCTTCCTTTTTTAGTTTAGTAAAAGGTCACTCTGGTTCAACATTCTTTCATAATTTGCTGCCCTTTTCTTTTCCACTACAAATTGAAGCTTTTAATCATTGTCTCTCACTGTTACGTACAAAAAGGCTTATTCTACTGTACCTCTACGTCTGTGTACGGTTTTTGCAGTTTGCACCCTAATGGTTCTTAAAGTACGAATTTATTTTACCTATCAGCTAAGTGAGTACAAAATGCCGGTTTTCCAGTTTAAATCACACCTCAAAAGTTTGAGAATATGAAAATTCACTGTTGTGTCTGATCCTATGTTTGAGTGTATTCCATATTAGGTTGTGAAATTTTCTCTATATCGTCCCCTTTCTTATTCCCAATTTATTCACAAGACCTTTCTTTGTCTTGAAAACTCATTGTTGTCAAAATTTGGTTGGAAATATATAAGATCCCTTTTCTGAATTACAATGTGGGACCATTCTTGTAAATGTTTAAATTTTATGATTTTTTGAATTATTATTTTTTCTTTACCCAAGGTCTTGGGGTTATTTTAATGTTGGTAACACATTTTAACTTGTCTTGGTTTAGGTTCTTTATTCTTACAAAATTGGGAAATATGTAAAGAGAATCATCTGAATCATCTTGGCTTCCTTAACAGACGCTGTTAAGCTCAAAGCCTCAAATATTTGTAGTGATTATGGGTTACCGTCTTGCCCTAATGTTGCCATGGTTTTCAAATCTTTCCAAATTTCGTCATACATTTATAAACTGTGTTTGTGATTGAGTTGTCCTACTTTGATTTGCTGTGTTCATTAAGGTCGAGTTGTTCTAAAAAGTAATTTACATGGGCATATCAATGCTTCCACAATTTCAACAACGTGGCAACAAACATGGAACTTATTACTTTATAATTTATTAAACTTTTTAGATTAACTACTTTTTTGAACAATGAACTCCTGTAATATCCTCTAAATTAATTTATTTTTAATTGTGCACGCCAGACTCAAATATTTTTGTCAAGCTATTATATATTGCCAGCAATCACCAGTGAAGCGAAATTGAATGAATCAGTTCCATGTTAAGATTTCCTTTAATTTATTGCACATATCTTTATTCCATTTCTTCCTTCCAATAACAGTACATTTTATTTTATCAAAATTTTCTTTTTTTACCTTGAAATGCTCAATCGTTTTAGGTAGGACCGGAATGAAACCCCAACCCATATGAAACCTTTGAGGGAGAATAATTGAGGCATTAAGGAATGCTTTTAGACTTTTGCAAAAAAATATATATTAACCGAATGTTAGTATACCATTATGGATGCCCTTTCACATTTACTCCTGTGAGTACTACTTCACAAGTCTGAGGATGCTTGACTAGAAAATCTGAGTAATGTCCCAAACGACTGCAGAATTATTTAAACAACATTCTGATCGGATTTCAAATATTTTTTAGTTTGTAAAGCATTCACTGTTTAAAATATAAATAAGTGCCAAATTTCGGTTCGGTACTTTCTTCGTAGCTTTTATTCGAGTGACTAATTTTAGTCCCGGTTATACTTATCATGCATAGACCGTGACAAAAACAACATAATAATCCTTTTTTGTTTAATTTATGAATGTTGTGACTCAATTATATATTCTGTTGTCTTAAGTTTTAGTACAGCCGAAGTGTTGCCTCTTATCATTTGTTTGAGTTCTAATGAACATTAGACATAAATTCACTATTGAATTATTTAATGATAGGTAATATACATAGTAGATTTAAAGATTTATTGTCTGCATTGTTCGGACATATAAGGACTACGTGGTCATGAGGCCTTTGACGTGCAACATTGCGGTGTGTAGTAAATATAAAAGCCGTATGACAATTTGGGCAGTGGCTTTTGGGGCGTGAACATACAGCCTTCAGAACGGCAATGGTGTTCTGCCCATCCACCATCTACTGTTGCATCATCGATGTCCTCGTTTTATTGTAAGTGTTATGTAGTTTTTGCATATTGATGAAGGAAAATGCAAGGGGTCAATGGCTATCACACATAAACAAATTCAAATGTCTAATTACGATGATCTTCAATATGCACCAGCGGAAACATAAATGTACAATCTGCTATTTAGTCTTACAGAGAGCGCATGTTTTATTTCTGAATTGTGAATTTGAATGAAGAATTAGGATGAGGCCGTTTCGCAAATTAAAGATTCTTCCTTATTTGGTGAAGTGGCCCATGAACACAACGTAAACACACATGTTTTCACTATGAATAATTTAATATGTTGTGTCACTCTAGTTGATGATTATTTTATTCTGGGACAGAATTTTTGACAAAATCTTTTATGTTTAGTACTCCATCAATACATAAGTATCTGCAATAAACATCGAAACAATCGGAGATATTTAAGGTGTTCTCACAAGTGAAATGCACATTTTGGAGGGGGGAGCAAGGGTGGTTGCTTCTGATATTGATTACTGCATACCAATTCATGTTCGACTGGTTTATTGAGTCGAGTTGTGAAATAGTTGTGGTAGGTTTTTCGGGCCAAACACTATGGAAAAATGTTATACACTTGACTATTTGCAGAAAATGAATACTGCTCATATTTAATTTTTTAATTTGCTGGGGGTCTACTGTCCCTTCAAATTATTTGGAGGCCCTTCTAAAGCTTATTATACAAAATTTATACACAATTTTTAAGTGTCAAAATGTGGTACACAGAATTTCTCAAGTAAAAATTTCCATAGCCTTTACTTCATTCAAAATGTTTGTTTGTTGTTGAGTAAGTTTTGAAAGCCTTTGAAGGCAGGACTACACCCAACAAACTTCAATTGGTTTTAGTGAATTTTATTAACAAACGAATAAGTGATTTGCGTATGATTTGGGGGTAAGAGGGCAAAATAAAAACAACCAAAGGTGTATACGTCATAAGAACTGTAATAAGAGTTTTAACAAATCTGGCTAGAGCATTTTGAATGAGTTATGTACATATTTACTTATATGTGTGTTTGTGAGTCAACTTGTCTGAAAAAATAGGATATATAAAATAATTAAAAATTAGCACGGCCTTATTTATGAACTTTATTAAAGTAACAGTGGTCGGTACGGTGAAAGCACTACAGGGATGTAAATTAATCATTGTGTATAATTAACAAACAAAATATAACAAAGCAGGGCTACGGATTACCGACCGTGAAAGTCTAATACCAAGAAGCAGTTTACTTTGATTTAACTTCGTACATCTCAACCCAAAGGGAAACAAAAATTCGGAACAATAACTGAAAAAATGGATAGAACAAAAGAAATGGCAGTTTCAACAGGAAACCGTGTAAACTCCCTATACAGCAAGTCAGTTTCCGAAAGAGTCCAAAACGAACCTTTTATTTTTAGACTCTATGTTTTCCCCATGAATAATACGTTAACACATGCGCCACTGGGTTATTTTTGATTCTCCCCAGATTCTTGAATAAGTTGGCTTATACTTTCACACGAATACGTATAAAATATGTAGAGGTTGTATGATTTGCCATTCGAATTACAACCGCGTCCGTTGAAGGTTGGTTCATGATATCTAAGCCTTTCATGATGGTGTCTCCTGTAGTTGTATGATACATAAACGTGAAACTGTTTCCAGGGCAAACTTGGTAATGTAGGCTCTTTGTCTTTCCATACATTTTTCATGCTTGTTTCGTAAATATAAGGAATATGTTTGTGCTTCTCCCGGACGATGATTAATTCAAGAAGTCGGCGTGTTTCATTCTCCAGGTATCTCTCACAATAAATAACTACAAACTCCCTCAACACTTTGTTGATGTTCTTTAGGATTCCTCCAACTCACGTCTACATATTAACTTTCATATTTGATGATGAAAATCTTCATTATATATTGAAAATTATTAGTTAGACAGATTTTTTTATGTTTTAGTTTATAGTTTGCTTTATTTCAGTGAGTCAAACAAAACTGAAAATTTTGTAAAATAGAAATTTGACTAAATTTTTAAGACACACAACAACAGTACAATTGTTTAATTTAGCAAGACTGCCTAGAATTTGTCATGGTCGTCAACAAAATTAATACTCCTCTTTGGATTCGATCATTGGATTATTACAGTCTTATGGAATTTGATTGGTATGTGGTGTCCTTGGAACCGCCGACGTAAAAACACACATAAAACAATTTCACTAATTTATAGGTCCGTAAAATGTTTTTGTCAGTCTGGTGTCAGTAACTAGTGTTTTGCTTTCATAATTCGCAAAACGTAACAAATGAGAAGCTCATGGTCACGCTTCAAAATTTGGTCAGGTCAGTTGTATGTTTACAACCTCCTGATGGTTGACGACATTTTTTTGTGTTGTATATTTTTGTAGCACTGGTGTTTGAACCATTTGTCCTATGCTTCCACGCGGTCACGTAGGAATAGTTGTTGAATAATAAAAATATTAAAATAACTCTGCAAGAAAAATGTAAAAATAAACTAAATGAAAAGGAAATAGCTTTTTATAGTACGTGGGATGTTACTAGTTTGTAACTACAATCTATTATTACAAAAAGATGTCTAGAGGGAAACAAGCACATTCAAGGTTTTTTTTTCAAAGTATACCTTATTACTTATGTTTTTTGTGTTGAATTATATTAAGCTTGTAATATAAATTTTTACGTACATTCTATATTTAGGTAAGAATACTTGTAGATCTACTATAAGAAAATTTTAATAATTTCAATCAGAATTGTTATTTAGTATTTACAATGCCTTCTGTTTCTTTTTCGGTTTAAGTTACGATTTCTGACGAGGTCGATTTTGTTTCTTCATTTATTCATTAGCAAGTTATAAATATTTGTGCCAAAAATACAAGGTAGAGACGATGGATCAGTCTTCCTATAGTGGTTGACGATCAGGTGGAGCTTCCTTGTGAACAAAATATGGTTATCCTCTGGTAAGTTGCTTCGTGTGTGGTTGTTTGCCACGAAATTTGTTTTCACACCTGTCTTCAAAAACTGAGACGTTATTGTGTAATTTCGTAGCGGATGTGAAAAATCTGAATTATGTGTAGTGGCCTGAATTTGAGATTAATGAATTTATTTAAAAAAAGAGACATTAGAATGTATGGTGAAAGTCCCATTGAATGAAATCAGCGAAAGAATGTACTACGGTATTAGAATCTGATGTCCTCCAAAATTTAGAATTTGTTGAACGAGTTCAAGTTGTGATTTCATTGGTTATCGTTGGTTATTAATATCTTGTTATTATTACGCTAATAAAAGTTCTAAAATCTACATATCTGGATTGAGTATAGTAGTAGCTCATTCGCTACGACCTTTTATTAAATCATGCAGTAGAAAATATGACAAGAGAAAATCATAAGGAAAAATTGCTTGGTCTAACTACCTTCTTCTGGAGAAACTTATAGTATCGTTCAACAAGGATGGAAGCATTGTCTATAATATGAAAGGAAAAGAAACCACAGGTATCGGAATCTGCAGCGGAATTTATTGATATTTTGAAAAATGGAGGTGGAAGGCTTGCCTGCGGACAAGCAATAAAAAAATACGAAAACAAAAATGGTCGCAAACAACAGAAAGCCACTGAAGAATAAGTTAGGAAAGAAAAATTTTGGCTTGAGCAGTAATAATAAATAGTGGTTATGAATGGTAGATTTTTATAGGGGAAAGAACAAAGCAAAGGCCCCTGCAAAGGACAGTTCTCCATAAAATGTAAGAAAGTAGTCTAAAGCAAACCTGGAGTATCCAAAAATCGTGGAAAGCTAAAATTAATGACTGCATTTGACAATTCAAAAATATCACAGTTCTTCATCCAGCTGGTTACAGCTTTTTCCGGTTGCACTCCCAGATTATTTTTTCGATTGTCTTCGATTTTGCTGATTGAGTGGATGAGCTTTTTTCCCACGCTTAATTTTCAAACTGTTAGAAGTTCAGTTTCTATGAAAAATAATGATTCCTTCTCGCAAACAATGCGGAATCACTTCGATTTCTTCTGCTTCATTTTCTGTGTTCCTAATTGAAATTACTCAGACGTTATTAGAATAAATTTTCAATAAAAAAGCATAATTTTTTATTTATGTACGTGAGCCAGCAATAAGGCAGAAATATAGATCTTACAAGGATGTATGATTTTGTTATTTTTTTAATAATAATTCGTGTTTAGTTGAACTGCAATTGGTAATCTTCATCTTTTTATCTAAAGAATAGTCGACAACATTGGCAGAGCAATGCACCATCATGTGATTTTCGTGACTAACAACTGCAATATCATTCCTTTGCTTCTTCAATTAAACCCCTCAGAAATCTGCCTAGATAATTACACAATTCCGTCGGCTTTACTCTACATTTTTAAGGAAATTAAAAGTCGAAGTTTTGTATATATATATTGTTATGAATTGAGATGATTTCATGCGTTCATCACAATATTTCCAATCTGTCCGTTTCTTTTTAAGCATATAAATGTTATGTTTGTAGTTAAAGCTTTTTGCAGGATAATATTTGGATAACAGATAGACATTGTCAAGTGTAGCGAACAGGATATGCACATGCGACTCTTTGCGTGGAGTATGTGTTAGAACAATTCACAAATGACTAGGAGGGTTACGAAACAGCAAGGGAAGGGATCGTTTGCCCCACAGCAAGCAGCTTACTGAAACAGTCGTAAAAACCATTTTCTTGCTTACAGCGATCTACTAGTGATTTTGTTCACAATTAATTTATTAAATGCATTAACTAAAAGTTGTGAGAAAAGTACAGAAAAACAAAGTTTAGTCTCACTGATACAAAAATATTGAAGGGCAATAAACTTATTGCATAGGATGTCAATGCATATGGGAGGGCAATTTAAAACGCTGCACGGGGATCTTATTTTTAGGGTGCTAATGTAGGGTCTGTTCTTTGATGATAACGTGTTTTTTTCCATCATTCCATCATTTTCATCAATCATTCCCACAAATTATTTTCTTCCTAGTAAGGAAGAGCATCCTTTTTTTGGTAATAGAAAGCGCATAACCAGAAAGGAACTATTTTAAATGAAACTTTTAGTGTCTATTTTATTAAAAAAAGAACAACAATGTTGAGCCTTCTGACAGTTCTAAGAGGAAAATCTAAGTGTTTTTAAAGGTTTTAATGGATCACAATCATCTTTCTGCCAACCTGCCAACCTATATTCAAACATACAGGTTGAAAAGCTTGTAAAGTGCGAATAAGATTATTAGTTGCAGAGTTACGAACACTCGAACTGTTAGATGGAAATTGGAAAATTCGTGACACGGTATTGCAGGTTCTGTTAGTAATGACCGAAAATACCTTTTGGGCGTATGATATATCTGAATAAGTCTATGAGAGAAGGAATGAAATAGAAAAATTCACGATTAATGAATGTTTAGCGAAAGCACACGCAGCCAGTGTTGGGTGGAAGAAAAGAACCCCAATGGGGTTGCAAGGCTAACGGATGCGCCTGCGTTGGAAATGTGAAAAGCGGCAGAACGCAAACGTAAAATACTCTCAGTACGCCCGAATTCTTTGTCTTCGAACGGTTTTTGCGTCGGTCTTGGCTTCTTCACAAAGATACAAGCATAAAACACACACACATATATATGTAATATTGAATATACTTATCTAGCCAGCAGAAGTAATTCAAAGCAACTCAGTCGTATTTCAGCTTATAAAGTCGCACCTGGTATTTTCACGGTGAAAATCGGCCTACGCTTTGCTTCGCTTGTATAAATATACATTCGTTGGTCAATCGATGGTGCTTTATGTACATGTGTGTTCAGTGGAGTTTGTTTGCAGAAAGCAGATAATGTGTAAAATGTGGTTTGTGTTTAGGACGTGATTGGTTCTGTTGCAATTATATACAAGGACAATATAGAGTGCCTTGTTTGTTGGATATCGTTATTCCAAATATGTTTCACTGTCACGCAGCATGTGGAAGGTAAAATATTTTGTTTTCATTGGACTTATCAATCAACTTAGCCAATTACTTTCCTTTATTTCAAATTATTTGATTTTAAAAGTCCGTCTTACTTGAGTTTCCGTTCAGTCTCGAGGCGATGTCTTTAGGAAATGTAATCGAACTGACATGGTAGTATGTATATTTCTAGAAGTTTGTGACCGTCCCTGGGGATGGAAGTGCTTCTGTCCCATCGGAGTTTTACGAGTCATTTGTATTTTTATTTAGTACTGACTTTGGAGAATTTACCGCTAGCTTTTCTAGCTGGGTAGACCATGTGTGGGTTTATCCGTCCCTCAGAAATGGTTTCAGGTTTTGTTTCTTTCAATGAAAGATACATCAGGTCAGTTTGAAATTGTTGACTATTAGAATTTAGCTGTTATGATATTTCATTGTGTTCTTTTACACTCTATTGTGTCAGTAACAAAAAATAAATGCAATAGAAATGTCTATAATAAGCCTACAGGAAGTAGCTATTTACTTCTACGTAACAATGATGCAGTGTATATTTTTTCTGATGTTACTTAAACGTCGTGCACGCGATAAGGCTAAACATGGTTAACATTTTGGTCGAATTTGTACTTTTAAAACTTGTTAACGAGCCACAAGCAATTTACTCATCAGGGAGTTCACACATTCGTACGTTTCGCTCCATTTTAGTTTAGAGTCAAAAAATCTCCGCTTGTATTATTTGTGTGAGATGTATTGATCTCTTTGATGTTCGTGAGTTTCGCTGTCTGGTGCATCAGTAAATTAGATTGGAGCCGCCGTCAACACATCACCGCGTGTGTACACGAATATCATTAGACTTTGGTTGGATTATTTTGCACAAAAGAAGTTGTTGGCAATCATAAATACTGCAAAACAATAACCCCATTGTGTTCGGTTAAGATTTTAATTGTCGACATGTTGTACTTTATTGGGGTATTTTTTTTCTTAATTTAAGGACATTTCTACATCCTCTAAATGGCAATTAAAATGGTGCTTATACTATTAAAATATTAAAAAATGACTCATACAGACTTTAAGTAATTATCCATTACAAATTGTCTAGTTTTTAGAGTAATTTTTGGCCTTGTCCACGGTCATTTGCCATTTTTGTGTTTCCTGGATTGAAAAGAATCGAAGTAGTTGGTGTAAAATATCTCGGTCGCCTTCTAGTAGATAACTGGAGTCGGTCAGTCATTTCATTTGTGTCAAAGTGAACCCCGTGGCAAAGGAGACGGGCCACATATTTTTAGACCAATGGTTGCGTCCACATAATATGCACATGCAAATGCACTCATTGAACTCGTCCTTTACCTTAAGTTTGCCTGAAATTAAAATGATTTCTTTAATAATTCAGGTAGTTTCACTAATTTAGAAAATCTTTTTCTCTAGTTTGTCGGATAAGTGGGATTTCTGAATGGGCGTTTTCCCTCCATATTGAATTTGTGGAGTATAAAAACATATGAATCCGCAACTCGTGGCCATGGATTACTTCCTTTCTGGACTTTCATTTCTATATTACCTCGTTTTGTTAAATTTTTCAAAATTCCTCATTGTAACGTAAAATCGTTTAATTTTTCTTGAGTTGGCCACCAAGCTTTTTATGTTCGTTCCACTGTTTGATTCAAGCCAATTGTTTCAGTTACAGAAAGTGAGATGTATTATTCGATAATATTCATACTGCAGCCCTTCTTACGATATGAACGTTTCGACATAAAGATGAAACCATTAGATCAAAAATAGTACGAAACTATTTTTACGTTTGATTCATGTATTTTTCCATCACCTACTATTGCATTACCTGCCAATTGTTTTATACGTGATATTCGTTAGATTCTAGTAAGCAGGCTATGCGATTTTTCGGTCACACTTTTGAAACCAATTTCGGGAGTGATTCGGCTGATCGTCACGTTCTCAGGTATTTCAGAAGTACTTGTTTTTACTCGTCTTCTGTGTTTGACGTCTAGGAAATGAAGGAGAATGCAAGTGACCGGAATTCAAATATCATGGTGCCCTTCTTCCTTCCGATAATAGATTTAAATGTTACTTACCTAATCGAATTTTAACGATAAAAATCATTCTTATTAACGCCATGTTTTGCTTGCCTAATTTTATCAACCATCAAATATCATTTGGATTAATTTGAAACTCAGTTTTTGAAATTTGATTTTCTATTTTGAATTGACAGGTGATGAATAATCGAATAGGGACGTCTCCTGGACCTCATTTATTTTGACCCATCTTTAAAAATGAACATCATTTTTGTATTCTTTTGTCCTACCAAGTGTGCCCTAATTCTTTTTAGTTTGAACATGTTTTATTCGATATTAACTGTAGTCTTCAACACAAGTATTACCAAGATGTACCAAACAATGGGGCGTAACAAAGCCTCTACAAATTAAGAAATATAAAAGGAAAGGTATAGACATAAGTTTTAGCTTATTCCGTTAATTTACATTGGTAATTGACTTATTGAATACCCACGTTGATACTTGTTTTGGCCGTCTCTCTAAAGTTGTTTGCCTGTCTGTTGTTTTGACTGCTACATATTTTATAACCATGAAATGTAAAACAAGATAATATTAAACTTTCACAGCAATAGGTTGAAACTTGGAAGCTTTGGAATTCAAGTACAATTGTTTTGGTGAAGGTTCAATTTTTGTGTGTCTTTAGGACTCCCAGGGTCTATTTGTCTTCAATTTCCTTTTAATACGACCTCAAGATGTAACTTCGGTCACTTATGACAAATAGGTATTTGGCAAAGGTCGTTTCTATATATCAGGATCTAATCTTTCAGAATTCTATTAGTTGGAGTTTAAATGGCACATAATGTAAAATAACTAATTTATAGGCAATCCATATTTATAGTTTTGTTGTCGTTTCAATGACTTGTATTTCACACTAAGCAGGTATTTGAATAAGACAGTTGTGAATTTCTTTGGGCGAATTTTTAGCATCTGAATTTACCCATATGTTAGACAACAACAACATTTGGAAGCGAAGTGTGGAGTCTATCGTAAGAATAGAATCCGTTTTACGGTACACACTCGGAAATAAATTGAATTTTTTGTTAGGCAGCAGGGGCCGAACTGTTTGCGGTCGGTCGTTTTAGTTTCTCACAAAATCTTCATGTCGGATGCTGGGAACGCTTCCAAATAGCTTAAACGACAATATTTTGCTTCAATAACCCTTCTTTAGTCAACGGAAAAAGTTTTAAATTAAATTTACAACTATTTTCTTAGAGTACCCCAAACGATTTTCACAGACAGAAAGAAAAGGTGAGAAAACCACATAAAAAGTTCGGATTTATGTGAATAAAAATGTCGACAGTGAAAATCCGTTATAAGGAAGCCTACTGTATTTTTTAAATTGCCAAGGAAAGGATGGTGCTGGGAAAAATTGTCAATCTTCAAATTCAGATTTTAGTCATCTACAAAAATTGCACATATCTGCCAGACCTTATCCAGATCAGTAAGAATTGGATTTCGTTATTCAAACGAACAGTGACAGGTTTTCCAAAATATCGTCTTGATTCCAAACTTTGATCTTAACAATTGTTAATTTGATTCTCACTTGAATTCCATTAAAAGTCTATGTTCGAGACCTGCCGACTTTTATTAAACTTGAAATCGTTTATTCGAAAATGAGTATGATTCGTTAACGTCCTTTTCTTAAGTGCCACATTACGTAAATCGATAAGGCGTATGCTTTCTGTTTCCTTAAATTACCTATATGCACCGCTCTGAAAACGGTTCTAAGCTTGGAGTGGTTTTCTGTGGTTTTTTATGGGTTCATACGTGGGTTTAAATTAATTGGAATGAAATAATGTAAGGTGTGTGTGTTTGCGTGTGTGTATGTGTGCGCGCATATATTTACCTTTACCTTGAAAACGAAACACGCCTTATATTTTGGGCTATCACAGAACTGATTTAGCGTAAACTTTGGATGCGCTTAGATTTGGCCTCTGGCTCTGGTTTTTTCCGACTGAAAAATTGTGGAAAAGTAAAAGATACCATTGCATTTTTTGTAAAACATACCCAGAGCTGACGGTAAGGAAATGAAAGTTGCGTTAACGAGCAGAACTTAAAATTTTGATTTCAAATAAAAAAATCGTATGTGTGTGGCAACGGCCTTGCATAGGTAAATTTACCCACGTGTTGAGTGCGCACTCATTCAAAAATTTTAAACAGACGTGGGCAGACAGAAGAGGTAGGAACCCATGAACTAGAAATAGCAAGTACGTATCATGACGCGCAGAAAAAGACTTAAATAAAACAAGTTCGTTGCACCAGGTTCGATAGTTTAAGTGGGTGTATTATTATACCGCCATGAGGATATCGTTCAAAAAATATGAGGAAAACGAATCGATAGAAATCTTGTGATATTCTTTGGAATAGAAGAATTTCATCTATTTATATACGCAATGAGTACGCCATCTTCAGCATTGCAATTCCAATGTTGATGCAAAGGATTCTATTTATTTAGGTATCCGTGGTGAACTCAATTTCTTTTCATCCACAATGAATAACACATTCTTAGGGGAACAACAAGAATTCATCTTGTTTCCTTTTCACTAGGAATGAATGACCGAGATTTTGGAACATTTGGAGGCGATGACTCTTGTCAGTGACTCAATGACGAGGTAACGAGAGATCACACGTTCCAACTGGAGCAGTAAGGCAGGGATATAGTCATAGGTTACCCTATAAATATGTTACATGATTACCATTAAGTTACTAAGTAAGAAATGACAACAACAATGAAAAGAACATCCTTGACCATTGCTAAAAATAGCAAAAAATATTTTTCGTTGAACCCCGGCTTTGTGTCCAAATTTCTTATATTTTAAACCCGTAATGCATATATGATGTTTCTTGTATTTTGAAAAGTTACAAAGAAACCAAACTCATCGACCTGGAAGATCTCTGTAGGGATGATGTGACGGTTAGGTAGTTCAAAAAGGGCACTTCATTGACCTTGCGTAAACATTTGTAACATAATATTTTGGAGAGAATTGAAAAAAATATCATAAAATGAGTTTTATGACTTTGAAGATTTTTCTGTCTGGTATTTTCGGCAATTAAAATGTACAGCCCTCCTTTGGTTTTTAGTTTTAGTTATAGCTACCCATGCAATGATATCTATCACCAGAATCTGTTTCGTATCCGCAATTACTAGGCTTTTCCCGTAGTGCGGTCGGGGCTAATTAAGTGGATCGATTGCTTTTGTCTTTCCGGAGGATTAGTATGCTTCCGAATGACATTCAACTTTCGAAAAAGGCTGAAAAAGAATGGACGGAAATATATATCTGGAAGACCGTGGTAGGAGCAATATCCCAACATAATGTGGCCGAGTCGGGTTTTGAATAAGAAGAACCATTAGAATAGTTGCGTTGATTTAAAAAGAAAAAATTCTCAGCGCGTTCTACACCACAACATCAATCTTTTTTAGATTATAGTAAAGTAATGGGACAATCTCAACACGAATATTAAAGTAGTCTCTGAAATTCATGAGTTTTAATCAACGGTTGGATTTGAAAGCAACTTAAAAATGTAAATAGATATACCGTGTAATTTAAAATATATATATATTTATTTTAGTTGCATTTACGGTTTTTATAGTCAACTAACGATGTTTCATTGTATTACTGAGACGTTTCATGTGTTCACCAGAACGTAGGAATTACTCAATAAATACATTCACCTAAACTTTACGTTTTGCAGTGAACTACAAATGTGGTCTTATTGACCTTCTGGTGTATGACATTGATATTTTGTGAGGACACAAGATTTTTTTGGGGTAAGTGTCGGGTACCTAAAATTGAAGAATGCACTGTAAATAAGGAAGGGTGGATCCTTGTACGCATGCATGCCTTGAAAATTTCATTATGTGACAACTGGAAAGTGACTTATTAGTAAAGTTGAAGGCGATGAGGTAATATTTTAAGCAAAGTCTGGAATTCATGGTTTTTCCATAAAATGTAGTTGAAGCAAATTACTTCATGTATGGGCGAATGAGACAATGAATAGAAAATGAAAATGGGTCATTATTCTTCGCCGCGCAAAATCCATTATTTACCTGCAGAACAAATATATCTGTTACTATTTTATTCGACATTAAAAGGAAATGACCTAAATGGTTATTTGACTCTTATTAAAACAGGTAAGGTGACGACATTTTCTTTCATAACTTGACCGTAAATTTAACGTTAGGACGCGCAGATTCATACGTTTCAAAAAAACATCTGGCCGCGCATAAAAAACAGTTTTTATTTATCTGGAACAACGTTATCAACCAGGCTGAAAACTCTTCTAGGCACGCTTTCTCCTCAAATTCAGTGTTCCTGTTCAGGTCGTTGAAGTTGTGCCCGAAACGCACTCGTTCGGGTAGTCAACGAGCGAGCAATCATGTTATTGTATGGTCCTAGGAGTTGACTTCTGTTGTAATGCCCTGTAAAATGAGATTCTTCACCAAAGAAGAGAGTTGGAAATTTTAGGTATAAGAATCAATGACATTGTCAGTAAGAAGTTTCACACGTAATAAACAAACTGTCAAATAAATTAAGTCTCATGAAAATCTTTCTACAGTTGGTTACAGACAAAGTTAACAATATTACTCTTACGGAGTACTCAGAAGTTAACTCACATTCTTCTTTTATTGTGAAATTATGAATCGCACGTTATACTGTGTAATTCCTTGGCTTTACGCAGACCGCACTCGTATTTGACTTAATTGTTAAGCGACATTTCACAGTTTTGTGACCGACATCTTATCTTGTACCTGTTCTCTATTAATTGCGACATCACCTTTCCGCCTTGATGAGATAATTTGACCCATTACTTAAATGTTTGAGCACGAAAAAGTGAATTGACTTAGTCTGTTGTCAGCTGTAGATAAGAAAATACGCAATATTTAAAAAAACACGAAAAGGGCAAAATGTCGTGTGATAAGTTTTGAAGTATTAGAACTTTGGCAGTGAACTTGAGCGATAAAAATTTGTTAGATTCGTCAGACGACAGCTGTTTTTCAATTTGCTGCCGTTACAATCAAACTAAATCAATGATACGTCCGTTTCAGACGAATTGTTTAACGACTTTTACACCAGTTAATAAAAGTGGTCATAAAATTTGATTGTGCACTTCCTTGAATTATTAGAATAATGTCTGTAGTGTATAAATAAAATTATGTTATACGAATGTATGTGTTATGTGAATAAGTATAAGTTTAGCCATCCGTGTATGAGTCTCTAATACATAATTAGCCATTTTTGTACTTACTAGTTATACTTGTACCACGCTTGCAAGAAAGTATAGCAGATTTTTTGAAAATATTACTCAAATATATGGAGAAAATAATTTATGTAGGATATTATCCAGAGTCCTATAATTAGAGTAGTTAATGATATTTTATTTCTTTATGTAATTTAATTCTATTAAAAACTATTATATTGTAGGATGAGTAGATAATATGACTGTCGTATTCTTATTTAAAAAAACTGTTATTTAAAAGCACCCTAAAATTCCTTCGAGACATTACCAAAGGCTACCAGGTAGTGCTAGTTGCTGAAGTTTAAAGTACACAAAGAACTTTTACTTATTTTAACGAGAATAAAATTTTCTTAAACCACCTGCGTTCTCGTCTTTTCATTAGGTAAATGAAAGGAGGGTAGAACACGCTCACTGTTACATCGAGCCGTAATACATACAGTATCTGAGGGGTTGTAAGGACCATCACAAACTGCTGGCCAGTTACGGTCGTTCTATGCTCCCTTGACGACCAGGCCAACAAACAGCTATTGCGCCCGCGACCAGAATATACATTTACGTTGTTGATTTGGAGTTTTTCAGTTTTGTATGTTTCGTATTTTAATATATTGTTATACACCACCTATTTGGTGCCCAAATGTTAAATTGGTGACCCCGACGTTGGAGATATTTGTAGTCCCGAATGATATGCATAGATATTTGCGTTACGGAATTAAGTTAACCAACCTTTTGGGAAGACAAACCTGACTTATCGTTCTTCCAGGTTGATGAATTGTTTAAAATTAAAAAAATCACACAAGAAGACTTGAAGTTCGCAAACCTCGTTACTCATTCCAATAATAGGTAAAGATATTCCAAATAAATATAGGGAAGCCAAAAGTAGATTATTAACCTTTTACACTCCCAATACCGCTAGTAGAGTTAAAAAATTATTTACGTGTGTAGAATTAGGGGACAATAGGCTTACGGAGCTTTTACATAAAATGCATTCTCTAGTGGAAACTAATCGTAGTGGATAATTTTTAAAAATACTTCGTTGGACCAATTGCCTGAAAGTGTACCCCAGATTCTTGCAGTGAGCTCTGCAGTTAGCGGTTATGGCAGACAAAATTTTGGAACATTCATTGATGTCGAGCATAGCTCAAATCAGTCAGCCTCTAAGCAACGATTTGTCAACTCACCTGGACGCCTTAGAGAGACAAATAGCATCTCTGATCGTTGCTCGCTCTCGTACCGCTCACCTGACGCGCTACGTAGGAGAAGCCCGTCCAGAAAAAGATTCGGAAGTCGTACTCGACGCAAGTTTTGTTTTTATCATGCCAAATTCGGAAACAAGGTAAGACATTGCATCAAACCTTGTCAGTGGCATTCCAATTCGGGAAACTAAGGACCGCAGTAGATATGTTGGCAACCGCTACTGCTGTACCAATCAAACGGGGATTGCCCCATTTGCGGTAGCATGTGCACTTTTCGTTTGTCAATCTTGTCTGCAGAATGAAGAGTCAGAATAAGAAAATAAGTTTCACAGAATGAAAATTGGATTTTTCTCTATTTATAAATCGCGTCAGCTTCCGGTTGAACAAGTTCCTCTGCCTGGATTTCCTGTAGCCATTTTCGCGGCTCTCAAGGAACAAAAATGCAGAGATCGTCAAAACCTGCAAGAAAATTCATTAGGTTCCTGGAACTGCAACTTAATCCTGGTTTCCTAAATTTCTTTCAGTTGCTCAAAAAGACAATAAATCAAATGTGTAAATCGTCTGAAACATTTTTTGGGAGGGCCAAATGGTCCACGGTTTTTTCCCCAATGTTGGTTGGCTACTCTTTGGTACGGACCACCGGGAAAGTGCCATTTCGGAACTTGACAGTTATTCTATCATAATTTTTACTCTTAATTTTCTGAATGTTTCTAGTGTGCGTTTGCATACTTCACATACGTGGTCTAAGAATTTACCTGAAAGATTGGATACCCGGTATAAGATGCCAGTTTTAACGCCTCTACTAACTAACTAATCCGTATATGGGATGATGATTGAAGGCGAAGGAGAAGGTTGTTTTTCCCCTCTTTTTGTACACAAACTCTCGCCTTGTAGCCATTCCAATACACAGTCATCCTCGAAGCCATGAGTTTGGGTATTTTTAAAGAGGAAAGTAGGCTTACAGGCTTATTGTTTACATAGAAACCAAATAAGATGGGCATGAAAGTAATAAACCATTGGTAGTGGATAGTCAAGTAGTTGCAGTTTTTCATAATAATTTGTAAAAGTTATAGTGTAAGGCAACTGAAATTGACTCGTTCAAGATTATTGGTTTAAATATATTGAATTATAGTTAACATTCAATTTGCTAAGTTTAATTATGGGTTAATTGATGAGAAGATTGATCTATGAAGTCATTACGGAGAGAAAATCATTACCATGAGTCTATGGGTATTCGGGTAGCTGAGCATATAATAGTCAGCGCTTTATTGTCTGTGAAATGTAATTAAGAACTCCAAAATAGTATTGGATTTAATGGAATAAACATGAATATTAATTGATGTGTAATAATATATATAACAAGACGTGTAGGTTCATGTTAATCGTAAAATTTCTGACTTTCATTTATCGTTTTCACAATGAATTTGGTTGGTAAAGCTAAGATTAAAATTTGTATTTGAATCATATTTTTTCATGCTTAAAAAATTAATGGATCAAATTGTGCTAAATGCATTCTGTGAACTGATAGAAGCAGTGTGTTCCGCTTTTGTTTCTTACTTTGAACATTTCATATAAAATTTTATTATGAAAGTTCTTACAGTCCTATTCTGACGTGATATTCCGGCTATAAATAATATTTATTAAGTTGCATTTAAATTAGCATTTATTAACTTTCGTACATATCAATTCAGTTAAGAGTACCGTAGGTGTGCCATTCGGCTAGAAATATGTTGGCAGCCCAATGTTGGCCTTATTTTTAATTTCATTTATGTGTTTTTTATTTTAAATCATTCCATTATTTTCTATTGCATCACGTCAATAACTTCCCTTTAGTGACGTTTCTATGGGTAAGTAGTATTTGAACTACTTTCCGCTCTTGTTTACTTCAGATTAAAGTATCACAAAAATGCTTTGTTGCATTTCTATTTACATGTTAAACGGTTTTGAGTAGTATTGTCTCTCGGCATATTTATGAATATATTTACAAACGGTACAATTTTGTGTTACATCTTGCAAGAGACAAATGCCGGGGCAAAGTGCTTAAAATAATGGTTTATTTCGTGTTAATAGTTGAGTCATTGGAAGTTGTCTAGTAGTGCATTGTTTCAGACGTATCCGTCCTAATTTCCCGTCAGGGTCAGATTAATTCGGGTCGGTGTCATTGTGTGAATTTAACAAAACAAGAATTTGTCTATCGCCAGATGTAGCGGTGTTGGTGTCTGAGGGGAACATGAAAAGCTAGAGAAAAGTTGTTGCGTTTTTCTTGCCCTCTGGCTAATCGATAAGCCTTTTCCTCCCTGTCTGCTAGTTTCACCCTTCGTATCGCTGGGGCTGCTATTCAACCCCAACATGAAATTGCATTCTTTTTCCTTCCAGACGTGCTCATTTGGTGACTATTCGCAGAATGTTTTGCCTCCTTGCAGCTTCACTTTGAATGCGTTTTAAGCCAAAGTAATCCTTGTAGGCGTCGTTAATAATAATTGTTATTCAATTCAGTAACGTATGATGGTGTAAGAACAAGAAAACGGAGTGGTGAAATACACAATTAAATCACTTGCTGACCGTGCTTCTGGTAAATTTCAGTAACCGTATACATATAAGCAATTATTTTCGGCATTAAATTGTCTGTATGAAAACAATCTGCTCGTAGAACTTATATTATATATTATATTATATAACACTTCATATGGCGGGTTAAAGGTAGAAAAAGAAATTTGTTTCTACAAATTTCAAAAAATTTTGGAATTTGACAAAAAAAAAACAAAAAAAAAACGAGACGGAAGAAAAGAAAAAAAGGTTGGAAGTTGATGAAAAAGTTTTACAGAGAATGTGAGCATGGCGAAAACGATAGAATGCGGCACATGACAAAAAGAAAAGTAAAACCAAGTTAAATGCAACGTGGAAGACGTTAGTTGAAGCCTACCAGTCGATCCAATGTTTAATCAGTGCAGGTAAAGCCGTGCCCGATACAAAGGCGCACCTCAGGGCGAATTGTTGTGTTGTGGCAATGTATTTAAGTCGTAAAGAGGGAGAATTCTTGAGGCATTGTCCAATTGTCAAAAGCATAACATGAGTTTCCATTTAAGTCGCGTCGGATACTCGAGTACCTCTCAGGTAATTCCTAAAGCAAACTTACATCACTTCTGCATAAGATATACCGCATCCATGACATAATGTACGTGCCACTCTAACTGACTTATTGTAACTGAAGTCTTTGACAAAAGTAAATTCGATCATTTTAATGGAAGAAACATCCAAATGTTTCGGTGGGAAACATATGACCTCCCTGGAGACTCTCGCTCATTAGATACGACACTACTCCCCGTAGCCATATGCAGACATTGTATAATGTCCCTTCTACATATGACACTACGTGGGCTTAAAATGATTGAGGTAGCGTCACTGACAGAATAGTATTCCCATAAGGGATAGTGCGCCATTAGGAATTCAGTTTTCATGCAGTAAAAACTTAACTTTTTCAGTTGTGACCGATTCCGTTGCTGTTTTTAGAAACTAATAGAAAAATCGTAGAAACTCTCCCGGATAGATAGCCTTGAGCATTTGCAAGTCTAGTGAAATCTCCATTCCATTGCATAAAAGAGTTACCCGTTTTATTTTACTACTTCTTCAAGTGAAATAACTTTTTGTGGATTTATAAGAAACTTTAATCGCCCAATATGGCCGCCGCCATCTTACCTGTCTTGCACTTTTGCCAGAGTTAACGTTCCTTTTACATAGAACCTGTCAAGTTTTTCTGCTCAACTAAATTTCGTGATGAATCTATAATTCTGTGTTTATACTATAGGTTAGGTCTTCCCATTTTAGTTGGCTAGAAATTCATTTGTATTAATATATTAAATTAATGCATTCATTGAAAGTGTAAAGTTTTTGTGTACAGGTTTTGTTTTTACTTCATTTAGATATCTTTCAATTATTCCTGTAGTTTAAATTAATAATTTGTAAATCTTACGTAGCCCACGTGGATCCAATTTCTATATATAATTTCTTGCTTCAAAACATGCAATAAATTTCACGTTATGTAATATAATTCGATTTATACGGAAGTTATTTTTTACTTGCAAGTTCTCCAGTCCTGTAATTCCTGTAATGTCTGAAATTCACCTTTTCTTTTCCACCTGAAACCAAATTGTCTGACGTTCTCTGACGTGTTCTCCGATGAGTAAAATGATCCATGAAAATCCTAGAAAATTGCTTTGTTGTCATTGTTAATTTCCAGAATAGGTTTATTATAATTATAAATGTATAGTTAAAAACAAATTGAATTCTATGACATGCGTAACAGAGGCAAATTACATTTTAAGTGGTGGACAGTGCCACATTCACCCTTTAAGTGAACCAGGTGACTTCATGCTATTTGTATGTTTGACTCATTAATATTTTTTCTTGTTTGGTTCCAATCGGTTTTCAACACCTGCGATTTGTTCGATAGTTGTGGAACAGAATTTTATAGTCTCTTCTAATAATCCGTCGAGTGATGACAGGAGACGAAGTAGGGGGCCAGAAATCCTCAAGTTTCTAAATGGTTTTCCTGAAAGCCTTTTCTGTGCGCTCTGCGCTACTAACGTAATTCTTTTTTAGTTTTAAAAACTCTTAAAAGTTTCGTTTCTGGGTTCCCGAAATTTCAAGCTGACTCTTTAATGCACGATGATTGATAATATAGTAGCTGGGCAGACATTACAGAAACTGATATTTATTTCGAAGAAGGGGCGGTATCTAGAGGCAAACACAGAGCAGATGTAAAATACATAAAACCATCGTCACCAATGTTCTGTCTCACGGGCAATAGTTGCAGTAAATCTTGAACATGATATTCCGTTTTCAATATAAATCCAGGAAGGTTTTCTTACCGTATTTCCCTGTTTTCAATTGTAGAATTGGACTTGGATGTGAGTGCACATGTTTGTCTCAAGAATGACGGGTGGGCCTTAGGAGTTTGTATTCATTTTTCAACAGTTCGGCAAGTGACTAGACAAAAGTCTAGTTGACCTTGAATTCGGGGCCCCAAAGAAAATGATTGATTTCACAACTCGTTACCAGTGGTTATTGTTTAATAATTGTCGTCGTTTTCGGTCGACTACGGACCATGTTTAATCAGTACCACGACTATAACCTGCTTCCAGGACAATTTCAAGTAACGTGATTTGTTAATCAATTAGGCTTGCGTTTGTTTGAGTTCGAGTTTGTTTTATCGATTATTTTACATCTATGTTGGTCTACTTAGTTTATGATAATTTACAGTCACGTTGCTTTGATTCCCTCAGCTGGTTCTCATTCTGAAATGTTTAACTGCGACAATATTTGCCCGGATTTCTTCCTGTCCTTTAATCATGATATGTACTGCTTGCTATTAGTGGAATTAAATATTTAAAAAAAAAAATATTTAATCTCGGTTAGTTACATAATTATTTGATTTTCTACGTTTTTTGACTCTATGGAGACTGGTTCTTGAATTGATAAGGGCACAGCATAAGTTTGTAATGCATTAAATTTTTATAGCGAATAAATTAGGATTTGCAACTTTTTTGGAATGTTTGGGGACTTCGTGTTGTGTAGTGGTCGGACTGATAACCATCAGAACTTGTGACCTAATAATTGACTACAAAATTGGTAAATCAAGCTTTATATCTGTTTAAAACTTTTAGGTAAATATGCTGTGCAAAGGAAAATCGGTCAATAGTGTTATCTGTCAATACTGTTATTCTGCTCGGTATTGAATCGATATTTTTTATGGTCAACACCTGGCTGGTAGTTTTTCCTGTGTTTACCTATTCAACCCTAAATGCAGTTGTATGGGTTGTTTACGTTCGGCATGGCTTGCTAAAACAGGACTAATTTCCATTTTGTGAAATGGATCTTTAGCAACTGCCGGATGTTTTAATGATTTTTAACGAAATGAATCACTGATTAAGGGAATAAATAAATCATAGTCATTGTTTTAACTCTATTTGTTATGCCACTGTTTGTCCGCATGTACGCGTGCGTTTCATTGTAAGTCCGTGCCTCTTGCTCACGTTACGGCTTAGACCCACTCTATCCTATCCTAAATAAAAAGTCACGATTTGTGTGTGTACACGTTCCTTTCCAGTATGAGTCAGTTGGATGTCTCAAGTCGAAATGTTTTGCTCTTTGCAAGTGCAGCTTGGAACCTTTTGTCACTCACCGTGGAATGCGATCAAAATCAAACACCTTATCGTTCACCATAAACTTTAGTTCCCTAATAAGAATTCATAGAGGTAGGAATATGAGAATTGATAAATTCTGTTTCACTAGAACCGTAGTTTTAAGTATTGTTGAACTATTGAAGTAATAACACGTTTAAAACGTATTGGTTGTGGATTGTTTTGGTTCGATGCCAGTACTGAATTTGCAATTTTAAAGAGAGAGTATGTGGAGTTGTCGCTTCATTATGTTAGCTTCCTTGGTATTCAGCAAAAACGGGCAAGATATTAAGCCGAATGCAATCGTAGTTTCCGCGACAATAATACTGCATTTCTTATTGAAACCATAGATATGCATATGAACGCACTGAACGTCAGTCACACATTTGAGAATATCCCTAACCTTTTACTCTTCTAAGTGTGTTGCGTACAGTGATAATGTTGTACGCCCAGATTAGAAATAACTTTTAACCCTGTAACCCTTAACAGTAGCAATTATTGAATTGGGTTGCAGACAACTGGTGCAGGTAGTGTACGATTAACCGTGGTTGTAACATGTCTTTTCTATTCGTCAGCAAAAAAAATTTATGATTGCGACTCTGCATTAAAAGTTTTAAATTATTAATACGTTATTAATTTATTATTGTTTAACTTTATTATTTTATGTTCTTATTTTTGTGTTGTTCGGTTATTTAAAATCTTTATTAAGTCCTTATTTTCAACTCATAGCTATTTTCGCAATATTACTGTCACATTTAATTAATAAATTATTAGATTAGAATATTTTATGCGGTTATATATAGCTTCGGGGGAAGAAAGAATTTCTAGGATAAAGAATTTATATCCTTTGTTGTAACCATATTTTAATTTTTGGAACATTGAGATTGGAATGACATTTTTAGACTATAAGACTCTACATTATTAAACGAGAGTTTTTTATATTAATTGCACACCCACGAGTCCAAAGGGTTGACATCAATTTAATGACGCTCTATTGGGCTCTGATGTATTGTTCCCCATACAGCCAGCAGATAGCGTATGTTTCTAAGTGTTTTGTAGCCGTCATGTATACAATTTTAAATTAAATTGGCTGTCAGTGCAGTCGTATTTTCAAGAAAACCCTTCTAAGACAATTCGAAACTCAGCCCTCTGAAATACACCACTTAACGTAACGAATCGATGTAGATCTTTTGTCACCATCGAGTCGCTGTTTCCAGGTAACTTACACGGGTTCATAAATCACAATTCTATATATATGCACACATGTTTATAGAGACGCACATATACACAGCGGTATACACATAGGTTCGAGCGCACGTGCGTGGAGCTTGCCCTTAGGGTACTCATCAACACCCAACATGCCTTTGGTTCCTTGGGATCCGCTTTGGTATTGAATTTAATCAATGGTTTACAATTGTTGATACTCGAGGGTACGTTTCACACTTCAAACGCCTTCAAGGAGCAGTTCACGTGTGATTTTTGGTGCTTAGGGACTCTTCACATCATGAACAGAACGCAACTATTGTGTAAATAGAGTACTGGAAATAAACAAACGTTAAAGTACACGTCCTGTGCGGCAGGTGTGGTTCCTGATTAAGAATGTCAATAGTTAATTATTAATTCTATAAAGCTGTACGAAAACTGAAATGATTATTCAGAATTATTTAGACAAGGGTGTTTTAGTTTCGTAGGTTTAATTTGCAATAATAAATAATACGCAGTTTATTAATGTATTTTAATATTAATAATTTTATTTTATTACGGTAAAATAAAGTAAACAATGAGTTTATTTACTTTCCTGACATAGTTGTTGTTCAATGTTGTGTATTTCTTCAGGCTCCGTCTCCCTCCATTCCCGAAATTACTTTTCATGTAAAACAGTGTCAGTGAGAACAGAACATTGCACGTTCTCACTAAATATTAAATCAGTTTTTATCATTTGAGAAGAACCCAAGACTAGGATTCGGTCTCTCAGCGGGACCTGATAGTTTTGGAGAGAAAATTCCTGTTAATGTTTGACCCATGATGGAGGTACCGCTAAGAAGTCTTATTAATGAGAGGACTTTATTTTTGCTTGGTTTCAGGCCTGGAGGATGCGGAGAAGAAAGAGAGTCTCATGTGGTTCACCGCGGGATGCCTCCATACTACACGCATGCGAACGGACATCCGCATGTCAACCTTCTTCACCAAAGGTAAGCTCACTGCCATTATTTTTCTGTGACATCTGGTCGATGGTCAGAGACATGAATTTGAAATTTAGGTACCACTCGACGACATCACTACAAGAAGAGGTGGAAATATCTCTCTGACGTAAAGGTTCTGAATGTTTTGGTGGATTGATTTTTTGTCTGTGGCTTGAAATATTATTTCCTACTGGAACGCGACGGCGGGAATAACAGGATACTCGTGTCTAGGGTTAGATATTTAAATATTTAGGAAGGGGAAGTGAGTAACGAGTGAGATGATAGGAAACTTGGCAAAATGAATATTAGAAAGACAAAAATATTTTATTTCAAGGTTTATATCGTGGATGGTCAAGCGGTGGTACTATTTTTCGCTATTATTTGAGTGTATACTTCCAATCATCTATGATTTGTTCACTCCATAATAAAAATTATCGTTTCATTGTACAGATTTTAAATGGCGTCTTTTGGGTGGTTGACGTTACTTTGCACACTAATTAAATTTATTTAAATATTTAAGTATTTGCCCCACATATTTTCATTTCAAATTTCAAAGGAAATTTCAAAACTTGAGTTCTTTTTATTCATGTTTTTGTTGGTGGCCTTACAGATCAAGGTAATGCATTTGCACGACCCAATTGACAAACAAGTTGCATACGCGGCTTACGGAAGGCGGAGGATCTACTCGAACAGGTTTTTGTCACGAAAAATGAATTGACGTACCATACAAACTTTTCATTTAAAGAATTCCTTGTCGATTCTTTTAGAAATTGCTGGAAATAAGTCGAATAGTCCTATTTGTAGGATCAATTTGCAAATAAAAATTTCAAGGAGTTTCATTGCTAATTGTATGACTCGAATTGTTACATATAAAATTTAAATTTGGGTTAGAGACAAACATAACACTGGACTATTAATTTCGGGTTGTGCTCAAATGAGTAGCGTAACTCATAAATGTAGTTCTACCAGGAACAAAATAGAGGATTACAAGATACGGATCTGAGATTTTTTACATCCAGAACTTTGAAATTTTGTGTTTAATTTGTCACATATTACGTTTCTAAAATAAATTAAATTAATCACTATAATAAGAGTAGAGTTTTTGTATAATGGTAGCGAACACGTATAATTCATTAAATTAAATTCATTCTTTCCTGCTCTCCGGTAGCATTGCTTTAAGTGAACCATACATCCGTCGTATGATTGACATAGGTTTTTCTCATGATAAGATTGCATGGAATGATGTTCGACAAGACAACGCAGGAGAGATGTTATCTTTCTCAACTTGAATATGTTTTGCGCCCTCATTGTTTTCAAATCAGGTTCAAAGGGGTTTCTTTCCTAGTCCAATAGCTAGTTTGTAGTTAAGTGCAGTTGCTAAGTTTGCGTGCTAAAGAGTTGACCTGCCGTGAGATGTTACAGAAATTCCCTGGGAGGCTTATAGTAGCGACAGAGGCGGTGGTATACACATCAAGACACAAATATGTGATGTTACCTGCTCCAAAAATGCACTAATATCCAGTTAGTTTGAATCTCTGGTCGACGTTAGTGATGATATTTACGTGTGAACTTTCTAGGTTTCGTAGTCTGATAAGGTTGAAAGAATCAAATGTGTCACCGTTGCAGAGCTGAGGAAAAAACCTACTTGAAATAGGAATTTTTATGTCATGCCTAGGTTAGTTACACTAGTTGAACATTCATGTCAGAGACCATGGCATTATTGGTTGTATTAATGTAATGCATTAGATGGGGGGTATCACTGGTTCTATTACCTACACTTAAAGTAAGTCCGAGGTTGGGAATTCTTTCTAAGAAGTAGATAGCACTGAAAAATTTTCTTATAATTTTATCACTTTGTCACAGTAATTTTTGGCGGCGTCTAACAATTTCCCTCGTGATTGTCTTTTGATTCTCTTGTCAATCGATTTTTATCTTCTATGGCATCGGTGTGTCTTTTTTTCTATGACACAGAACTAATATTTCATTTGTGTCGTTTTTTTGTTCCAACCGTCGATGTTCTAAGATCAAGATCTTCTCCCAAGGTCACGATGTGACATTTGACACTGTTCAACCAGAGAACATTCTGGTTATTCATTAAAACTTGGCAGGGTCAGCAATGTATCTTAGCATCTTCCTTTGTTATGTCTGACTGTTAGGTGTGACACGAGAACAAAATGATCAGTGTTGACGTGTACGAGTTCGGTCGCTTGTCAAAGGCCGTTCAAAGTCAACTATTCGTGGTGAGTACCAAAAGGAGGAAAGTACTCTAACGGGAACTCGTTCTAGAAGTTTCCTAGAGGGATGGCACATCCCGTTGGACTCCTTTCTGATTTTTTCTGTTTCATAGCATTTTAAGATTGTTACCTAAAATGGGAAGGATAAGAAACAGAACTGGCATTTACTAATACTCTAGTGCCATGAAAACTCTAAGATTGCCAAAGGATATTTATTCTGGGAATACCTATATTGTTTATATATATTAACAGGATCCTTCACCATGCTGTATTTCATAATTTATGTCTGGTTAGCTGACTTCCTTTTTGTAATTCTAACAGTGAAACTCATAATCTACAGACTAACCCCACGAATGGCCTATCACCCCAATTGTTCTCAAATATTTGTTTTATTGCTTAAGCTTCCACAAGTGGGATATCAAGTATGGAATTTAATTCGTACCCCTGTGGTCAAAAGTCCATTCTGTAAAGGGTTTATTTGAAGACGGGAATGGGATTTTGTATTGAGGTAACCTGAATATAACGTGCTGTTATAAATATATCTGCCAACTCATTTCTGCATTCTGCCTCACTGTTAATAACATAATTTCTTGTTACTTTTTCACAGCCTTTGGTACCCGAACACTGCAAAATAAATAAGTTGATTAGAATTTTCTGAAGAAGGTAAATGTTTGGCAATTCACTAATGATTTTCAATGAAGTCCTACTGAAAAAAGGTTTGATTCTAAGAAAACTTTAATTGGACTTTCTATGTAGTCGTAGTAGCAATTGTACGTGACAGTGAAATCGAAAATATTTATACGGTCCTCTTGAGCAGAGACTGCAGCGGTGTCTGCATTAATATTTTGCAGTCAAAACTTTAAACAGTTGTCCGCAACTGGACGAAATAAATAAATAATGGGTGGACGAGTAATCAAGTTTCGCTCTCTTTCTTTGAAGGGCCCAGACCCATTCGATATATCGAATCGTTCTCCCCACTCGATGTGGCCTAAGACGAGCGCTGGGCCTCAGGGCCCCACCGTGGCCGGACGCAATCAGTTTGCTTGCTGCTCTTGCACGGTCGTTACGAGTGTCGACACCGATCATTGGGATGCTATCGAACAGATGTTTGTGTTTGTTTCCGTCTCCGTTTTGTAGTTCTGAGTTTTGCGATTATACCTGTCGGATGTGAATTCTCAGACCAAACACTTCGCTGTTTCGGATTTGTGTTTTCTTGCGTTTTTGGTAACGACCGGGCACACACGTTCGACCCGTTGACAACATCGTATATTAAGTGTATAGTATATTGGTTAGTGCTATTCTGTGGGTTTTGTTATTTGTCTTAGAGTGATTTGTAGTAAATTGAATTCTCTCTGCTCTACACGCCAGCAAAAGGAAAAATTTTGGTCATCTCTTCGAAATCAGCGTTGGTTTGCATAATTTCGTAACAGGGATCCGTAAAATCGTAAAGTAAGGATTGACCGCAATGGAAACCCTTTGTCAGGTGTCTTTTTTTTTTTACCCCAGAAAATTATTGAATTATTCTTATTTGCTATAATTTTTAACGGTGACATTTTTTCCCTGACGGATTCATTTCCGTTCTCAAGAGTTACACCAATGACAGTTGTCGGTATTCTCAATGGTCTACAAAAGTGGAGAAATACCAGAAGTAGAAAATTGGATTTGACAAAATGTAAAAAAACGTTAACAGTAATTCATGTAGAGAAAAGCCAGGTGACAAACAATGAATGTCGGTTTGATAATACGGTAACATAAGTTAAATATATCAAAGAATTTATCACATCATGGTGTGTCACATTGTGCTTCTCGTTGTACAATGATTGAGTTATTTCTAATTGTTGACGATGGTTGGGTTTATTTGGTAGATGATCGAGAAAAACATATCTGACAGAAGGGCTGTGTAGCGCTTTCCAGTACTCTGCTTCCAGTCTGCTTGCAGTCAATGGCAATTACCCCGAAGTTGTATGTTGCAACACAGAAAACAGTTTCTTATTATATAGAAAATAGGACAATTTTACGGAAAAGGGTACTATTGAAATAAAGAAGAGTAGAAAATTAACGTTCTCATGAATTAAGCGGTTCAGGATATTTGTAATTAATTACATGTAAGGGCGGAGGTATTAAGTTATGAAACCCGTCAAAAATTTAATCTATTAAATTCGAGTAGGGGTAGTAATCGTAGAAGGGACTTGTCAACTGCTTAGAGTAACTTAATATAATTTAATGTCTGATAGCTTTTAAGTCAACCCCAAAAAATTTGTAGTTAATAAAAGTTGTAAAGAAACCAATAATTAGTGGTGAATCAGATTTACAATACAAATTTTAACATTCAGGATTCAGCAGTCAAAATAAATAATTTATTACACTGGTACCATTTCCAGAATGACAATTTTAGACCAACTAAATTTGTTAAAATTACAATTACATTTGGAGATACGATAAACTAACGAATTACTTCTGATCGTTTTTTGACTTTATTTTCAAAATAATGTATTTGGGGTTCCATTAAACTGCTGCGGATTTTCATGCTGTGGAATGATTTTCATTCATTTAGGTTTACACCCGTCTTACTGTCATTATTTAGACAAGATTGGTCACAGAACAGGACAAAGGTGAATGATGAAAAACTTCAGGGTGAGAGTCGGCGGAAATCTATTGTTCTAATCTAAGCCGAGGAAGTGCCAGTAAGGTTAGGCATACGAATGGTCACAACACGCTTGTCAGCATTTGAATAATATTTATGCATTTTGTTATTTTCTGCTTAGAAATGTATGCACAACCTAACACACCTGAAAGTTGGGCTATTCGAAAGAAGTGCATCAGCATATGATAACAAATTCTACTACGAATGGCTAGATCTAATTAATTAGTTGCAAAAGAAAAACAAGTCTGGGTACATGAAACTGTGCAAGAAGACTCAAGTGTTATACCAAAAGGTATGAAATGGAATTATTGTTGAATTTTGCATGTCAATCAACAGTTAAGTAAGCAATATGACTTTTTATAAAAAAGCTCAATCTCTTTTTACTGCATAATAATTACTTGTGAAATTATTGAAGTAAGAAATGATTGCTTTACTTAAGAAGAACGTGGGACGTGGACTATAAAAAAAAATACATTGCTTGTAATTCTTTACAATTAGCCCTTAGTTATACGACTAATAGTTGCACCTTGGCATGCGACCACACATCCTTCATGAATAGGAAATCAAAGAGAAAGTTACACTTATTATCAATTATCTTGTCTTATCTTGTGTAATTGTTTCACAGTTTGCGAAGGTATTACATTTTTCTACTTTTTTCCGCTTTATTAGTTACATTGTATGATAAACCATCATCTAAGTGTTATAGTCAAAAGTGGCAAAATGTTAAAGAATGCCTTTTAAAAGATACACCAAAGTTTACGCGAGTGATACTTGGTACCTGTTTCATTGTTTTGTTGTCTTGCTTTCACTGTATTTTTAATACATTTTTGATTTGTTCGAAGAGATTGATTTATTTTAATTCGAGCGGCAATTCAAGCAGCAAAATGTTTGGAAATGGTTAGTAAAAAATCGTAAAAATATGATGCTTGCATCAGGTTTGTTTGTGAACCTGGTGTTCAGTACTCTCAAGATGACACTGAACTATTTTAATTAAAGGTACACGCGTTTAAATGCCTAACCATTTACGTAATAGCATAATTTAATACCGCTATTACTCGAATTCTCGAAGTTGTAATAGTTTGTGAAGATGTACATAGAAGATGGTGAGTGCTGTTGCAATGCAAACGAAAACTACTTCCCAACATAAGACCATTACCTAAATCATAAGAAACATACTAGTTTTCCAGCTGCAAAAGTTCTTCATCGGTATCCATCCTGTTTGCAATTGTTTGGTTGTGACATGTGCAATTTTTTTCTAAGCTTTCAGCTATCGTATCTATTAAAGTCAAGTTTAAGGCAGTGTATTAAATCCGTCGTTAAGTAGGTACGTAGCGAAGAGTCAGGTAGGGAATGCATACCAGGGAGAACAGATCCAGCTTCATTAAAATTGACTCTAATTAGACGAGAAGTTCCCATTTTTGTCTATTCTTCCATTTTAGATTACGTAAGGGAAAATATTAGAAAGTTAGAAGAACTCGGCCGAGGTTCGAAATTCACACCTCGACCGGATGTCACGAATCAATTCAGGTACGACGGTGTTTTATTCCACTCGCTCATGACATGTGGGAGCTACTGCGAAATAAAATAAATTTCAAACATGTCCACATCGGAAATCGGGCGAAAGCTCAGTGCCCATTTCCAGGTACTACTTGCCACCGACCCGTTTAGGTTGGAAAAAAGATTTAATAAATTCGTACGATGGGAATTTGTTTGCGCCTGGTTTGATACATCGATCTCTTAAACGAAAAGCAACTCGGCAATAATGATGATGGTAGTGATGTTGGTTCGACTGCACCTGAAATTAATCAACTTTATGGCAGTTAGCCGCGAATAGGTTTGCCTGTTTTTTTCGACTTTGATGACGTGTTAGAATGTTTTGGTCGCATAGGTTTCCCATTTGTCTTCTCAGGTCCGTTCCCATTGTTAATTTTGTTCACTTTTTACCATTTTAGGCGACGCTTTCCACATGAATATTTATGAATAAGGGACAGGTCGTTTATTTGAAAACAATATTACAGATTCTAGTGCCGCAATTGTGTAACCATACTGTTTGACGAACCCTAATTTAGCGTTAACATATTTATTCTTCTTAAGTCTTTCTCCCTCACTCATTTCAGCATGTCAGAACTCATTTCGATGCCTAACCCATAAATTGGCAGGGTGTAATGAAACATTTAGTTATTGCATCTTATTTAGTAACGTAACCGGATCGGAGCAAATGTAACATAAATTGTGTTTCTGTTGGTTACGAAGGACAATTGCGTAGTCAAATATAAATACAATTAAAACGATAAATTTGTATTTGCAATTTGTCTTGAGTAATTGTATTCCTAAGTTTTAGTGTGTTTAAATATCGCTTAGTGACCTTGTCGTTTCAAATCTTGTGGCAAATTTTGCCTTTTCTTGTCGTGGAAGCTGTAAGATATGATCGCTCTCAATGGTTGTGCTATATTAAAAAATAAGGAAAACATGGGCGTTAGTTAGGCTACAGTACGGTGAATGAAATTCTTCGATTGAATTGTTTTGATTGTTCGATACAGCTTGAAAATAATTATACCTTGGCAAATTGCCTGTGTCTTTAGGCTTAAGGCTTTCTAAACATCCCTACTTGTCGGATTCAAACTTACTTATTCCTATAAAAAAATTTAATTAAAGGGATAATAAAACCGAGTAACGGAAGTGAAACTACACAATTAATCAAGCGGCAATGGCAAACTCGTGCGAAATCGATCAATTACAGCATCACCAAGTGTAATTGTCATATAAATATGTATATACTATTTTTATCATTTTACTAATTAGTAATTTAGAATTTGAATTCCATAAGCAGCGATGCTTGTTAAAGTGTCCATAAAAATTGATCTGGCTAATAAATAACAGTCATATGTTACCTCCATTGTTTTCATATTTTCAATTATTAAAATGTGTAGGACTTCTCTCGGTGAGAATTTATTATAAATAAGGTCTTTAATATGTATTTGATTGTCAGAACAGAATTTGAACCTGACAAGGCAGTTCTGCTAATACTAACATTAAGAAAAAAAAAGTAATTCGGCACCTACAAGCAGTAGGTATGTTAGAGCCCAAGGGTGCCTGTCGAGTCAGGCACAGGTTCCGTGCACGGGGGTCTAGTTGTTTGGCGAATGCGTGACACAAATTTCAAATCTTTTCGCCGCATTTAATTTTCGTCACGAAAAATCATACTTAAAGGAGTTGACCTCAACCGTTTTAGAAATGTCTATTCGGCTGTATTATTCTCTGTCTCCTGCTTGGTCCGTGCTCCTTCTGTCATTTTACTCTTTCCCTTCGTTACCAAAAAAAAATTAGAATACAATATATCTGACGTTTTCGTTAATGACACGTTTCTTAATTACTCGACCAGAGTAGAACAAAATCGAACGAAGCAGTTTTCACCTGATACTCTCTATCGAAAGCTTAATTTGGTACCTTGGGATCACATATTTCAGTGTATAACTTCACACATGCATAAGTAGATGTTTAAATCAAATACGCACAAAAAATTACAATAATATAGTAGGACGCAACATCAGTATAGGGTATGTAAATCTATTTCAATAAAATTTGGAAACAAATACATTAAAATTTAAGAGTCCAGTGAAGCTACTTTAATAAATTTGTACAGAAAATTTAACTTTAAATTATAAAATTTAAAAAAAGTTAGAATGGTTACCTGTGTTAATTGGAGCATGCTGAACATAGGGACAGTTAAGACTTTGAAGGTCCTTTGGACAAATCCAATTGTCTATCAGTGACCAAGCGTGTCAAATACATTCAAATTCTACGTCTAAATTTCTTATTTATTTTTAATCAGGGTGTAACGCAGGTATTGAAGGTATCCCTCGTTTCCTTGGATATGACCGGGTGTTTTGAAACTGTATTGAATAATTTAATAGTATTTGCATTTTCTTGAGTGATTTTTGGAGGAGTTAGTGCACCCGTCCCGTATTTTTACGGTTTTAATATAGTTATTTCCGGTGCATAAATTTCTTCTAAGGCTATGAGCTGACGGAAACCATATTTCCAAGGCGAAAAGCTATTGTACAAGTAGTTTAATCTTGTAATCGAAGTAGATGATTACAATTATTATTATTTCATAGTCACATTATTTCACTTTATTGAAAAGGTCGCCAGAGGTAGACTATATTGTGATTAAACTCCACAATACTTTCACTTTATTTATGTTTCTCTGCTGTATGTACCTTATTTATTAACTTTGCGATTGGTTTTTGAATCAAAGGAAGGTCGAGGTCAAAGTCAGGTTCAACACTTTGTATGGTATTCTCGTTTGCCTCCAAAAATGTATAAGATTTCAGATTCTTCACTGAACGAGAGTCGTACCTCAAGAACACATAAAATACTTGTTTTTCCATTAATTGCTATTTCACTTTCTCGTCTCAGTTTCTTTATTAAAATTGCCGTGTACGGCAAATTTTTGGTTTTCTTCCTAGACGTTTTTAATGACATGGTTTTAGTGTTGTTGTACCTCAATGTAGTTTTTTTTGTTTTTTAGTTTAAAAAGAGCTATCCTATATTTTCTGATCTGATTCTGACCTACAGTAATTTTTTTAACTGTTGACTTCAATTCACTATATAAATTAAGTCTTGAGTGTAATTATTGATCCTTTTTCCTGGCTCATTGCTCATCTTTGTTTTTATTTCTAAGAGTATTTTGTAAAATTCGTTTAATCCCTTTAATTAATATGTAATATATTAAATGTCATGAGTTTTGTAAAATTTTAATTTTTTAATTAATCTGTAGGTCTAAACGCCACCTCTATCATCTAATGACACATATTGTTTAGTTTTCCCAATCCATTTGTCGTACTCCGTTCGATCACATAAATAATCAATGCCTACTTCTTTTTCAAATGTTGCTTTTTCTATTGCACATACATAATGAAGCTTTTGATCCATGAACCTATTCAGGGCTCTCAAGTTTATTTCACTTCGCAGTCAGATTTTAAGTACAGTGGTCCGTCACGCCATTTTTACTGCAATCATGTCAAAGCCTCTTTTCTTTTGCGAAGGTTTTCATTTAATGGCCGTAAAAAATTCGTATTTTCCATTGACATCTTGATTTTTCCTCTTGTGTCGTACCTGACTGAAGGTTTCACATGCTTTTGCATACGTTCATCGGTGCAGGCGAATCCTTTTTACCGAGCTTACCGCTTTTGGCTGGGAGTGCATAAGTTGGACGCACTTTTGTAAAGAAAATTACTTTTATTGACCTATTGCCGGAGGCCGCCTCTAATCGTCATGAAAATTTATTTGTTTATTGTTCTGGTATATTTTTATTGAGTTAAATAAGGGCGGATGTGGTCGATGTATGCATACTCCGTAGGCAACTCATATCGAATAAATGATAAATTTTCATTGAAATAATTCGTTTAGCTGCCCGGTTTTGGGTTTGGTATCCCATGGGATTTGGAAAAGGATTGCGTTTCCAGACCGCGAAATACGCCTGGCAATTTAGTTGAAAACGCCTGAAAGTGAGTCACGAACATGTCCGTGTAAAACCTTTGGCGGTTGGATTTGATCGAATCCGGTGAAATGGTGGTTTTTCATCAAGGGCGAGCAGGAATTAGAATATGTTGCGGCCATAAGCACCACGGAGTAATGTTCCATCGCATTTTTCACAAGGCCATCTTGTTCAGCTAAATTGACACAGTTTGTAAGAAGGTTGCACCAGGTAGTTGCGTCTCTTTCGTTACCTCCAACACGTTGATGATGGTAGCGATCGATGAATTGAAGTTAGCCATCGGTCAGAAGTCATGCCAAGACTTGAGGGGAATCTGGTGTTCTTTTCTGAACCGGAAACTTGAGCTCCGTTGACGTTTTTGAAAAAATCATTTAGGTTGTTGACTTGACTAATTACCTCATAGATCATTTCCATAATAGGACAGATCAGATCCGGCCGACTGCGTCGTCTTTTACCTAATGTAAACATTCTTGTTGTTATGTGACACAATACGGCATGAATTGTTATTCAGGACATTTGACCTCTGAAATGAAGTCGTATGGATGAACTATGACCTCAAAATATGTTTGATTCCTAATTGTTTTGCCTATGAAAGTTAATTTTTGTTCCTAACTTGGTTGTAATCAAGCAATTATCCCAAGTTTTACTCAATTCAACTCTCCACCCGGGACAAATTCCAACAATCAAGGACTCGGGCAAATTCCACGTTTCTATTTTCCTAGGTAACTTGCTGGTGATTTTAATTACAATAATTTGGTCAAAACAGAAAAACTAATGTGTAATATTTGACCATTTCTTATAGTGGAGCAATTGTTAAGCAAAGGGAAACTTTTTGGGGTTTGTCGGGTTTCAGTTAACTTGTGTAAATTTTTACAGTATGAAACTAATAGACTAATAGTTTTTTGCCTATCAACAGTGAAGTGCAGAAAGGAAAATTGTTAACTTAGTTGGTGGAATGATAATTTTCGTTACTTTAGATCTAATGAAAGGAAACCGGAACGCTTTACATCCGGCTTTTCAGGTTTTCGTCGTGAAATGGGAATTGATGATTGATTATGTCCAAAGCTAGTACAATTTCGGAAGGCACATGGTTCAGTATGTTATGTTTCGAGTATTTTGAACCTTGAAAAAAGTTATTGTTTGAGAATGTGTGTGAAGTGAATTTAAAAGTTCTCGTGTTTAAAGGGCGATTTTGCTGAGAAATCCTTGGAAACATTCCGAAGTTGTGGAGACTGATACTTGCCTAAGTAGGGGAAACTTATGCAGGGCACTTCAGATGTGGGAATAAGTCACATGTTTTGAAGTTATGATTCTGCCTAAAATGTACCCATTGATTGACGAATTATTTACAAACCAAAGCAAATAGGTGCGAATGATGTTATTGCTATGCAGCATTAGTAGGTTTGAAAGGTTTGAAAGTGGAAACACTTCATGTCCTTCCGGCAGTGTCTGACATTGTCATGCCTTCAAATTTCATTTCCTTTATCTGAAATTTGAAATTTTTCAGAGCTCTTGTTTTTTTACTCTCAATTGATTACCGAGTGTTTGATTCGTTTCATCACTCTCATTGTCACTTTTAAAACGAAATGTTGTCTGAGCATCAGTCAGCGCTGGGAAGTGTACAGAAATAACGACGCTATAGTCGTTCTATAGATCACGACAAGATCATTAAAAACGTGGGAAAACTTGACCGACCTGATGATGTGGTTGATAAGAACAGTCTGTGTAAGTTCACTGTGGTCATTGTACAGTTCCCGAGAGATTATACGTGCTCTGACATAGGAATTAGGTTAATGAGAAGATTTAACAGGAAGGTAGAGGTTATTGAGATTTAATGTGGTGTGCAGTGATTGTAGTTTTGGTTGTCCATAGTCAATAGTAAATTAGACATTGGTGTAACCCGAGAGGAGAGTTAATAAATACCCCGGATGAAAACTTCGGGAGCTTACTTATCACGCGTAAATTTAGTCGTTGGTGCTAATTGAGCAGTTGTCTTCGAAGGTACTTAATAAACTTGAAACCGCGATTTGTTTGTAGAACAAATGCGTTTCCTCTCTCGTCGGACGGTACCTGAAAACTTAATTTTCACGTCTTGACGTTTGAATGATGGTGTACGACCTTGACGTGTGTTAACCGATTCAATTCGAATGATCAAATTTGATGTTCAATTTGCGATAAATGAGCATGTCGCAAATCCCTGCACCGGTGAACCGGACAGGTACTGGTGGACTCGTATGAACCTTCCCCTCGGAACTCGTCTTCCTTCATTTTCACGTAGTGGCACAAATACGGCCTTTAAATGTCTGCTGCGACCTTTGATGCTCTTGTCTTCATGTCCTCATGTGTGTTTACAATGACCTTATTTCCTTCTTAAAATTGGCCTCTTAATCTCTAGTACGTAGAGTACTTGACGACTGTACAGTAATTAACCTATTTATTGAAAAGAATTAGTTCTAGGTATCGTAACTATTTGGGTATTGTAGCAAATTTAAAAAGAAACCGAATCTATTCGTCAAAAGTTAAAGTTATCTTGACGTTTGTTTCCATTAAAAAGTAACCGATATTTTAAGTAATTCTCTAGAACCGTTCAGTTCAGTAGTTCAGAATTCACTTGAAGTTGTACATAAAATGCAATAAACTCAACAATGCAGTAACGTATAATTGAAGAGTGTATTGTGCCAAAACTTTTCAGGTCTCCTCTTAGTCAAAAATGTCACCCTGTAATCAGAGGATTTTACTTTTTAATGGCACGGTCTCCACAGCTTCATTTTTTGGTTACATACATGTAATTCATTGTTTCTGACATTCCTTTAGAATTTAAACTCAATTTCGATCGAAATTTTGATTTTAATTCAAATTCATTAAGTTTTTCGTTGTATTTCGTTAGATGGCTTCAAATACTTCATCAGAATACAGTCTAAATATCACAATGAGAATGCTTGCACTTTTGGGCATAGGTCCGACTCTGATATGTAGTGTATGATTTGCTATCGATTGAAAATATAATGGAAAGTTGAATAGGTTTCGCTCACATTATTGATTGAATTATTTTTTATCAATTTTTATTGAAACAATAGAAATAATTTTCATAATGTTTTTATTATTTTCTGCGGAACCCAATGAATTTTTTACATTGACTTGGGGACATGGTACAAGCACAAGTGGAATTTTTGGGGGAACGATATTTATCCTTGAAACTGTTGTTTTTTTAAAGTTGTTAGTAAAACAGTTACGGTACTTATTTTAGTTCCATATTTCGAATATGAAAAGTTCACCACATCGAATTATTGAGTACCACCTGACTAAAAAACTAAAGACTCGATGGCGTAGCTGTCAAAATAAAAACGTCAATTTTGATTGGTATTCGTTTTTTGTACCATTGTAAGCCGTTTTCTGGCACTAAGCATGTTTATTTTTTACATTTGGGGCCTGGTCCTTTGCTCTTGTTTGTCTACCAGCAGGTTCAGGTTGCAGATTGGGCGACTCACTGATGGCAAATATTCATTGGATTCCTGCCTTAAAGCGGAAAAAAATTTATGCTGTCACTGGAAGTCGAAACCTGACCTGCCATGGTCCGTTAGAGTTCGAACAAATTTTCAGGGTCACTTATGGTTGTGACTACGTAAATAGGGAACCGAACTTGAAATGAAGAACTCCTCGTCCTAAGCATCCCGGTTGCCAATATTCGTTGAAAGACGTAACCTTTTCTCATTGTAGTATTTTATTAACTGGTACTTAATAGGTGACTAGATACCTCTGTATCTACACCACTACATTGAAAGGTAAAACCTGTGCGGGGTGGGGTGTATGAATTTATTACAAAGGCTAAAGATGTCACTTATTAACATTGAATCCATTAGAGTTCCATTTGAATAAATTTTAATTTTGAAATCCCATACAGTTTATTAAAACTTAAAATCGAATTTAGAATCTAAGAAAGCGGTTAATTAAGCTAATCCGCTTAACATTTCCTCTTGGGACCTTTCATCTTTCCTTCTTCCACGCCAGACAATTTTTTGAGTTCTTTTTCTACTGAAAAGGCGTTAGTTCTTTTCCTTTCTATCAAATCCTCCAAAATCGTAACATCAGTCCCTTTTTTGTTTTGTTTTTTGTTACCTTACAATGTTACCATTTTATCTGACCTTTTTCCCAGTAAAGTAGTTAGACATAACAAATAGACGTCTCACTCGCACTAGGTTTTAATTGCGCCCGTTTACGAAAGCAAAAGAATAATAAAGACTGTTCCCTGAGATATTAGTACCGGCAATAATGATGATGGTAACATTATTATTGCTGCCTTGAGTGAAGTGAATAAATTGTATGATGAATCTATTCATCACGCGATATAAGGGAGGTACCCGTTTGTGTGTGTTGTTACTCGGCTTCCGCTTTGATCCTATTTCTAGTGTGTGAAATTTTGTAGAAATTTCTTCGTTCATTTTCACCTTTGTGGTTATTAGATTATTAAGGAGGAAGAATGGTGTGGGATGAAGATCGGCGCATTTTGTTGCAGTGTGTATTTTATGTTAATCAATTACCTGTTGTTTCATTGGTGTCGTTTGAGATTTACCTAGTTTTTCCTGACTAGCCACCCTCTAGTTTGTTCAATTAAATGCCTGGTTTTATCCGTATTAGTTGTTGTCAATTACTTTTTAGGTTGCCGTTTGCCAAGGCTTTTACATTATTCTTCAATTAGTTAGTTTTCAACTAATAATATTTGTTTACTAGACTTTGTTCTACTGTTAGAAATAAAAAATTAAAACTGTTAAAACTTTTTAGAGAAACTTAGTTGCGTTGTGAAAGCAATTCATACATATTCGTACTATTCAAGTGAATTGGTAAATACGTTGCTTGCCCTCTCCGAAATAACCTTGTTGAATACTTTTACAAGCCACAATACAACTGAGCGCAAAATGTCATTTCGGGTATTATGGTATAATGTATATTGCGAATAAGGTTTCGAAAGTACTCGTCCTTGGTTGTATTTCAGGTGTATCAGAGAGGAAACATTCTGTCAAAACATTGTTTTTGTCAATTTCTAAATGCCTTAAATATGGTTTGAATTTGAAACAACTTCACTGTTTTTATATTAAATATCAGTGTTACATATTATTATTTTTAATAAATATATTGTATGATAGTTTCGTATTGAGCGTCTAATATTTTATTTATTTATGGTGTGGCTTGGTTTTATGGGGTCTATTTATTAACACACATACGAATACATCAACCGGCATGACTGTTAATAAGAAGTCCAAACAGTTACGAGAAATAATCATACCTGAAGACCAACAATATGTAGCGGTACCATAGATTATGTAATTATTAGCGGTGCAGGTAAATTTGTAGTACCATTTATGGAATCTTAAATACCGGCTTTGTTCCAACAAAAATTTTCTTCCTCACAATGCAAAAGATAATTAATTTAGGTGTGGATTCAAGTAAGGCGGAGAAAAAATGTTCAATTTCCTTCTTTCATTACTTTGCGTTCGATCTCGGCACGGTGAGACAAACTTCCTTTGAAATATTTATTTTATCTTTAATTGGTCAGATTGTCGGATTTGTAGTGACGGCTACCTACCTCACCTGAAAGTGAATGTCTTTAAAGTATTCCACCCACACACTAGATACCAATTTTAACCACAGCTCCAAGCATATTTATTGGTGTCGTGCAGGTTTGGCAAGGGTACAGCACTAAGATTTAGTTTTTCATCGGGTGGATTTTGCCCTCCAGTTTCATGAAATCAGTCAGCATCTGCCAGGTACGGTAAAAAGTCGTGATGATGGATCGAAAGCCAAGCCCAAGTTTTGCAAATTGTTCTTCAAGCCCTCCGGGTAATTTCAGACTGTTACCTTTCTCTTGGATATGCAAAACTCAAGACGCAAAAAACAGGTTCTGTAAGACACCCACCTCTAACCTAACCTAACAGTTTTCGGAGGTATGGCACATCAATATTCCTTGAGGAATGTTCTTGCTGTTGTCACGGTTCTTCCTAAATCTTTTATTTTTGTTTAGTTATTTAATTTACTCAAATAGCTGGCAGAGGTATTTAATCCACCAATTTTTCATTTTCTTTTGCCCCGAGTTGAAGTAGTTTTTCACTAGAGCAAGTTTCATTTCCCTACGTCATATTCTAGGGTTCCTCCATCAATTCCTCGATACAAAATGTCGGAATTAGTCGTCGGAATCGGAAATTAGTTCGCTTTTGGAAGTTTAATTACTAAAAGGACCGTTAACTTCGAATTTCCTAACACTTCTCTGTTCATTGAGGATTTCAATTGAACCAAGATTAGGAGATGTGTCCTGGTTTACAATGTTTTGCACTACGAAGACAACTCATCAATTTGTAAACTGTTGATGATGTTGATGTGAACTGTAAATGGTGCAACTTCTTATCAACTAATCTTTCGAACTTGGAATTGTATTCCTTAGTGGAAGTGCCAGTTCTTGTGAACTGCATGTTAGTTTCACACAGAAAGGTCGGTATGTAACGAAAATTGGGTTAGTATTGCACCGGAATTGTTATTAATTTCTTGAAAACTAGATTCATGTGTTTAAGTTGGTGAATTTGTGTTCTTAAACTACTAGCATTTTAACCTTTATTTTGTTTCTTTTAATTTTTTCATGAACTCTGCAATTTAATTTCTCACCGACATGACTCTATGTTACAAGTTTCCTTTAAGAATTCCTTTATTACGGACCAAACCTCTCCCCTTCGAACATAACCCTGAAAACTTCGTACTATCCTTTCTGTTACCCGTTATTTAGTTTTTTAACGGGTAGTACCCTCTACTATTCATAATTCTTAGTTATAAACTTGTACTGCTGGCCCAGGCATTTACTATGGCATTTACGACAGATTGGCTTGTGTTTGCCATTTTAAATTGTTTCTACAAGTGTGGGTACGTCGAGACAGGTGTCACAGTCATTATTTGGGCTCTTCTTATCTTATTATTGTCGCATTGTTCCTTTTATCCGCTTTAGATTCAGTCGTCGTTTGTTTCTTCGTTTGTACTTTACCGGATTTGTTGAATTTGTTTTGGTTATTATGCTTTTGTTCTAATTCCGTTTCACGCCACATTGTTGAGAACATCAGCATATATTTTTCATTTTTACTTGCATTTAGACGTCTGACTTGTAATCACCTCTTTAGTGGTTAAATTATTAATTTAATGAAGTTCGTCTTCTTGGACTCAGGTTTGTAATTTAGGCTACAATAATCTCTTACTAGAATTATGTTTTTGGATAGTCCTGCAAGTATTAAAAAATGCGAAATTCTTCGTTTGCAAGAATTAGATTGCTGCAGTTCACTACTTCTTTTCTTGACTTGGAAATTTGTTTTCTTCTAATGAATGAATTTCCGGACGTAAAAAGTGTGCTCAGAAAAATAACAATTGATGTACGCAACAATTGGTCGAAGAGCATTTAGAAAGTGTAATAGGAAAATTAAGTTGTAAACCCGCGTACAGTCTTTCACTCTGGATGATTAGAATGAGACATATGGGTACAAGTACCAGATATTCAGTTCTCGGATTTTTCCTAGTGTCGCAGACGTTCGACTTGTCGAATGGAAATCGTATAAGAATGGCCAACAATAATTTTTTAAACTTATTGTCGTTTGTTATTTGCGAATGTTTTCAAACGAGTGACACGGCCGTACGCCAACCGGGTGTCGAGCCTGATTAAGTGCCTGAACGGTGAAATAAGGAATATGCTGTGTGGTTCGTTCGTGGAAGAATGGAATTTGTCGTCAATGAAGAAAAATATAGATCTGATCTGAATTAATTAAATTTGTCGCAGAAATCATGGATGTTGGCGAAGTTTATTTTCGTCACCAACCGTCTAGAGATTTATATGGGATACCGTTTACTGCATTTTCGGCCATTGGCTAACGTAGCAAGAAGACATTGAACTTCCTTATCGATTCATTTCTGGTGTATTCACTTATATCAAAACGATCAAAGCGATTTATCCAATCGCAATCAAGGCATTTGGTTGGAATGCTTCATCCTTTGGCTTTTGCTCACATTTTTTTATCGGACACTCATTTACAAACAACGTAAGCAGGTTGTTTACCATTTCATTTTTCGCGCCTTGCAAGTGTCTAAAGTACGCTTCTATTGCTTTACGTAACACCTATTGTGTTCACATAAAAGTAATACTTAATAGAAATAGTGGAATAGAACACTTAATGCAAGTCGATTTGTGATGCCATAGCCTTTACCGGTGGGAAAAAACAGGAAGTGCAAATTTTCAATCGGAGAGAAACTACCCAGCACATGTCTCGTTCAGAACCAGTTTGGTACCGATTACCATTTATTCCTCGCATCCATTTTGCCAATGCCAGTTTGTTGCTTAATTTTTTGTTTTCTTTTTCGTTAATTCTTATTTTGGCCAATTTCCGGGATGAACGGTTAATCAGAAATTAAAGATATAAATAGAAAGTTGTGTTTTCTAAAACACGAGGCATTCCTCGGGGTCTAAATACATCGTTTTGTTTCACACTTATCTCCAAGAGGTACATGACACCCTATACGACGTAATTTATTGTTCGTTTCACATGATTAATACAAAGGTTGTGCAATTTTCGAGATTTCGAAAATGGAAACGAGGAACGAGAGTTTAAGTAAAAACAAATACCTGTTACACATCAAAGTTTAGTTCAGTAGGCTCCAATCAAGATGGTGAGACTCGTACCAATTAAGTTTTAACGCAAACATGTTGCACACTCCTTCAGGAATTTTTGTTCATTGGTATTTGCACGTGGATCTGTAAAGAATATCCGAAACAATATTCTTCCTGTTTATAAATAATTTTAAATATTAAAATTAGTTCAGCCTGCATATTGTTTGGTCGTAGCCTGCAAATGTAGTGTTCATAAAATGTAGTGTTCATAAAATGTAGATAAATGTGCAAATTTAAGTAATTTCTCTTGTACCGGCTTCTTATTTCTGATAGAATTGATTTTTCCAAAATTTAGAATCGAGACCTCAACTTGATAGTTGTTGTTGCGATAGATTAAAAATAGTGAGAAGGTCATAGACATAGTAGAAGCCTGACGAAACTACTCGATTTACGGTTATTTTATCAATCATTGATAAAGACAGGCGTGTGCAATAGTAAAGTATTTCTCATCCAACAGTCAATTACCTCCTTTGATTTCGGTAAATCACAGAATGCTCACAAAGCTTAGTAGAAATTTTTAGAGATTTATAGAAGATGAATTAGACGCGATTTTAAGCAGGGAAATGTGACGCTTGTGAAGAAAATAACGACGACAATGGCCTGACGTTTTTCTCATATTAACTTCCACATATGGCCTTGTTTTTCTTCTGCACGATCCATCAAAATTTAGCCTGGAGTTTTCTCACATAAATAACTGTCCGTGATCCTTGGGATGACGAAATTGAGTCGCGCACAAGTCAAGGCTAGAATTGTTCTAATCAAACATTTTGCCATACTCGTCAAAAATTGTTCGTACTTTTCTTGGGCACTACTTTCTTAGTAGAGGTGATAGTATACCCATTATTGCCGATTTGCCAAAAATCCGATCAATCTTATCAATACATTGCAGATCCTTATGAGGCTTGGAACACAGACCTTGATAATGGGAACCTGAAAACTTGATGGGCAAGATATGTTGACATCTAAGGTGTAAGGAATACATATATCAGTATGATACAAAATTATTATATAAAAAAGAATTTAATAACAATTATTAATATCTGTTCGAATGTTGAGGTTATTACATTTTAAGTTGTACACAACATAATTATAAGTTTCCAATGCTGCATTATGAATTTATGTATTCAAGTAAAAATCACATGCATTATTGAGGACTAGTTGCTACACAAACCACTTGCTACTTAAACCACCGCCATTTCATACCTCGCAAAATGTGTGAAAAAGGTTTATATGGTTGTCAGGTTTCTTACACTTTCTGCGAATTTTCTTGTTCCTGAATTCATAAAATTCTGCAAATATAAAATTTGATTCATGGGACTTCATAAATAAATCAATATAATACATATTGCTATACAAATTCAGAGAAAGTTTGTTTGCGCGCTCACTCGTCCATATTAATTCATTTAGGTAAGGGCCTAGGCAAGTTCGGCACTCCCTTCCGCCACTTAGAATTAATAATAGACTTACTATCATTAACTAATATCGGAATGTATAAATTTCGACAATTTCGACAATACGAAAAGAAAATACAGTTCTTTTTGTAATACTCTCGAAATCATGGATGATTCTAGTGTTTTGGTTTACAATCAATAATTATAATGAATAGTATGAGTGTCGACTTTATGCAATCGAAGTCAGACAAAATTTTTTTTGACATCGTAATTAACTAGGTACCCATAGGGGAGCATTATCACTGTTCCCAAGTTGTTCACTACAGTTCGGAAATATTCATTTCCAGTGTTGTACTCTAACGGAAAATCAAAAGCCACCAGAGGAAATTGAATCATACTAATGATTGATTAAAGTTAATTGCTTTATAGGTGAAAGTAAAAGTCACCTCGGGTACACGCAGAATAAGTAGGAATGAACCTTAATTTCGATTTACATGGGTCACAGGTAATAAAATGATGGTAAAACCGTTGATTACGGTAATAGGTGTAGATTACCAGGGCTCCTAAACATAGAATAAGCAATCTATTCGGTTTTTATGACTGACCACTGCACCAGGTCAGTGTTGATTTTAATTCATATAAGTATTTGTTCATGAAAACACCAATGGTCTTAGACTATGTACATTCATACATAAAGCTTGTTGGAAGAAATGTATTTCACATCTTGGTATGACCACATGTATATATTTCCTATTTGTGATTTACACATTTCCGTAGTGGACATACAGCAATGGGCCCTGATGTCCATTAAGATCCTTTGACTCACTGCCAACGACCTTTGACTTCCAATCTTTGGCCTCCTGAGAAGTACCTGGAGCCTTGCGATTCGTCACTTCAAACTCCCCAATCGGAAACGATAACAGTTATCTGATAGAGGTAGCGTTATTATTAAGTCGTTTTTGTTGTACATTATTACTTTTATGGGTTTAGCATGTTTTTATTACCTCGTGTCCGTTATTTCAGGTCTAATTTTGCTCTTTCTAATTTGTTCAGGGCCTCTTGTGACCTCATCTTCAAGTTCTTCCTCTGCCATTTTATATTGTTCCAGTATTTTTAATTTACAATTATCCTTCCTTTGCTTCATTTAAACAAAATAGATAAGCATAGTTCATGACGGGTTGACAGATCAGATGTTAATATATTAAAATAATTAGTATTGTACAAGTAGTTTAATTACACAAATCGTTTTCAATCAAGCAATAAGTCGAACAGTAAGCTGTACCCTGTGTTTTGGGTAGCAAACGAAGTCGGCAAAAATTATTACAATTGCTAGTTCATGTAATTTGTACAAGTAATTTTACTTATAGATTATGTAAGGATAGGGGTTGGAAATAGGGAAGGGAGTAATTTTTTGTCTTTGTTAAAATAATAAAGTTATAGTAATATCTTTTTCTTTCTTAGATACATGGACTGCATCTATCAGGACGTGAAAAGGAAAAGTAATCTGTTTTCTCACCAGTAGCCCTCGTATCATATCAAATTTTTATGTTGAGTTGTACCTCGGTTAACGTTTATAAAATAAATAAATTTTTCAGGGCATGCAATTTATTTCAGTTTAAATAATTTATTGGATGGATATTATTTAACCGTGGCCAATTGCCGTTACTCAAAATTTATTTGAATCGAGATCGTTACAACTGAGTTTGCAACTGACCGCTTTTTTTATAATGTATAATAAATATATGCGGTCGAGTGATTTTTATCTTCCGTTAACAATAATATGTATTTTAATATTTTAAAACTCCTTATATTATTAATCCTTATTTAAATAAGTTCAACCAGGTGAAAACTCCGTTAGAGGATGCGGGTGGTCAGTGCAGTCAGCGCAACTCACCGGAAAATGAAGCCTAATTTTCCAGAGCGGAACCTGACGCTGACCCCTTTCATGGATACCTGACGGGTACCCCAATATACTGGTATTTGTACTACTAACCACTGACCGTCCGTAAAGGACCGTTGTTAATTCTATATTATTATTTTTTTTAATAATAATCCTGTTACTCAGAGGATCAGATGCGTAAGGTGTTTTCACAGGATTCCGTTCCGTTTCGCACATAACCAAATGAATTATTTATTTGTGGAAATATATTGTTATAACGTATCATTGGATACATATGAACGGTTCGCTTGTTTTTATTTGCTCAATTAAAAAGCATTGGATGAGGAATTTGTTCAGACAATTGTTCCTTTCCACCCTGGAAATGAGGAAAAAGTGTTTTTGGTAATGCACTGCCAGCATATGATTATTTGATGAAAAATAAGATTGAAGGTCACACGTGTTTGATTTCTATCTAATTATCGCAGTACCTGTGTATTATAATATTAAATTTTGAATGTGAAACGCGTGTACCAGTTGCCTGTTGCCGTTAAGGTTAATTCAAATCATCTGTTAGTAAGGTCGCGGTCAAATGTTATGGACTCCCTTGTAATAATTTGATGTGGTACCTGCGTTGAAGGTCCCAGACTTTTGGTCTGGGTTGTTGAACTTATTTGCTGTGAGTTTTTCTCAACATTTGAAATTTGCTTTAAGTATTTCACCGGTAGATGTGGTTTCCAGTGTAGCCTATGGGTTTCCCTGTAGTAGGTTTACAGGGTATTTAAACAATTTGTCGGTTATTGTGGTTTTTTATCGTTGACTGGACTTACTTTATTTACAAATTCCACTTGCTCAATTTGATTTGTTGGAAAATTTCAAGTTTGATGTTCTGCTTGTTTGAATATAAGATATTTGTGTACTTTCGTGAGTTTTTTTCAGTTTCGTCTGAATTTGGTTGTTGGTTTCTGCAAAACCACAAGGTTGTTGCTTTTCTTTGGAATTGTTACGTCATACGGGCATGATTTGATAATCCTCACATTAATGACGAAGATGTGCTTTTTGTTCGTCTCTCAAACTTCATTTACAGTGATTAACATGTTTCACGTATTAATTGTTTGTTCTGCAGATATTATCGTAGGCGTTAAAACGATTCGGATGTTATTGTCATAAAGTATTAATTTTGGGTTTTGTTTGCCTATGTTTTCCTCATTTATTAGCTGCCTTAATTTAAATATCTACTCGATTAGCTGGAATTTAGTATCCAATAGTAGTTTACCTTTACATTATATTCATTTGCTTATAACCATTTAGACAAATAAAATATGGCACTGAAACAACAGCAATCAGAATTTTGTAGGAAGAAGAAATTATTCGAGTTCCCACTGGGACGACATTGAAGTCGAACGTTGATTAATAAGCGTCGACCGTTTCAAGTACTTTAACACTAAAATGGGTATTATTCGTATCATTTTCAAGTAAATAAAACTTTTAAGTGGAAAGTGGAGTGTTATTCCGCTGGAAAACGAGTGTGGTGAAGGAATTAAGTCAGAGGTGGTTACCCTTCCCTTTTAAACATAAATCAGTATTATATGAAGCAAATAAAATGAATACGGTGGAGCACAGTAGTCTTTGTCTTACTAGTTATCGACCACATATTTTTACTAAAATCAGAACAAATGGTATAAGTCACTGAGCAAATATCAAAAAGTGAAATACTGCGGGTAGATTTTTTTAGAATTATTGTGACCTTATTACCCAAACTTAAATTGTACTAAATTTGTCGAGTTCTAACTTGGTGGTACGTTGCAAACGAATCGGGTTATAATTGCATCGAAGGAATGAAATGGCTATTGCTTAAAACATTATTAATCTATACCGCATGTTGTAACTGGTTCTCTTGTAGTTCACTTTGTTAATTTATATATAATTAAAACATAACAGTATATTTCAAAGGAAGTGCTTTTTGTATTATTCCACTAACATTCTAATTTTTAATTAATTGGAGTGTTTCAAAGGCTAATTAATTTGCTTATCGAATATGTCGCAAGTTCCTTACAACAAGTTCAAGCCTGACTACTCACATCAACATTTTTCTTTTAAACATTCAATGGATATTAATATAGTCGTGCTCTGAAGAGTCCTCCAACTAATGAATATTATACAATTATAAGTTGTATTTTTAATTATTAATTAGGATGATTTTGTAATTATCTATGTTACTGTATCCATGTAATTAGTATTTACACAAGACAAAGAAATTAACATTGAACGTATGACAGACAGAAGTATTCTGTAATTAAGGAATTTAATTTTCAAATGGTGCTTTATCTAAAGGGTTGGCGCTTAACAAGTACACAAAAGTCAAATAATTCCGTCTTGATACTTTCTATAAAATTAAATTTGACAATGATACCTAAATCCGGGGGCACCCATGGAGGTTGGCACCCGTTCAACGGGTTTTCTTTTGCCAGTTTCTACGGATGTGAACCTCGACCAGGGAGGAAGACGAGTAGAAATCGTGCTTTGGTTTTTGAATGAGTTTTATTTTGGAAAGTTTCTATTTCGAACTTGGTTTCTATAAATCGCGTGAGACGTGGGGTAGCAACAATGGATGGCGACAATAAATTGGACTTTTCTGATCTCTTCGACTAGAGAATGAAAGAAAATGCTGCTGACCTTCCACACCCACGCTTACAGCCGTCAAATGTTAAGGCTACGGTGGTGAATTAGAAGACAGTCTCATTTGAACGAATCCTATGAGAAATTTATTTTTATCCTCCAAACCCTGGACATAAGCGAGAAACTATTTCTCAGATAGGAACTTTAGTATTTTATTATCCAGAAAATGGGAACCAACCTGGCATAATTTATATTGCTATTAAAATGTATAAATCTAGATTTTGACACACTTTTTTGTCGGATTCTTTAAAAATATATTCAGATTTAAATAGAAGAAATTTTAAACACTCATTGATTCAAGGTATTTATTTTATTAGTGCAGTCAGTTCGCCTTTCTAAAAAATTACTACAATGAAACAGTGGGGAGATATCATTATTATTATTTAAATTATTGAATTTGAAAAATTTGTTTTAGAATATTCTGCACCTAATTGATCATAATAAGAAATTAATTTATTTTATTTCTCGGTAATTCATTTTTTTAGAGAATATTTTTATGCTGTATTTCAGATAATTTTACAGTTTGCTAACTGCTATATTTATGTAGTAATTTCGCAATTCTGTGATTTACTATTTCATGTTACTTTACGCTTCCGGGCTACTTTTTATTTCCGTTAATTGAATTGTATATTCAATGAAGAAACCTATATTTTGATAATTTATTAATGAATGATACTGCAAAATTGTAAAAACCTCATTGTTAGCGATAGCTCGTGGGAAACAACCTACCTGATACAAATTTCTAAGACACACACGGTCCACCTAGAAACACAGTTTTCTTTTAGTACTTCTTGAGTTTCACCACTTGCGACATATTAGCTTTATGTTCTTAATCCTGCACACCTGGCGTTGAAGGAAATCGAAAAGTTTGAATATCAAATTTAGAAAATTTAACTAAAAATATAAACCGTGTATTTTTGTAGTCCATATCTCGTTGCAACTCGTTATTTACATTTGACAAAAATAAAAAACATCCATGTCAAACGCTTGGAACTCAATTAAAAACGTTAAGCAATATAAACGTTGGCACTATCAGTGAAAAGATCTTTAAATTTAATACACTCAAGTTCATGCTCACTGACACATCTGTTAACATTTTATTATATAAGTTCTGATATTTACAATTTATAAACGTCTAAACGCTTCAACTTAAATTTCTGTAAATCAGTGATAATGGTTAAAAGTTATGCGAACGTAAGGTAACAATGGATTCGTGCTTTGTGTTGTGTATGTATTACTACAATATTTAGAATCTTATCGTAGACGATTTTACTAAGATATTGTGGTGTCTGAGTTTTAAAAAGACGACTTATATTTGTTGACATCTCAAGAAAGTATTACTCGTTCAAATGTCGTTCTGAAGTGGACAAGGTGGATTGCTACGTAAAATTTAGACAATGCAAAACTATGAAAGGAGTTTACTGCCACAAAAAGAATAAAGACCAGTTTTAATAATTGCAAAATTATAACTATAGAACTGAATTGCAAAAAATACACTGTTATTACGCAGAATGTTGAGAGCGTACCTGAAAAACATGAATAGGTGATAATTTCAAGCGATAGGGAACAATTGGAAGGTCGTTGGGTTCTTTTCGAATCCGAATGTCGTGCATACGGTTGCATTTGGCAAACCGACTGTCGATTCGTACCTGTTTGGTTTCCGTACCTAATTAGGTCAGAGATTACACGGCACAGACTGACTCATGCGAGCATCCGATGGCAAGGCCTTTCAGGACACGCAGAAGGATACGCTCGGTGCATACCGAAGTATCTCAGGTTGCTTCCGCCTGCAAACTCAGCGGGTTAGGAATTAACGTTCTTCATTTTCCGATTGAGAGAACTTTGGGATTGTCTTCTTTTTGTGTTTGGGTGACTGCTGTACCTGTATTAACTTGTCGTGACGTCGTAGAAATTTTGTGCTTTTCACCTCCAACTGGGTGATTGTAGTATCAAATGCCGAGTTGCCAACCAATTTCGGTTATCAGGAAATGAATAAAACATGCATGTATCGTACGTCGAAATTTGGATCCATGTCGTGCACGTAGTTAAAGAATATTTTGGTTGTTTCCGCGTACCTGACAGTGATTTTTCTTAATGCTTTAATTGGTTTCATTTAAATACTTTCTTGCTCAGAGTTAGTAGGTCTTTGTGTTATTCCCATGAAAGTATGGGATCTCATACCTTCGTCACTCACGCGCGTCAAAGCGTGGTCTCTTGAAAACCTGATGATTGTCCCAAATATTCGAAGTTTCAACTCGAAGTCGAAGACTAAAGCACTACTCGAAGAATTTATAATTTCATTTACAACATGGGCGGTTTTCTTTGTACTTTGTGAAAAAGTACGGAGACTGTTCAAGTTGTTCTTCTAGTAGTACACAATGAACATGTGAAACCCAGTTTTCAAGGATAGAATTGTTCTCATATTGGAATTTGCATTCTAGTGTATGTGAAAAAACCATAACTCAAGTTGAATTAGAAGTTGCTTTATCCTTCTTCACGGTACTATGTTTACTCTATTATTTACTAAAAGTGATACCAACGGATTAAGGGACAAAGTGGATTACATTTTGCAACAGTTTTTGGGCATACTTGGGAAAATTACGAAAAAGTACATTGAATCTTCAAATAGTGAAATCATTTTATAGTTTAAATGTAAATATCTAACATATAGTATACGTATCGGAATACAAAAATTCTATTACACGAGTTGCGCATTTGAAATTTGTTTTTGTCTGTTTATCTTAAATTTTTTTGTAGCTTGCAGATAAATTATTTAGATTTTCGTAATATTTAAGGTAGTTCCTTAGAAATTCTCTTGGTTAATTCTCTTTTAGGGGTTCAAATGTAGGTCCTAATTGTACATGACAGGAAATAGAAGAGGAGACGTAATTGGTAAGCATTAGCCAGCAATTAACGGCGGTGACTTTTTTAAGTTTTGAGAGCTTGAGGGTGATACTCTAGGACAAGAGCGTAATTAGAAGTAACGGTTTAATTAAATTGTACCATGGCAATGTACCACCAACCTGATGTTATTTTTCCATCTCATAACAAATGTCTATTAAGAAAAACTAATATATTAATGAAGGTTAATCGGCCTGAAAATCGACCGTTCTGGTGAGTTCACAAAAAAACGGTACCATTTCTTGGCCCGGTGACTAGAAATCCTAGGGCTTTATGTTCAGATCCGATTAAAATACAAATCACTTCCCAATTACTGAACACAAGTAAACGAAGGTGACGGTGGAATTAGTCACATCGATACCCGTACCAGAAGGTACTTCGTTTCCACTTCTCATACCTCAATTTGTAGGTTTATGCCTGAAACGCCATGAAGGAATTCGGTTAGTAGACATAGTTGTAATGGTAAGGGTTCATTGTCATTCGGAAAGCCAAAAATATTTGTAAAGTGTTTACTGATTGTTTTTAAATAGGAAATTGAGTCATTTTGATCGAGACTTGTAAATGAATGCCCTCTGCATGGCGCATTGAAGTTATGGTGGTTGAATTGTTTTAGAAACGAGAAAGTTATTTATTTGTAAATGATTGTTGTTATATAGTTATATCACGGTATCTGACATTTGTTTGAAATACGAGAATTTATAGTTTTACGTTTCAGATCGAAGTCGGTTTTTTTATGTTTTCATAATCCTTCGCTGTTTGCAGCAACAATACTTTAATACGTAAACAAAAATAGAACGCTCTATGTCTATATCCACTTGGTCATAGCAAAGAATATCATGAGAAGGTGTGTACTTGTTGAAAGATAAACAGTGACTCAAATCGTCAAGTCCGGTTACTTAGAGGTAAAACTAGCTTTGTACGTGATTCTTTTTCTTCAAATCTTTCGGGTCTGTGTTGCTCCACTTATGTCAAAAAGTTTTATTCATTTTATTGAAAGTTATCAATAATTTTTGTTTCGTTAATGGAAATACACCTAGAACCTTTGGTTAACTGATCACCTGTTTGGATTTTTTAAATGCGAACATTACATTAAATAATTATTTCATATTTAAGAAACTAAATGTCATTGATGGTTGTGTAGGCATTAAATAATAATATCCGTGATTAAAATTGTGATAGTGCCAGCTGCTTACAATTTTTTATGACAGCCTTAAAAACCATTGCTTCCGTTATTGATTATAATTTTGGTGATTCGAACTATTCCTTTTAATACAGAATCAGTTTACAACATCTCAATACACATTTTAAGATATATATTGCGAATCCGATGAACCCGCCAGATGAATACTGTCTTCTTCAATAATAAATTCTAACAAATAAATCGTGTTTATGCTCCATGCCCGGGTTGGTTCAGGGTAAATTGTGTCACATCGACCTGTAACTCGAATAATTGCTTCTTCACGGTACATTTTTGGTGAATGAAATTCACACACCCAAAACCTCAATCGTGAGCCATACCATATTTTTACTCAAACATGTACAAGAAGGCTGGAAGCCTTTGAAGGGCGTGAGCGAAGTTGCTGAATTCGAATGTGGCACTTCCAGTTCAAGTCAACCGTGTTATATAACAGTGGGACAGTCAATATTGTGAGGCCTTTGTGAATGGAAAAAACTGAGTTTCTCCACTTGTTTTACTGCGATTTAGCAACTATTGATTGTTTCCGTTGAATGCGACTCGCTTAAGAAAAAATATGAAACCGAACCAGGTCCAACTTCAAAGCGGATAGCCAGAATTTGATGGAATGAAGAGAAGTAGTTTTGACAGGTAGCTAACTGCTACAATGAATTTGGAATTTGGAAAACGTGAAAGAAAGTTGACGTAGCACCAGTCCGTTATGAGTGTCACGAAGGAAAGACAAACTGCCGCCTTACTAATAGTATAAACCAGCCGTTGTAGTACAAACCGAACTGTATACGTTTGTTTAGTGGTAAATAATGGTGTAATGACCTAGGCGGTAGAAATAATGCGAATTATAAATCAAATTTGGAAGGTTTGTTTTTATGTGTGACACGATTTCTCTACTTTATGGAACTTGACCTTTTTCTCCTTGGTGGCTAATTGTATTGTAGCGATTCAGTAATTCATTTCATGCAATAATTCTATATCGATCCTCGCTGCCCGACAAGTCATGAACGATTACACATTCAATATCAAGCCAAAACCGAAAAACGTGTAACAATAGATGCCCAGCAGCCTAAAGAAAATGCTCGTCACAAAAGCAGGGATATACCGAATTGAAACCCAATCTAATGTTTGTAGTTTCTTTTGGGTTATTGTATGATGCCCATCGAGGTAGCCTAAACCTTTCGGAAAAAGGTTTTTTCTTCATTTCGGCTTCATTTAGGGTAGACGTTTTTAGGTGCCTATCTGATAATTATACATAGCAGGTAGTTATCTGCAATCAAGTCGTTCTGTTGTAAGATAAAACATTCCTTTAGGTTGACTAAAAACCAAAAAGCTTACATAACACTGTTAAATTAATTATTTATCTAGGGAAGCGAAAACCTTGGCTAAAGCAGAATAGCCGTACACCTGCCTAGGGGTTACAATATTATAATAAAAATACTTTAAACAAAATTAAATTTGAACAGATTTTAAATTATTTCTTATTGAGTTATTTCTTATGTTTTCTATTCTTATTTTAAATACTTCCGTTTAATTAACAATTAATATAGGGTACACACGAATCTCGTAAAATATTCTGACATGTAAACAGGTTTCCTATACTTCTAGATTTATCAACAGTGGGATGAATTGTAATAAGAGTTTTTAGGTTAACTTTTAAACTCTTCGATTCGCTTATTAAATTATTATTGTTTCTTTTTCTACCTGGCGTCCTTGGGAATCCAAACTGGGAATACAATTTTTGACGACAGGAAATACGTGGCATACCAAGGTCGCTTTAATTGTTTTCAAATGAGAAACACGTTATTCCTTCTTCCTTTGAAATAAATCTAAAACACTATTGCTGGAAATGCACCTTTCCATTGCTACCGTTTAATTATTGTTTACGTTCACCTGATTTGGGATGTGAGAGCGAAATGGTGATGGTAGTATTTTTCAAGTTGTCAAAATTGATGAATGACGTACAGCACGTGTGGTGCGATGGTGATGCCTCGTGACAGTGGTAACGACGGCTTATTAACCAATGATTTTTGTAATTTGCATTTACCGGTCGACCACCGCCGACAACTTAATGCGAACCAAATTCAATCCAATTAAACTCCGACTGTAACGAAAGTAATTGTTACATAGGAATTTATTCGCGAGACAGAAGCAATTGCGCAAACTTTTTATTAACCGATTTAATGTATTATGTATTACAAGTACTATTGTTAATTTTGTTTAATGAAATGCTTTAGTTCCACAGTAACTTCTATGTGTTTTGTGTAGTGCAGTATTATTAAGAATATAATTTTTTACGAACTTGAATATATATATTTGGAATCTCGCAAATACACTTCCTATTTTGTAGCAGTTCATTGGGAATTCTAGGATGTAATGTCAAAAGCAGAAAAAATACTTATTATATTCAATACCATATAATATCTGATAGTAGGGGATAATAGAACAGCAATAACAAAAGGGAAATTTATTATAGAAATATTCGAGAGGTTCAAGACCAATGAAAGTAATAGGTAAACGGATACCAGTGTTTAGAATACTCAAAAAAGTTTAGAATGTTGGACACTTATTTATGTTTTCGTGTTTAAAATAACACACCTGCGTTATTAGATTAACTCAGACTTTGAGTAGGAAACCACAAAAAAAACAGAGTAGAACCAAAAGAGCCGATTCTAGGAAGGGTATACCAAAGCCCAAAAGCCGAAAGCTCAAATTGACGTGAAGCAGAAACCTTTACAGATCCCAGTAAAGGATTCTGTTTGATTTAATGATAAAAAAATCGTAAAAGAACATTACAGCTTTTATGGATCATTCGAATGGCAGAAACAGATGAGTAATTTCAATCATTGTCACTTGCAGGGTGCTAACCGATTTTTTCATGATACTAGTGCAGTAATCGATTTCGTATAGTTAGAAAAATAATTACAGTCAGGTCCCTATAGTTAGCTTTGAAACATTCAATTTCCATTACTATGAAATTTAATTAGAGCAAAAATAGATTTCATGTTTCCTACGCTCCGATCGAAGAAAGTAGAACGAATGACCAAAAATTGGAAGAATTTATATCACGAAACCTTTGAATAAGGAAATCCAAGAGAAATATTAGTTGTGATTGGGTCGAAATGAAAGGGAAACCGCGTGCCAGCAATGGAACGTTGCTTTTAGGTGAACTATTCGCCGAGTTATGAAAGTGCGTGCAGGTCCAGACGCCCAACCCAGGTACATCCTCATTATGATTTCGTCCTCCATCTGTCTGGAAATGATCTGTCAGGTTTCTCGGTCACAGTGGAATATCACGCAAATCAGCCGTCGATCTATTTTTCCATTCATCTGAAGTCCGGAAGAAATCACGAATGGCTTTCTTTTCTTCTATTTTTGTCCGGATGTTGGAAGGGAAAACGCGCGCGTGTAGACTTAATAACCTATGCGTATAGGGAGCGATACAATTAATTCGAGTCGTGGCAGACGTCCAGATTTCTTTTAATTTAGGCCTCCATTTGTGTTGCTTTTGAAATTAAAAAGATTAATTTCTGTACAGTCGTGCAGTTTTTGAGTTGATTAACAGGCGTCGGTGGAGTTCTCGTTATTCACATGTCCTACACACCTTTGAAGATGTTAGAGAGATGACTAGAAGTAAAGACAAAAAACTATTAATACAAGTCGTGGACTGAAAGTATCGGAAGTCGACCGAAGCGGAGAAAAAATTAAGAATAATGTAAACCAAATTTACGTACAGAAATCCAAAGAGACGAAAATATTATTTCACGGACGACTAGAAATAAATAAATGAATTAAAAATAGAGTATAATGCGCAGACATTTCATACAATTAATACGCTGTAAAGGTAGACGTGTGTAGAATCGTAAAAAACAGTGATAAGGAACGATAGAACAGACAGAAATCATGTGTAAGAAGTGTAATACTACAAAGGAAGGACATACAAATAGGGGGTTATATTTAGCGACCCAAATTCTAATCAAATAATTTATCAGATATACACGTATTGAACACAGACAATGTATAACTATTGACAATGCAAGAAACAGTATACACAATGAAGAAATTAAAATATAAATCCACAAATAGTTTCGTCAAATAGTTAAAATGCATTAAAGGGAAGAGAAGTAAACAAAAAACAATAGATTTGTAGTAAAGCAAGATGGCGGCAGTGTCGGCTCCCATGTGACTTCTGCCCTTACTCTACATGATTTAATTTCCGTTTTCCATTAGTTCAAGTTTGATCAGCGTACAAACTCCGTGGAATTCATTCGTTAATGACCCATAATTGTTAATTAATTAAATTCGTTATTAGCTTATAATTCCGAAAACATTCCGACTGACCAAAATTGCTGTTTGTCCGGCACCTTCAGAAGAATTTTCATTTAAATTCATTAGCCATCTTGTAGTTTCGCAATTTATTATTGTTCTCATTGTTTATTTTATTACATTGTTAGGATGTTTTAATTAATGAAAATTTGATTTCATGGTTTTTATATGACATACGGCGTATGTTGAGAGAAAAGTCCAGCTGAATAGAAAGGTTTTTCTCTTTCAACATGTTTTCTGCAAGTTAAGAAGAATAATATGGGGTGTTCGCGTGCACGTGTATACACATGAGAGTGGGTATTCATACATTTCCAAAGTTTGTTCGTGCATCTGAATGGGATGTATAATTTATAACGGGGAGTTATGTTGAAGTGACGAAGTGGAATTAGCAGATTATTTGTATAACTCCCTTTCGTTTTTCATCATTTGTTCTTGTTTTAGTGTCAGGTATCAGGTTCGTTGGCCAGAAGAAAATCAGGCATTACTTTAAATGTGGTCTTTGATTTATCGTCTCATGAATTTAATGAACTAATTATTTAAGTCAAATTTCCTTAATTGAATATTCTTGTTATAAAATCAGGCCGGCTGTATTGTATTTATCTTTTATTGTTTATTAATTCTGGTTCATTACTCTCACAAATCTAATTTTGTGTTTTCCAGATTTATTGACTTTTTTCCTATCGTTTTGCTAAGAATATCCTAATGAACATTCAGTTGAATAAATTGAGTTCATATATTTCGAATTTTCGGATATTTTCGAATTCGTGTAATAGATTCTCTCATATCATTGTTTCCTCCTATTTAATCGTTTAGTATAGGACGCATCAAACTAATTTCCTCTTTAAACTTTTTTAATGTCTACTGTTGGAGAATTTTGATCTGGATGCTTCTACTACATGTTCTGTAAGGAAATGTTAAAAGCTTTAAATATTTTCAATACCTTTTTCTGCGCCACGACAATTGATTCATTCAAGGAGATTTATGTTTTATGACTAAAGCTATGTTCTTGGAGACAGTTGACATTCACGTATCATTTCTTGATTTGCTTTGGACTACCAGAATCGAGGTAGCAGAGGAATTCAAAATCACTTATAATACAAAACTGTAATGGTGACACGAGAGGCAATATTAAACGTATCTCAAACGACTTAGCTGTTTCTATTTCCTGCTGAGCAAATACTAGTAAAAATATAAGAGAGGTCGTCATTTATCAGTCTAGTCATCCACTCTTTTATTAACCTATTAATTAATTAATTTAAAACATATCTAGTATGGTACCACTGTTGTCGAATTTATTATCCTCCTTAAAGTTGGTAACGCACCGTTATTTATTTGACTACATTTTATTTTAGCCTAGTTGTAATTTTTTCATTCAATGTGGAAATTCAGGTTAGTGGAAAACAACATGACATGTGATATTGGAAGAGATGTAGTAAGAGGGTGATAAATAATACGAATGTAACAGAAGACGAAAAATGATAAGGAAACATGATTGTAATAATGCGATTTACGTTTTTATAAAAGTAGTAGTAAGAACTAAGCTACAATGAACATTGTAGGCTCTAAGAGGATAAGAAAATAACAATGGATGTAAAATTGATAACGAAGGCTGTAATCTTAAATAGATAGACTTTGAAAATTATGCGAATAATTGTGGGAGGCAGACGGTAGTAAATAAGGAAGAGGAAAACAAGAAGAATAAGAATGGAACGAAAGTTCAGGATAAGATAACATTATTATATTAAACGCATGAATATTGTGCTTTAAAGGATAGAGAAATATGCTTAGTGTATTAATGCGCGGCAAATAATGGTCAAACTGAAAGGAAATAAAAAATCGAAGGAAAAGGAAAGGTGAAGAATGCAGTGAAGATGGAGGAATCGGAATAGAAGTATAATCATGCCAAAGGTGGTTTTGAGTGAGGTTGTAGTGAAGGTGTAGGTGTGCTTCACAAAGTAAACCCCTACTGTTGAAACATAATAGCAATACCACGAAGTTGACGGGAAAATTTCTAGCCAAGTTAAACACTTCGGAATTTAAGCGACCTTGTGAAAACCTGCACCGGATGGGAAAGTAAAAGTGTGGAAATTAGATTGTGCTCCCATAAAATTCAGGTGGTCTATTCTCTGAAAAGCTTTGGGGAATCGATATCGTGAACGAACAGGTACAGATCTTTGAGATCAATAGATCATTAATAGTGACCCAAGAAATACGAATTGAATCTTCGAAGGACCGATGATTCGATACGACCATAAAATAAGTTCTAATTGAATGAAACTGCGAAAAAATTATGGAGTAATGAAGCAAACGGCGAAGGTAACACTTGTGACTTCTCTGTAATTTTCTCATTGTTTCGATGCTATCCAAAATAATTGTTCCTTCTTGTGCCACCAAATATTTTTAGGATTTACCTTGTATGGAAGGATTTGTAATCGACGAATAAAGTATCCGAATAACATTACCTGTGATGAAGGCTCCAAATTTCAGATATTTGAAGTTGACGAAGAGTTTTCTAAGTAATTTCATACATTGTGGTGGAATAACAAGAAGTATAATCTTAATATGTAAAAGTTGTCATTAAGTACCGGAGATTCGTTCGTTGAAATAAAACAGTTGATTATTTTTTGGAACTGTGAATGCCATAATCGATGAACCTGATTTTACTAGGTGTATCTTGTTTCCGAAGGTAAAAACCTCCCTTTTTGGAATGTCATGTTACCTTTTCCGCCACGGGTCGAAGGAGAGAAAGGCGGTTGAACATGTGACGGATTCTGCGTCTTAAATAAAATACCTAAAAATCGTAAGAGCGGACATTGGAAATAGGCACAAATTTATTATTCGCCATTCACGCAAGAAAAATATGTTTGCACATTATTATTTAATGTATAGTACTCGATTGCAAAAGATGGAGGTATCGATCATGTGGAAAGGCGTTAAATATTTTACATCCGTTATTGGAACTGCAACTGCAACGTAAAACCGCAGGAAACAGTTTGATCCGTTCTAAAACTTTGGCCGTGCCTGAAACCAAACCTGATCAGTCTGTAATTATCCCAATGCGATGTGAATTTCGCCTGGTTCTGTCGAAATGTAATTGGCAGAAGTGGGTCAGGTGGTCCACCCGAAAAGCAACGGAATTCCCCCCAAAAGAAAAGTTTCTTTTCTAAATTTGCCAGATTTCCAGGTGTGAACATGAGTTTTTCTCTTTTAGGCAAAGGCACCCACCCCGGTTGATTACGCGTACACGTAACTTTCATTCTCAGACGAGTTTCAGGTTAGAAGGAAAACAAAATAAAAAATTATTTTCACTTTTTTTTCTACTGAACTTTAAGGAGACTGTAGCTATCATATCTTAGACATCTGGGTATTGGTACTCGTGGGACACCTGGGCAATATCTATAACTTATCTGTCTTCATCTGATTCTGGTTCACATGATTCTGTCTTTATCCTACATTAGGTTTCTGCGTCTCTGTGTCTACTATTTCATTTTCGGATGAATGCATTTAACATTCCTGCACGTCCAGGAATGCAAGAACAAAACGGTACCTGACAAGACTTGGCTTATTGATTGTAACTGGGCTTATTAACCGCTACTCTTTGTAGTGACATCATTAAACGATGGCGTAATAGACACTAATGGATTCCGCATATTTGTTAAAACTCTTCTACCCAATACCGCAAACGGTAATTCGTTGCCCGTTATTTATTTACCAGATATTTAGGGAATCCGACCGTTGCAATATTTAAATTTTTAATTTCAATTAAATTGTACACACGCACAAGTAAGCCGTCGAAACAGTTCCAATAGATTGGCGATTTCTTCGGTTTCATCAATTCATAATTGATTATTAATTAATGAATTATTGACTTCTAAATAATAACTTTTATTTCTATTTGCCCCGGTAGTAGTAATAATTATTTATGTTTAATTATTTATGACGTGTCCTTGCACTATGTAAAATAAAACTATCTGTGTAATAGTTGCTATTTGAAGAGGTATTTGAAGACGTACCACATTATATCATATAAATCCTGTTGAGTAATTAACGTCGGACTTAATTAAGTAACACTAATGGTCACTTGTTATACTTAGGAGTAGTAAAATGCATAACTAATTAACATTTGTAATATCGTTGCGTGTAATTACATTGTATTTTGTGGGGTGTTACTTCCATTGCCAAATCTTTCCGTAAGATTGAGTACTCGTTGCAATTTAGTTGTTGCCTTGTAGTGCCTGCAAATTACTGTTCTGATGCGCAGGTTTTAATGTTGAAAGTTGTAGAAGTTGGACATTTGTTTTCTCGTTTCTGTTTGTTTCGGCCGAATTAGGACCACATGAATTTCGATACTTCGATACTACTTCTGTGTACACATCTAGATATGCTCAGGATGGATACAGTGTGAAATTAGTTTGCATCGGGTAACTGCTGAGGTTGAAACCTTGTTATAGTGAGTCTGCAAATCTTTTGCTATGTCAGTAACTGTTTCATTTGCATTATCTGAAGTTTTCAGTCTTCCTCATCGTGGTGGCACCAGTATTGCCCGGTACAGTACTACAATTGACAGAATACTTTAATACCCAAGGTAGTCCAACAACCCTTGGGCGCGTCCTTAATGCCGATTACAAATTTTTTCCGAAGGCAAATTAGTTGGCAGAGCCAGCGCCAAGACAACACTTATGTTAATATAATTCCTTATATAAATTTTCGAAGTGGAAAAAATCAACTGGATCTCTGATATACAATCGAACATTCTTTATTTTTACCCGATCGTTTCAATCTGCGGCTATAAATTACCTCGTTGTACAAGCACCTACATTACATAACCATTTTATAGGGGAAAAGACTTTAAAAGAGGAAAATGACCGAGGTAGTTAATGGACGCATCATTGATTTGTAATCGTGATTAATCAATAATTCTTGCAAATTCTTAATGCCGGTACATGGGCCGTCATTACGACGGACTGTACAAGTAATACTTGTATACTTCAATTAAGTTACGCAATTCCTTTTTCGGAGTTACAGACCCTTTGGGTCGTTCTGGAGAAAAGTGTCCGTCAGCAGTTTGGAGTTTCAGATACGTCGAAATTACACATTGTACGCGACAATTACCTTGAGGATAGCTAATAATATCGTAGAAAAATGTTGGTGGATTTCCTCAATCATTCGCCCTATTAAAAACGAATTGAAAGTACTGCATTGTTGCACTTTGGTCCGGCATGAAATGATCGAAATCACTTGCCTTGGCTACAGAATAATTGGATCAATGGTAAAAGTTGTCTACTTTTTGACGCATACAAAGAATTCTTGATCCAACATATCAGGCAACGTGTAATACGTACAAGTAACATAACAAAGCACCTAACATAATGATGATTTGGGCCTAATCCGTCCTACATTGCTGGTTGTTTTGGCAATGAAAAAAAGCGCTATTACAAACTTCTACGCCATAATGCTTCTGTAGGACCAAAGTGGTAGAGTTGTTTTTATGTCAAATTAATGCAGGACGATGTCTTGTGTTACGAGACTCTGGCCATCGGTAATATATTATTAGGTAATAAAGCAGAGGTTTGGTTTATGTAAAATACACACCGACTTATTACATGGGGGGGGGGGTTGTTATTCACTGCTCTTTGGGAATCTGACTAATTTAATCTTAAATTATTACTTTTAAAAACATTGGTTGTTACAAGCATAATTAATACCAACCCATATATAATAAGACCGTATGTAGGTAATGAGAAATTGCCGTCTATGAACACGGATACGACAGAGCAATTGATTCCCTATTATTGATGGAATTTAACTCCTAGTCTCTGAGCTTATTGTTCAGTGCTTTATGGATTGTCATGAACGGTAACATCAACTTACATCAACACAACTGTCTTGCAAAGAGAAACCTTGTCAAAACGGAGAATGACTTTCCGGGATTAGCCGATTCCATTCCCATCACCTGAGCAGTTTATAGTAGCAGGAACGCAGGTACCCGCTTTGTCACCGCAGGGTCAGATATAAAAATAAATGACAGGGTCATTGGTTTGACAAGAGAAAATACATTAGGAACGAAACCGTGATGGAGATTTACTTACATAAGGAAAGAATGAATTTATATTTGTGATGAACATGCATGATGTATAGATAGCTAAAAATTCACGACATTCATCAGTAGGTGGAAAAATTTCCATTTTTTTTACTCCCATGAGTACTTGCAGGTATTGAAGCATGTAGGTGAGCGATTGTATCATCTGCTCGTACACGTGGTGATGTAATTACAAATTGCAATTATCAGTGCGATTGATTTTCACGTCCGAACACCGCTAGCCTGGGCAAAGGAACCAATTAATTTCTCTGCTGTTACGCAAATTTTCGTACACGTCCGCCTGATTGTTTCCAAAGAATCTTTTTTTCAATAACAAGCATGACCTTAACGGACTCTGCCATTATCTTTGTAATCCGAATAAAATTCTAAAAGTTAGGTGATGGAATTTTGGCTTTCCGCGTACACGTCCGCAGTCCATGAGTATGTGTATGCGTGGATGTCTTCCTAGATGTTCCACGTGTACTTTACTTGATGTCGAAATTATTGTGCAGCTACAATATCTATTAACGCTACAAATCAGGACATTTCATCTATACAGCCCGAGCACTCTGGTAAATTGCAACTTAAATTTTACCAAGTGAGCCTTACAAAAAATTTGGAAAATTAGGAAAAATTAGGAGGCCGCAGCGTACCTAGCGTTCTTTACTCAATTCGGGTACCTGGTTTAGGTACCCTTACGAATGCGTTTCTAAGTACTTTTGACATGTTTTACTAGGTCGAGGATCTGGTTGTTATCATTTTCACCAAGCCTCCGTGCCCGTTTTATTCATCCTGATTGATGAAGCTGTGTTCTTATGTTCCTCTATTATGTCAGGAATAATCAATGGTTTGAATGTGACCAAACAAAAAAGAAACGAAAAATCTAACGAAAGACTTTCTCCAACTGGCGACGCTTTTGTTGTGGTTTCTTCTTACTTTCCCTTTGAATTCCAAACGACAAACTACTACACGAACGACAACAACAACTACCCGAAAATGAGCAAAATTGCACAACCCGATAAATTGCCATTTGATTCAAATCTCGCGTGTTTTCTTATGCAATATCATTAAACCAAAGATGCGACTTCATGGGACAATCGATTCGATCAATCGAAATAATCGAGAACACGTGATCGAGGGTCACTAACTTTGTATTTTTTCTCCGCTATGGAAAAGCCGGTTTACTGGCACTAAAATATCGCCTCAGGGAAGGTTGCCGCTTTACGAAGGGCCGTTCGCGAAGGACGAGCGAGCCAGAACCTGCACGACCTGCATAATACCTGTATCCGGTTTAAGGGTTCTCCTGGTCGTTAAACATATTATATTACAAGTAGTCATGATTTGCAGTTGTTAGTTTCTTTTTCATGGATTCGTCCTCGACGGATTGATAGAGTTGCAGTGTTTTGCAAAGTTGTGTACTTGTCAGGTTGTGTGTTTTTAAAGTATAGTTTCGAGTAAACTCCGGCTTGCGAATTCCACCTTGTAGTGATATGTCGAGTGTCCAATACCAGGTCCTTTGAATGAGACACCAGTCATCCTTGGTATTCTCTATAGTAATGACACTTAAAATTTTCAAGGTAGAAGCCGAGTGGGTAAAATACATGTAGCGTACCTGCCATAAAGAAGTCCTATCTTAATGGTCACGATTACTTAAACTTCCAGAAGACTCTCTACCATATTTTCAGATTTTTAGTATCAAACATGGAATATAGAAAACATAGGCTTGTGTAACGGTTACAAAAATACGTTTTTCTGCATGACCTTCCGGTTATAATTTTAGGTTTAATCAGCATTAAACCTATCATTCCGCCAGAAATTGAAAAGCATTCAAGGACGAAATATCAGGGAAATATCTAAGACCGCCAATATTTCTTCAAGTCCTCAAACTACCTGCATTGGTTAGATATTCATATCTGTTATTTCTATTGAGTGAAATCTTAACTTTTTTATTCAAGGCGTTACAGAAAGATATGTGTTTGTAACATTATAATTTTTTACTTAAATTTAACTTGATATTGTAAACATGTACCTTTTGTCAGAGTAATCATTATTAGCACCTTGTGCGCTTAACAAACGCATTAGCAAAAGTGATCTTCTGCTGTTGAGATACGAACTCAATGATCATGACACGAGTAATATAGTATTATACAACTAGGCAGTCTTTTGGGCGAAACCACATGGTGTCTTTTTTTGTTTTTTTTTTTTTTTTTGTATCCAGGAAAAATGCCCACGCAGAAAGGACCCCGTTGGAACGGAATGTCCAGTATATGGGACTCGAACCCACTAAAAAACCTAGGGACGATACCACCTTCCTATGCGGAGAGGTGAGACTACCGTGAGGTATTGTCTACGCCCTCTCCCGGAAGTTACCCACTCGAAGGGACCGAGGTCTCTTCTCGTGGACTCCCGCGCTCATCCGCATTTTGGATGGGATGGCTGTTCCACCGTTTTCCCAGAAGGGAAACCCCCGAGTGAGACAGCAACCGATCTCTGACTCCTGCCCCCACGATCCGTGGAGTTCAAGGAAGAACCCCAACATCCTTGCACCCCTGCCTCCGTTGACACGTTAGACGCCTCTTACGACACCCAGCGCATAGGTTGGTCCTATTCTGTCCCGGTGTCTCGTTCAACATGGTGGAATAATTAAATTTAATTTCTCATCGGGCGGAGACAATAGGAAACACCCTTCCTTTCAGGTACTTTTGTAGGAGGATGAAAGAAAGGCACATCAGACAAGTTCAGTTTTAATTGCTGACGTAGGAGTTGCCCGCTGCTGTATACTATCATACTCATCGATCGTCTGCTCATTCAAAATGTAGAAAGTGAATGATTGGATGATAAAAATAGTGGTGTTGTTAGGTTTGAAAAAGAAGGAGAGGTGCTGGGAGGACGATCATTCGAACGACCCACGAATTAGATGCTTCATTGATAATTGTCTGAGATTGGTGATGAATGGACAACATGGTGGGAAGGATGTCTAGAAAAGAGAAATGACAGTATTCGAACCGAAATGGAGTGTGGGAAACTCATATCGACCTTTTTGATGTGTAGCATACCGTAGTGTATTGCCTAAATGAACAAACCTAAAGCTTTTGGGTCAAACACCTCAAAATTCTACCTTACGTACAGCAGGAAATGAGCACACGGTAAAGTTTACTTTTCCAATTAGAAGAGTTATTGTATACAATTGTTCTGTCGAGCAGCTTAAACGTTTGACCTGAATTTCAGGTATGGTAATTGCACGAACCAGGTCTTAATTAGAGACAATGAGGAGTCGGGTTAAGGGCTAGGTCAATGCGAAAAGTTTAAATAACAGACTAACGACCTGCTGAATGAATTTCACTGCTTGCAGGGCTGTGTCATTAAAACGTTGTTTTTCCTTTTGTCAGACACCCGTTGAATTAGAAAGTTAATAGGAGTTTAGGTTTAATTGGTTCATGTAAAGCGATAGACGTCGTGGATGTTTGGCGGTCAAGAAACACCGGTCACACGGTGTCCAAATTGTTTTGTCTTGCCACTAGGTGAATGGAGATGCTAAGGTGGAGGATGAGAGGAAGCCTGAGGAGATGTGACAGCGGGTAACCTCAAAGGTGTTCATTTAAATCAGTTACATCTGTAAAGGAGAAGTAAACCGTAAGATCAGAGTGAGGTGGAAACCTGAATTTTAAGGTGTGATATTTAAAAGGAAGGGATGAACCGCAGAGAAGCGTCTTGACATTTTCAGGTTTACTTTTGCGAAGGGATTTGGGTTTTTGTGGTCTCGCAGTTCAAACAACCAAAAAACATAAACTGCCCATTCTTTGGTTTTTGGGAAGTTATATAATAAAAGTGTAAGGTCGTTGGTTTCTACCTGAAAAAACGTGCGTATTTGGTCTGGCGATGTGTATAAAGCAGAGAGAATTCCTGACTGTACAATACCATTCAAGTAAGAAGTTTCAATTTTCAGAATTTGTCAGTGAAAAATGAACGGTAAAGAACAAAATAAAGAACCCCACGGTTCCAATGATATTTAAAAGAAACGGATCTGTGAAATGAAAATGTTCGATTTGGAACAGGACTCGATTGTATATCAGGAAGCTGTGCCCTACTATTCTAACCGGTACCACAGAGATCGGTACAGGTACGCTAGAGCTCCTACTAGTCACCGGTACCCCCGATTATCTGGTAGGTCTTACAGCAATGGTCGATCCCCACGGTGCCGGTCTCCGGAGAGCCCAAGCAGGGTCAGACCCAGGTCGAATTCCAGCAGCAAAAGCGGAGACAGGTTGAGTAGCTACAGCCACTCCCACCGTGACTACTATCTGCACGTTTATTACTCAAGGTAAGGTATAACATACCTAGGGTGCGGGAATTTTTGTTGTCCTACGAAGTTTGTTGAGAATACTCTCTTCAATACAAAAGCTTTTGTAGTGCACATTTATTACTTTTATTACACCAAAATGTTTCGCACAACAATATACAAATTTGTAGTTGCCATCAATTTGTATTAATATTTGAGAAATATACATTACTTTTATAATGTTTATAAAGTGTACATGACGAAATTCAGTATAAAATACAAGTTTGACTTGCGCAAAAGCTGTTTTCATATTTCATTATAATATTAAGTCGTTTTCATCAAGGTAAATGTTACGACTCAAGTGGTATTTTCGTAGATGTCTCTACATTTTTTTTTATATTTTATAGTCGGATGATAAAATTCTAGATATGATTTTCTCCTGTGTTTCTATAAAGTTTTATTTGAAGCAGTTGTTCCTGAATGTACCTCATTAACACTGAGAAGAACTTCTTGAATATTGGTGGGATAAAACACATAAGGATACATCCGCACACCTTGACAAGTGGAGAATATTTCAAGGCCAATTAAAATTATTCTAAGCAATTATCAGGCGAAAACATGATTATTTAAAAATGAAATTATTACATACTGGTTGAAAGTGGGGCTAGTCTCATTAAGAAGTCTGGCGTAAGAAAGTGCTGTAAACATATCTCCCACTTACAGTACTGATTATATGTGCAAATTATTAAATCCGTAAACAAAGACAAAATTAATTTTACCAATATTTTGAATTATCAACAAAATACGTAATGAATCAAGATAAATCTGTTAATAAAAGCTCCTAGTAACATATTTTAGCGGATAAACATATATAACCACAGTGAAAGACCAAAGATTACAGTTACAGAAACTCAAGTAGCGTGATGAGGCTCAACCACCGAAAACTGGCATTGTGACAAGACGAGCCACAAGTCCTTTTGCTAGGACCTGCTAAGGCTTGTCACACAACACTCGACGAGTATATGAGGCCGATTGTCTCAAAGGTCACATTGAGTAAAGTCTAAGTGACGCAACGTGAGGAGTTAAATTATGAGGAGATTTTTATCTGGCATAAATAAAAAGACGAAGGAATAAGAGTCGGACCGAAAAACGAGCAAAGTAAATGCCATGCGAAGACAAAAAAATAGAATGCTAATTCATAGGACTCTTATGAACCGGAACAAAGCACGAGATTTGAATAAATACAAGGATCCAATTGGGCAGAGCGAGACGGAGCACGGACTCGAACAAGAACAGATGTAGCGGACACGTAGGAAGTTAATGAGAGATGGATAACTAGATACCCAGATGAGTAGGGTGAGAGAGAGCTGATTAATTAGAAGCAAAAACTATGAAAGAAAAGGCAAATAAATCATGAGAAAATGCAAAGTTGAAGTACAAGACAAGAAGCGATGAATCTTTAACTTGTTCCGAGCAAAAAAGATGAAACTGAACCTGATCGAAAGCGGTCGAGGAAAAGAAAGAAATCCTTAACTTGCTGGGCTGACAGAAACACAAAGTGAGAGAAATTGCGAGATGTTCATCTCAGGTACGGTCCAGATATGCACGCAACCGACCACTTTGAGAAGTTCTAAAACGAAGACGCTCGTTAAATTACCTCATCCAAATGGTCCTAGGTGTTGAGATGGAGAAATTGGCGTTGGGGAACTTGTAGTAAGACAAAACAGGTTCGTCGTACGTGGCGGACAAATGAAGAGCATCGGTTGTGTCGATGAAAACATGATAAAGAGCTAGGAGAAAGCGTCAAGCAGTGACAATTGTAACGACAGGGAAAAAGACGAAGTGTTTTCCAAAAGAAAAGTACCAGAGCACAAAGGTGCAAGTGTCACGCTCAAGATGAGAAGTATTCAGTAACAGCAACAGTCATCTTGTCTGCCGGAAACAAAAAATCAACAACAAGTGACAAAGGGAAAGGAAAAGCGGAAGTCGGTCAAAATACTCACATCGTTACCTAATCGGGGAACGGTTCGACAGATCGTGACAAACGCGCGCGTTTTGCATTTCAAGGCTGACAGTATTGTCACCGAAAGACAAGAAGAGAGAGTAAAGGAAGGCACAAGTTGATGGGTTGTTATGTTCAATGGATAGCCGCAAAACAGGCCTCGGCGCGTGACACGTAGAGCCGTGTTTCAGGTGAAGAAAAGAGATCACATTAGCTATTCGGGCTAGACTAGACACCAGGTCCCAGGTGGTAGGAAACGCTACTTGATATCAGTTTCTCTACCTACATAGCCCGGCAATGGCCACCTGGTTCAGTTCTGGGATTTCTTGCAATTAATACTTTACTAATTACACAAGGTGCTACATGCGAATCCGTCACTCGATACAGGCGGACTACCCCAATTTGTACACAAACCCTTTGTACAAGTTCAATTTCTAACGAATTGATTTCCAATTATTGAAATATGAGTTTTCTGTCACTTCAAACTTGTCAAAAATGAGACATTCAGTCCATTGACCGCGAACGTAACCGGACCCCTGGCCGAACTCCGCACGTGTACAATTTTAAATTTCAAATTAATATGCATTCATTAATGTTGAGATTTGTTCAAAAGAGCCCGGAGGTCCAATTCTACTTTGATTCTGTAATTAGCAAGGCTGGTCCGCAGCAGGAAGATGGCCCCGAGAACAACGCAGCTGGGGTCAAGGGAAAGCTACCACCGATTCCCGGCGAAAGGGGCAGTTCAGGTCAACTTGAAAGTTCTGACAAACAAAAAGAACATTTGATGGAATTTAGCATTTTTATAGTAGCAGAAATTAACCGGAGCCCAAGCATTGGGGCCATAATTAAAAAAGGCCAATTTAACCCACCGGCGCCCCAAGGAACGAGAAATGTTGGCTTCGTCTCCTGTCAGGCCGTCAGGTTCAGTCGCCTCGAGGCAGGCACATGGCCGCATACCATCACTTACAGTACAGAAATATAATTATGTTATTATCGACCGATGATTGTTTTATTATACAAATAGGAACGCATTACAAGACGATGGCGTTTTGTTGATACCTTAAGGTACCCGTCTTGCGCAATTTTCTGTGTCCATTTTCTACCTGGTTTGGTACAATTCGAATATATTTACCCCATGATGGTTGTGAAGTACTGGTGATCTTTCCCTTTTGGGAAAGATTTGGACTGTCATTATTAGTTTTCTTGTGCAACGAACATTAATTACTCTATAAAGGTTTCTCACGCTTTATTTGTCACCTAAAGTAGTGTCTGTAGGGATTACTCCTAAAATAGATAATTCTGATTGGAAATGATTACCTTTTTATTTCCCATTGGATAGTTTCTTCTCAGTCGAATTTTTATGAATGTTAAGATTTTTATGGGTGGGCGTTCCCGATTGATACCGGATTGTTTTGGTGATTGTTGGCGTCTGACCTGAGAATTTTTAGGGTATTTTATGGACCAATAGAGCCATGTTGGAACATTTAGTGGTACTTTAAAGTTCTGGATACTTTCACTGGTTGTAAGGCTTTAGGTTATCTAATGTCAACTTAACTTTCACGCATCTTCTGAATGATTCAGGACCTTTGAACTTTTACACAACATACCCTTACTAACTGTTGTGAAAACACAACTACATCTACATTTACTTTTTTGTTCTCAGACATTCTAAACTGTTGGCTCTGGTTAGCAAAATGTCAGGACGCAAAATAACGGTGATGATTAAATTTTAGTTTGTACACTACTTGCGCTGCCTTCGTACATTCACCCCCACCCCTATTATACACTGCGTTTGTGGTATTGTTTTTTTTTTTGTATATTTACCTTGCCCTTCTGCAAATGCCACACTACCACCTATTGCTTGCTTTGTTCGTGCCAAAACCTTTGTTTACCTACTTGAATATTCATGCAGTGGTGTTACGTAAGTTGTGTGTAGAAGTACCTCCGCATGATTATACAGTCTTTCACAACGCGTTACGCTTAGGCTACAATTTTATTCATATTTCATTAGGGCTCATACATCTGTCTACATTGGAGAGGAAAACCAGGTCCTTGGCGTTGATGATTACGCCCGCATAGCTTGCACATCTCTCTGTTTTCTTATCTAATTTTGTGTTTGCCCGTTTTTGAATTTTACCTATCTGATTCTTCATCTATCCATTTCAAGGAAGTTGAAAAAATGTCGTCACTGCGGAACCTTGGTGCTTTTGAGGTGTTGTCTGCAGCCATCAGATTGTGGACCAGACTGTACCTATCTGTCTCGGTATCTTCCATTGAATTTAATTGTTAGTCAAATTTCCACCGCGATGTCATTGCTTATCCTAAATGAGTTTATAAGGAGGTAATTCTAGGTATCCATGACGGAGGACCTAATCCGAAGCTTTTCTTTGGTTCACCCGTAGAAAAGTGAATTTTATTCAAAGTAACAATTCCTTATTTATATGAATGTATGTAAATTTACCTGACTTTTTTGCTGAGTTTTTAATTAAAGGTGACAGAGCGAAACGAGCCGTTTAGTTGTAATTAGAGCTTTAGGTTGAGAAGACAACGAAATTTCACCTATACAATTTGAACGAACTTGAGACTTTAAAAATTGCAGTAGAGAAATAAACCATCACTAAAACATGTTCAAAGAATTCGACTTAACTGTAAACTGTTTTTACTTGAAAACACGGAAGTATTTTTTGATCGTCCTGTATGAATAATATTTACCTGTCATTGTACATAAAAATAAAATTACATGCAATAGTAGCGTTTTTATGTAAACGTATATATTCTACTTATGGTTGCCTTGTCTGTGACACGGGACTTATTTTTTTGAGTCCCAGGTGATAAGTTGAGTAGAAGGAAAATACCAAGTAGGAGGACACACGTAAAAGAGGAGCTGAGACTGTGTGAGTTCATTTGATTCTTTGTCTGCTCAAGACCTCGAAAGATGAACATGTGTCGAGGTTGCGTGGAGGACGAAAGAAAAGAGAAATCAACAAACCTTGTCGAGGAGCAAACAAAAAGTTCAAGTTGTGAGGTCCAGCGAACGCATTAAAAAGCCTGCTGAAGTTGGTTAAGAGTGGGCGAAAGAAATGAAAACAGTATAGGAAAAGTAGCGGAATATTGTGGGTTCGTATATTGGGTATGTGTCTTAATGATTGAATTAGACATGACGCCTAAATCAAAGAGTACGAATAATACCGAAGTTCATTCCTACAGTTTCCAATAAAATAAATAATTACTGTAATATCTGTTACTACTGGGAAAAGAAAGGTAATTGAAGTCCATGAAAACGGGTCGTGGAATATGATAATTTGAGAAAGTTAATTAAATCGAGGAAGCATACAGTGGCGTAGATGGGAAGAAATAGAAGTAATAGAGGAAAGATAATAAATAAAGCACGGAAAATACAAGCACGTGCAGGAAATCTGGCGGTGCGCAGTGAATGTCTTACCTTCAATTACTCTACTAGTAGTTACATAATTTATTACTCCGTACTATTATTGATGACACGATTATTTTCAGTTGTGTACACCGGAATCGAATTATTTGAAAATCGTGTGACATGCAACTCTTGGGTGGTTATTTAATTACTTCAATCGGAGCAATAAAAATGTAATTTGATGAGTTCAGGGTGAAATCTTACTTTCATCGTACTAGCACCCTGTAGGAATACGACGAGGCAGACAAGTCATCCCATCCAGCCTTCATCTTACCGCATGATATTATTTTTATTACTTTGTTTTATTACGCATTTCCCTTGGTTTTGTCTACCGTACCTTCCATATCTCGAGGCTTTTTCCCAGGAGTTCGACCTTCACCCTCAAAGTTTCCTTGTTGTTTGTTTTGTAACGGTCTGCGACTTGCAGAAACTTCTCATGGGAGGAAACCTTACTTTTGTTATCTCGGCTATATGTAAGTGACGTGGAAGACCAATGATTGTTCGACCAACAACCGTTTCCTTATTTTGTATGCTTGTTGCTTGTTGCGGGTGATACCCGTTGTGTTGGTCGGTATCGCCTGTTGATAGTCGTATAGGCAATTTGTCGTCTTTAGTGTTGAGTTTTAGCCGAGAACTTTTGCCGAGCGTAGCATTAATATTTTGGTTTGTTGTTCAAGACAGTTTAGGGGGTTTATCGTCAAAAATGAATTTGTTTTCTCAGGAAATTTGTGCTTGTCACACATCAGGTTGATGTTTTTCATTCTCGAGCTGGAAGGCTGTATTTGGTTCCTGTATGGCTTGTATTTAATGTTAAATTAGAATATTTTTAAGTGTGTTACTTTACTCAAACTTGAGCAGCAGTACGTCGCAGTTGTTTCTTGTTACCGTTTCTCTGTATACTTTTGAAACCTTCTGCTCAATTGACTTAGCCCTGCTTTGGTATATACTTTGTTTCACTGTTTCCGCTTCGTTTTGTTGGCTTTTCTATGTGATGCGTTACTTCTACATATTTTGTTATGCTTAGTTTTAAAATAATTTCTCATCTTCAATTCCTTCCTGATAAATGTTGTCTTTTCTATTCTTCGATTTTTTCCTATTTTAGTCGTTCTGTATACTTTTTTGTGTCCAAATTTCGGCATTTTTCTTTTTATAAAGAACTTCTTGTCATGCCTTTTTATTCTACCTCTAACAAACCATCAGGGGTATTTCCTCTTTCTTTTGTTAAATTGACCTCTTACTATTCACAAGAGTCTCTGTCGTTCAATTTCTTTGTTCTATGATATCTATTTTCTTTGTACCTGGTCTCAAACAACCTTTCTGTACTTTGTAGACAAAGGACGAAACCCTTATTTCTGTTCCATTTTACACATTAATTATGTAATATTTATGTTTCTATTGTGCCTTTCATCGGGTGCCCATCATTTCTTATTGTTCACCCGCTTCACCTGACTTTTAATTTTAAGATTTTGGCTGGAAAGTTTATGGTGATTGGTAATTTTGAGGGTAGTCGGGTTACACACCCGTGTAGTTTTGTTTTGTTGTCTTTGACAGAGCAACAATCCACTCTGATTTATAGTTTTCCTTAAAAGATGGGCAAAGGGTACTGATCGAAAGCTAATTGACTCACTGGTTTGACTCATTTTGGTCGGTCCTGGTTGCTTTTGTGCAGCTCCGGGGAAGATTTTTCAGTGAAAGTTTTCATTCAGGTTGGTTCACACGGTAGTTTTAACTAATTCTTTTGTTTCTTTTCTTTCGTTTCAGGTAAGGGTAGAATAGATTAGAAATTATTTTTGTTCGAGACGTGGGCGATTTGACTCCCAAACGTTATGGGCGTTTTTTGGGATTAAGAAATACATCACCCGCATCCCCGCCTAAGGGTAAGTCTGGAGGAAAATATCTCGAAGTCTCATCCTTGTAACGTACACCCTTCACAGTGTTTTGTGATTATATGCCATTCCTCGTGTGGTGATTAATGAATAAAATATCTGTAATGATACCTTTAAAACACGAAAGGTACTGAAATTTGGTAAATTTTGGAGTTTCCATAAAATGCTAATCTTACATCTTGAAGTATTATCCAAATGCAGTAATTAAAAAAATGTTATGGGTATATTTTAAATATCAATATCTTGACATGTAATTTGGAGATGAGGTAACATTGTCTAATTACGGTGACAACCTGTAGGTATAAAAACTTCAAATTTACAGTTGTTCGCCTTAGATAAACCTTACTACTTAAGAGGATAAATATACTTACTTGTGGCACCAATTGCCTAATCGCCGTTTCCACGGAGTCTGTGTCAAGTCTGATCTCCTGATCAAGCAAATCTCCAATGAATGCCCCTTTCGGATCGTCTCTCAGTCTTGAATACCTGAAAATTGAAGTATTTGGTTTTAATGATACAAAGGACTAAATTGATTGTTAAAGCCACTATGATAACTTTTGATTGTTGTATAATATGTAAAGGTTCCCCGCAGGTTTACTTCTATCGGAATTGAAACTCTTGTTGGACATGGGTTATTTCATTATAAACATATTGGATATTTTGGTTTTGTGCGTTATTGCTAGGCACTGATTGCAAAACTCTTTGATGTTTTGTGTTTAAAGGTTGTTTAATGTTATGTTTTGTGTTTAATGTTTTAACTTGGGCAGTCAATCGGGTGTTTCACCACAAGAATCTTTAATATGAGTAAAACTGAAAGTTTCACACGCTACGATCCTTTTTTTCTTTTCAAATTGAGTCAATTGAGGATTTATTTCAGTTATAACTAGTACATTCTGTATTACCAATCTGTGGTTAAAACACAACAAAAGGCAATTAAAACCACATAATTAAACCACGTTCCTCTCTATTAGTACATGTAGATGTACTGGTCGAAGCACTTTTTATATTACACGAATTTTATATTAAAATTCACGAACACAAATTCAAATTTGTGTATATTTGTAACGACATTTTTTGTCTGCTGCTTGTTGGTACCCATTTTTTGTATCGTGGAGACCTTGTTTTTTTTTTTAGCCGAAGTAGAAACGTTCCAACTTGGGGGAACTGTCATGTACGTCAAATGCCCACATAAATTTTTCTACGCATGAACGTGTCTATGTCCATCGGCCACGTCCACTACGTTCATAGGTGCTAGTTATGGACGTTCACTTAAGTTAGTTTGTACTTTAAGTTTCTCGGGGCGCAAGGAGAGAAAAACAATTAGGTGAACTATATTATCTATTAGGTATCCATTACCATCAAAACGGTCCGGACTCCCATGTCGAAAGAGAGTGGGGCCCGATGGAGGACAGGAGGACAGGAACGACCTGTGCATTTTCACGCAGGTACCATCCTGGTACCGGGTATCTAAGGCGGCTCCCACCTTTTACGAGAATCGGCCTTGTCCGACCCTTAAACAATTTCTCTTGAATTTTTTGGAAAGAGATGGAAGTCGTTACCGTAATGAATCGTTGTTTGACTTTAACCGGACCACCCAAGTCGTAGAGGAAGACTCATTAATATCTCTCTTCTCGGCCTTACCTCGGGGTGGAATCTCGTGTCCGTTGATAATTTTACAATTATTGCTTTTGTCACAGAGAAGCGTCAGATAACCCAGGGACGATTCGACCCAAGAAAACACAAGAAATTCAGACAATGTAAATGGGCATCCTAAGTCCTCTGGGTGGACATGTGTGTCGTATCGGTTTTCTTCAGGGTACTCGTCTCCGGCAGTCTGCACATTGGATTTCTGCGTGAACCACCCACTGTTGGAAGAATTAGGCGACTAGGCCATGTTGTCTGCCCCTATATTTACAGTTAGTCTAATAGATGATACACGAAATGACCAAACCAACGGTCCCAACGCTTCGTGGTGTCGTTACAGTTTTAAATAACATTATGTGACAATGGCGAGGACGGTTGTGTGTCTATGAAGTAAACAAAAGTCAGTTTAAATTTTGTTTTCTTAAACAGAACTCAACTATTTGGACTAACTGGATTAATAGTTCTGATGAAATTGAGTTATTTAAACTTGATATCAAGGCTCAAAAAGCTTTTATTAATTAATGAATCATATTTATACATGTCTGTCGTTACACTTGAACTCATTCAGGTCGTATTCTCTGTCTTATACTTCGGTAACGTATACATAATGTACATTGTACACTGTACATATGTACATGGTAACATACACAATGTGGAAGTCAACTAATTATTGCGGGTGTTGTTGATTTTTCTAACGTTTTGTATCATAATAATTTCACTGTTATTTGTTATTCCTACGCAGACCTCCACATTTGTGCATGAAATACATCTGTTTAGGTACCTGGTGGGATGTCACGTGAGTTTTCATTATCAACAAAAAGATTGGGCTTTGAATGGCTTTTGCGTAGGTGCATGTACACAGCTTGAACATCCTGGGTTATAATACAATAATTGTATTGTTGCAATCATTATTTTTCCACTCTTGTCAAACCGACTATCTACTTTTCTGTGTTTCTTGTACAATTAATTGTGCTCTTAAGTAAAAAGGCTGTAGGTTGTTCACGAAGACGGGTCGTCGCGGGTGTTCAATAAGTTGAACAGAAATTGGCAACTTTCATTTCTCTTAATTCTCAACGAGTTTCAAGTAATAAGTATAACAAATCCTTCATTATATCTGTCCTAGTTGTTATTATTATGTATTACACAAATGAACCACTAATTAAAGTTGCAAGATATTAAATATCATCATCCGTCCCTTGGGTGGCACAGATGATGAACGAAAAACGCCACAATTAATTTGTGATACACTTAAGCTAACTCTATTTCGTAAATTTTAATAAATAATATATAGGTTAATTCAGTTTAATGTTGCCACCATTCAGACTAAAATCGTAAAAAAAATTGAGCAAGAGTTGAGTGAATGTAAATTTTATGCAATTAAACATATTATTGTTATTAAATATTAGTCTTAGATTGAGTGCGCGAGTATTTTTCTTTCTGATTCTCCCATAACAAATGGGAAATTATAAATTTTGTGGTGGCCGATTGAAAACCGATCGGAAAATATTTCGATTCGCTAATTGTAAAAAATAATCGGGTTTATATTTAATGAGTTGAAATTGGCCCGTTTTGGACTTTGTCAGTACCTGAACTTTTTCCCCGTCATTTTTGGTTTTTGTAGCAGGAAGGCTCTTAATCAGAGGCCAAAGTACGAAATGCCACGGTAATGGGAATATTAACGCGGCAGTCCTTCAAATAAAACGTGGTTAATTAGCCAATAGATTTGTCGATTTCTGTCGGGATTCACGGATGGATTTGTGACGTGAGCCACCTGAGAGGGTTCTAGGTACTCGGGTACCAATTAAAAACGGATTTAATTAAATGAAAAAAGGAGGCTCAGAGAATAGACGAAACACTTGCTACTAATTGAAACGAACCTGAAACTTAAATTTTTCCCCGGGGTCGCTACGGACAACACGATTTTTATCCCGCATTTCCAGGTTCTGCATTAATCTCATTAGAACCTTAATTCCAGGTATTACTAGCGCCACGTTTCTCTTTCTCAATTCCCCATCTTCGAGGCTTATTTTTCATCCACTCGGTGATGATTGTCTACTTCTTATTCGACTTCGGCTACCGTTGAATGCGGAGAAGGTCGCCGACTCTACGAAAGCCACATTTCGAGTAATTGCTTCTATTTAATGAGTACCAACGTGTCGGCCGTACCTGAGTACGACTCGGTGTAGCTTTGAACGTCTGTATACAGAAGCCTGGTAATTGACTTCTTTTTCAAATTGTTCGTCCTTTGACCCTTGACACGGAGCGACTCTCTTGCAAAAGCATTTCCCGGGTGTTACGAGTGAGAAATTTGATTGCAAACAATAAAATTCGTTTAAATGAAGGTTGTACTTGAATTGAGGTCGATCTGTTGGACAAGAACGACTCGATCACATTAAGAAGACTATTTTGCTTGTGTGATCTGATAACTCGTCTGACTGGTAAAAGATGAAATATCATTTAATCTTATCCAAGCCGAGTATCTAGAAGTTGCAATGTTGGCTGGTTATGAACGTTCAATTTAATAAAGTGTTAGCAATGTTATGCAACTTTAACCCATACATTTCGTCCTTCGTGAATTGACAGGAGTTCCAACAATACGTTACGTCGTGAACCCTCATGTTTGAAAAAACAAGTTTTGTGCCTTAAAAATTTAAAATTTGATATACCTAGAGAACTCTTGCGTTGGTTGTGGTTTAGCGCAAATGGGGTGTTGCTTGAGATTTCCTGAAAAATAGAAGAGTTCGTTATTGGTTTGATACATTATTTTATCATACACTTCTACAAAATCGGGGTGATGTCTACTTTAAACCGCAACTTCCGTCGGAAATATCACCTAACGTGTTAGTCTATAACTGATGAACCGGAAAATCTTTACTTGTTGTCAGTTACTTTACAAGTAATTTACATAACCTCATGATGCGATAAAATATGTATATAACCTTAGAGTAGCCTAAAGAGAGACGATATTCAATGCGTCATCTACGTAACGTTAAGCTACGTCAGTCCAATAAACGAATGAATGTTCCGGATAGCCTAGATTCTCTGTGATAATTATTGAAGAATTTAACCAAAACAAATTCGCCGTTCAGGGTGCAGCCCATGCAGGTTTGAACGGCTGAAACCTTTTTTTCATGGCACATTCCTTGTAATTCAGGTATATGTGCCTGTTAGTGTAATTCTTGTTCATTATTTACTTCAAAAGAACGATACTATTCACCGTTTAAGTCATACACAATTATTCAAAGAATAATTGGAAAAACCTCCAAATGACTCCACAATTATTCAAATTTCCAGGTTTTATGGACACGGTTTAGTTTCAGGTGAACCTGTACGGTCGAAATCAGTAATACAATGGCCGTCTTGATGGCATCGAATATCTCCAAAATAACATGCCTAATTTTTACGACTCATCTCCAATGGTTTTATTTTGTCCCGCGTGACGGCACGTGTGATTTGTATCGCATCGTAATCGATCAGGTACATTAAACCTGACTGGAGAATTTTGCTTTATTGATTCGTCAGAGAAACCGCCAAACTATAAATGTACATAATTGTAGTAAACGAGTTTATGTAACTCCAGATGAATGTGCACAATTTACTAGGCTGAGTTTATAGAAGAAAATACCCCAGTTATACAGCTCCTAAAAACAAAAAGTAGACGGCACAGTACCTGTACTAGTTATTACGATAACATTTAGAAACACAGAAACTATTAAATACGGTGGATAAGTTACGTAAAAATAAATTATTTTTGACAACGATAAATACCAAAACAATTAATAAAACCAATTACATGTTTTAAAATAATTGTTTAATAAGTAGCAGGTTTGTGAATTTCCTTTTGTAATTCTATAATACAGTCTTAATACAGCGGTCGATTTTGAACTATTCGTTATGGTAGAGTATCCTTAGAATGTTTTAGGATGGAAAAGTATGATTACATCATTTTCACTTTGCACTATTTACCCAGTTTGAAGTGCATCGTTAAGTGTAATTCGGTTGGGGTTTAATGGAATGTATTGGTATTAATAGTTGTTTTCCTATTGTATGCGAAGTCACACCTGTTAGCAGCGGTTTGTTGTATGCACCAGGCGAGAAGCAAGACGTATTTTATTGTATCAGTTTAGAACCTTGCCCAATCTTCTTCGATCGTTTTGGTGATCGTTTCGTTGCACCTGTTCGCTGTCCTGCAGCTGAAAGTAAATGTATTTTGAGATTCTGTAAAACCATGTCTTCTTGAGCAGGTGCGGCAGTTGAGTCCTCAACTTTTCCTTGTCGATTTATTATTTGTTTGTCCACCAATAAGTCAGATGCGTGACATTCGTACGACTAAAGGTAATTCTCTAGTAGCCTCATAGGACACTGTTAAAAATGTAGATACTGGCATTAATAAATGAGGAAGCACACAATACAACAATGCCACTAGCACGTTGCTACATACAACCAAGGACGAACACACATGCATACGCACAAAGAATGATTTCTATTAGAGTATTAAACAAAAGGATGTACAAGCAATAAAAATGAGGGAGAAACTATTCAAATTAGGTGAGTGACTCATTTAGTACCTATATGATAATCCTATTTGGTACCTATGATGTACGGAAATAGTAGGGCCGAATGAAGTCATGTTAGACCCTCGAGGTAGGGTACCCAAGTCGACCACTTAAAATTCAGATCGCGAACCTTGGAACTCGCGCAAATCGTTTCCATCAAAATTGGTTTTTCCACCATCTCAGGTACAGGCGATCCGGAAACCACGAACAATCGTCGTATTTACGACGATACCTGTGACGAATCGTCAATGATACAAATTGGGTAACCCGATACGACCTGCTACGAGGAAAGGCATTGCCCCGCGACAGAAGAGCTACGTGTCAGCGCTTTGTACCTGATTAAGAGACAAAGGAAAGCAGAAAAAGAAAGCGGGGGAGGACCTGGGTGGAATCGAAATCAGGTACGATATCCATCAAGCATAAATAATCTGTCGATCGGGTACGAGGGCCAGATCTCTCGATGGGTACTCCAAATTCCGGGCGGAAGAAGCTTTGATTTTGATTTTACACCTGGTTAAATTAAAGGTTCCCGATGCCGTCCAACCTGATTATGCGGAGGCGTCGAACGACGCACTTGAAAACCTACACTAGTCACAAAGTAGGCATTAAATGACATGCAGAGCATTTGTGCCGGTTTCAAGTACAAATTGACGAACGGTAATTTCTATACAAATACATTCAGTCTTGATTGTGTTAGTTATATTTTCTAAAATTACGGAACACTTAGGTATTTAATAAGGGGTTTATTTAGTGGTCGAAATGAAGACAATCGTAAACGCATACCCTATACTAATTCTAAAAACCTTTGTCTTGCAAATTCGTTTTCTGACAAAAGTTGTGATAAATCTTTACGTTAAATACGTAATAAGGCCACTGCAAGTAATAACGAAAATTTTCAACTTACAAATATGGTGTGACACCGTGTGATAATGCTGAAGTACTATTGGCACAGTTATAAAGTCGTGCATCCCGAATAACAATTTGTGGTCTTTTGTTCGTAAACGATGTTTTTAGGTTCAAGAAAAGAGCAACAAGAAAACTGTCGTTCCATAAAGTTAAATCAAACTTCGATAAATCAAACGGAATGACTTGAAAATTCAATTCTCCCTCGACAACATTAAGTGTATTCTAAAGGAAGATTCGGTTGTCATTTGGAGAGCATCAGGCACTCCAGGCACGGGTCAGGATGAAAATAAAGACAGAGAAAGAACTGTAAAAGGTGGTTCAGGTACGGGTGCGGCTTGCAGCTGCCACGCGTCCATCCATTTAGAATTAATAAGAGAAGCAGCAGGTGCCGGCAATGCTTTTACACAAAGCAAATCGCCAAGGTACACATGTGCAATGCGTCGGCCTAAAATCAGATTTAAGAATGAAGTTGGGAGGGAGAGAACCTGAACCTGATTTGATTCCTTTTAAAATACTAACTGTCTAAAGGTTCTTAAAGACTCCCTTCGTACCAGACGAGTACTTTGCCTCAATTTTGTCGCCATCGGGGGGATGAAAAAATATTTTTCAACATTTGGTGTACCAGGCATTTCCAGTTTTATTTTACCTGTTTCACGTAGTTTTTCGCAATGGAAAGTCATACCTTTCTTACAATTTATGTTGGGGATGCTTCATAATATTGATTAATTGGTTTATCATTCACAATTTATTTAAAAACAGTAGTTGTACACTTAAAAAACTGTAATAATGGTAGATTTTCTTCACGTACGGTGTAATGAAACCTATTCGCAACATGCAGGGAAGGAGGACAAGAACATTCTTGTTTATGTCACGAAAACATCTACATCTTCAGGGGTGGTAGCACTCTATTGTGACATATATATAGCCCTGACAGAAGCAATCTCAGGAAAAGCGTTTTTCAAATGTACCTGAACACACATGGAAGCATGGCGAATTGCTGGTAACAAAAGGCAGACGGGAGTGACAGGTCTTTCGTTATACAAAACGAATTCTTAAATAGTTTGTTGGTTCAAGGGTGGGGGGAGGGATAAGAAGAAATACAAGACACTCAGTGCGAGCTGGTAAGAAGTAGAAAACAAAGACAAACAAAAGAAAGATTAAAATGAACCGGAGAAAGGGCAACAAACAAAAAGGCATTTTGTACAATTATATGTTTATGGTGTGTCGGTCACAAACCCCGAAGGCGGTCACTAAGGACGCTGGCCTCAAAGTTCTTTACTTGGATGTCACAAGAATTGCACAAATTATGTATTATGCTGTAGGTACGAGCGGTAGCTATGTAAAAACGTCTTATAGGCCCTGTATAGACGTGGTTGAAAGAATTTCCGTCAGGCTCTACAAGTTGAGGGCAATGAAAAGGTCGTCTGAACCAGCGAGCAGCTGCTCAATTGAAAATCTCAAATTCTTCCTTAATGAACCTGAGGTTCGAACATCTGTATATTCTTTAAGGACTCTTTCAGGTTGTTCTTTCACAATCTGTTCGAATTTATTAAGTGAATTTCATTATTATGCATCGTAAGGTTATGCGTTAAGCATTCTAAGGGGGAAATAGTTTTTGGGAACTTATGATTTGGTTCATGTTGGAATCTTCAATGACAGAATGTTTGTATTTGTTTCTCATCAATCTGCTGTAGCTTTTATTTTCTACAACTTCTTCCTCAACATATAAATGTTTATACTTTATGTACACTATGCTATTATATTTTTCATCACAGCCTTCCTCCTATACACTTTTTCCTTCCAATACTTCACATTGGTTGAAGGTGTTGTCTTACATAGTTTCTTTCTTTCTGTCACTTCTTAAATTGTCCCCTGCAGCAGGTCTTCTCTAACTTTATTTTTTCTTTATTTGCCTCTACATGTTATGTATTTATTGGGCCTGATACGAAAGCCTCGACTATCCCTGAACTCTTGTTAACTCGGCCGTGAATTTTATTGACCAGGTAAACCCCTCACTTCGATTGTTGTTCACCTTTACGACGACTAATTCACATACGAAGGATTTCTTACACACTTCGTCACACGGGATGTTGACGAACAGATGTTTCTCGAGTTGTTGATCACCCTAAAAAGGGGTCTTCTTACGTTTAAACGTGTCACGGAAATTCAAATATCAGTCGGGGTTGTAGCAGAGCCGTAAGAAAACACACTTAAGATCGCATCTGTTGAATATCAATCGATTAAAACTATTTCCCTCTCCTCTTTAGTTTCACCTTTAGGTCTCCGTTCCATCTTCTCCCCGTATGGTTTTCCTTTTTCTACTATCCTCACTCTTACTTTATTCCTTGTAAGGAATTGGAGAGTAGGGTAATTCTCAGGATTTTTTGTTGTCAGGTTCAAGGCACTGGATGGGAGAAGCACAAAGAGGATCTTCTCACCTCGGTAGCAACCTGCCCGTGAAGGTTGGGCATTGGATGAGTTAGAAACGACAGCGAATCTTTTCAGATTGACTTTTTAATTTGTTTAGATCTGATAGTCAAATTTAATCTGTTTCGAATAGTTTTTAATTTTTCAGTTCGGAACCCTCCATTCTTCTGTTTTTTTCATGTTCATAATTTTGACCATATACGGTTTTACTGCAGAGTACTCCAGTAGTGCAAGTTGTAGTGCTGCTAGCGAATTATTCTAAAGATGTTCTGGAATAATAAAAATCCATGCGATTTCATTAAGAAGTTTGTAAATGAAAATTCTACACGTTGAAATATGTTACAGGGATACATGCGATCTGAAACGAAAATGACTGCAAGTTTGCACTCGCTTAACTGTTACCGTCGATTGTAGTTCTTGGGATTATTACGCTAGAGTAGGTGATAAGGAATTAGTGTAATAATTATTAGGTGTGTATTATTCTAATTACGCGTGGCACAAACAGTATGTTCTTATTAATTCCGGGTATCCTGGTGTATCGTATGAATTAAATGCAGTTGTAGTACACATTGTTGCAGGGCCGTGTGGCACTACGCTAAAATTGAGGTTTGTTTTTTTTCTTCATCGCAACAACTTTCAACAAAACAACTTTCAGTTCCTTGTAGAAAAAAGGCGAGAAAAATTACCTGACCGAATACCAGTACCGGATGATAATTATTTATCACCACTCGGTAAGGTTCCAATTATTTTACAGAAATGACAACTTCCTTCCCGAATGCCTCCACCCAAAATTTATTGTCCTTCGTTTTGTTTCTTTTCATACACCTGAACGGGCACGCCATTTTCTTATTTCATGTGTGCAGGAATTATTGATGTATAGAAAGAAATTATTCACTAATCACTGATTACCCTGGGCTTCATAGGAAATTGATGAGACTGATTTTCCTTGTTGACAGTATCACATGACTGCGTTAAATGACTACTTTAATATACCTGAAACATAAGAGTTGAAACAACATGGCTTGTTTATTTTGCAGCAACTTCCGGTTCATCGTATATTGCACAGTATTTATTAAATACTAGAAATTATTACTTGTGTATATTAATTTTTACAATATAAGACAGGACAGTCTGAGAACATGTTTTGGGTGGGCCTCCTGTCAGTAAGTCCTGTTTCGGTTTTCACGTGAATTTCCTGCTCTCTTTTGCAGAAAAGGTATATAAAAATGTATAATATTTACTCAACGATGCAGTTCTACGGCTATACTTGAAACATTGCATGAAGATTGTACTTTGTTGTGTGTTGTCAGTTAACACGAACAAGGATGTGTTAAGCCTGGACAATAGCCAGGTATTTGCCGGGAGTTACCTTGACGTTGAAATGCCTTTTTTCCTCTTTTAAAAAGACCGAACCTGATTTCAAGGGATTTCAGAGCTCAAGGAAACCAAATCAGAGTTGACGCCTTTTGTAATGTCTTTTGTGTGAATTCGATCAGGTACGCAGTGCTCGAAGGGTCGAACTTACCTGAAAAAACTTATAAAGGGAGTCCCGGAATTGAAGATGGTTTATTTTGGTGTGATATGAAATGAGAGAATTGAATTTTATTTGACTGCCCTAAAAATTTTATGTTAGCAAACTTTCAGAAGTTCTACCCCGAGGGTGAAGTATTTTAAGGTTTCTAAGTACCGACTCAGAGGTCTTTTGTACAACTAATATCCTGTTATGTAGAATAATTTCTTTACAGTTAAGTGTATTTAATGACCTGATAAAGTGGCTGTTGTAAACCGGTGTTGATAAAGTTACGGTATATAAATACACATTCAGTCGAATCGTAATAAATGTACATATTGTTATGTTTAAAAAGTTACTTTTGTAAACACTTGTAATTCAAACGGTTTTGCGTCAATGTCAATAGAAAAGAAATGACTCTGTCTTAACGATATAACAGTAAAAATAATAACAAAATCCGTAAGTTTACGACATTATTAGAAAGCGATATGAGCGGGCAGAAATAACCGTCACCTCGCGTTACATAATATAAAAATTAGTTTTGTGTTGAAATGGGAATATTCATAATTCGGGTGGCGACTCAATTTGTAGGAAACGACATTGCAGTACGAGCAGTTGTAATGAATAGAGCGGAGAAAGTTTTCAAGAGTTTCACAACTTTCAACCACCTCTATACTTATTATAGTTTAAATATATTCTTATATTATATGTGTACTATTATGTAGATTAAAGCTAAAGTACTAGTCAGGTTGAACCAAAGGCTCTTGGCTCGACTGACCGACCTGTTATGAAAACCTAACGGATGCTGTCAATACTCGAGTCAAATCGCATAAGATTTTGTTTTTTTATTACGGTAATTACCAGGTGGTAGCACTCATTTTGAATGTACCCGATCGCGGATACATACGTAACACATTTTACCATTAAATGCCATTTCATCGTACAGGTTTGTTTATGTCTTTCTACCTCACTCGACTGCTTTTCATTAAGCGAGTGTCTCATACTATTGATAAATATTTAATAGCTATTAAATGGATTGTATGTAGTATCCGGATCATTCCATCTCGTCCGGTATGTATTTTTACTTCACATAAGTTTTGAAAAACTACTTCCGTCCTTGCCAACAGCTTCAACCAAATGATTGAAATCAATATTTTGTATCGTCTCCGTTGTCGGATTGTTGCATTGAAATCTATGTGTTTTAATTTGTTCAGGAACTCATGTGTATCTATTGATTCATGTTGCGTTATTTGTCACCTATCGCTTCATGTATTTATTCATATACATTTGTACGCAAGGCCCGTTTGCTTTTTCTGTTTACCCCTGTTATCTGCTTCTCTTATTTGTTCGCCCACGCGACAGTAACCCTGAAATGTATTTGTATTTGCCTTTTACATTTTCCTGCGGTGCTTTCCTTCTGGTGTTCTGCTTGAATTGCATTGCGTCATTGTTCCTATTAGTTCTTATTGGGAGGTAAGGTTTTAGCATTAGTTTTCCTGCTGCAAAGTTAATGTTTGCTTTCCCCTTTGTCTAGGATTTTTGAATTTGACTCTTGGTTGAGTGCAGATTTCTCTTGCCCTTTTGTCTTAAATTTACGTTAAAGGAGCAGTTCAAGAAAACACGGAAAACAACCGAGAAAGAGGGAGAAAAATTGTCGAGTCGAGAACGAAGTTTTCGATATATCGAATCGAAATTGACCGCTTCGCGCATAAGTTAAACATGGAGTTGTTACATTTCCGTTTCCCGCCTGTTACTCTTCATAATAATAATCATTATTATTATTAGTGCCCGTTTTGAGGTCGGCCCATTCGAATCGATGTGTGTGTATTTGTATGTGTGCGTTGTATTTCTATGTGGCCTTCTCAACCGTTGAAAATACAATTTCAGTTCACATCTGCCGGTCTTTGAGTGAGGATGTTCGGGGGTTTGCCCGAAACGTTTTTTTAATTTCACTTACTTTTTTTAAATTTACGCGTGCGTTTTTACTATTTTGCGAGTTTATTGTGTTGACTGTGCGTCAACGTGTCTCGTGTGTTTTTCTTGTGTAACGACAATTTGAAACTTTAGTAACTTTATTATTGGATCATCTTTGGAGCTTTCGGCCATTTTTGGATCAAACCTGTGTACACTTCGACAAAAGTGAATTTTAATGTCATCTGCTCTCTACCTTGTACCGATTTTACATTTTTTTTAAAGGGAGAAGTTAACCATAGGTGGAGGTCTCTGTTGGTGATGTGTTGCGTGTGTTTGTTTGTGCAAAATCTGCGGGAGATTTGACTAAATTTAATCTTAAGTCCTATAATCATTGTCATATTTGATTGAAAGTTACTAGAGTTGCGAGTGCTTGTGTTTTTTGTTCCGAGTCCGTGAGTAATTCCGGTTCTAAGAGAGTTCCAAATATTTCTTGGTTCAGTGGTTTTGTTCTTAGAACTCCCTGAAACTAACCCTGTTCTTCCTGACTTTTTGTACTCAACATGCTATTTTTTCTGTTTCTGAGAAATTTCCCATTGGAGTTGAGAAACTTTCGTATTTTTAAGTGATGATCTTGTACAGTAACAGAGATTTTTCTCGTTATTGGATTTTAGTGACTAAGCCAGCAACATTGATTGTTGCTTTCATTTTCAAGACTAAATTAATTATTGTAGGCCAATCGTTTTGTTATATTTCCTTAGACCGTGCTTTTTTGTATCGTCACTATTATTTAGTCACTGGTTTTCAAAAATTATATACAATCTACCTCAGGGACACAGAATTGGTAGATCCTGTATATTTGCGTATATTTAATTGAAAGCTTAAAACACAGCCATTGGCCTCTTTTGCAATTTAAGACGCTATTTACTACGCTTCGTTTTCACTGACATTAATTGGTTTCATTGATCTTATGGTTTAATGAAATTACAAATTTGATTGGCTATTTATCAGGAGTTTTTGTTTTCAACGGAGTTGACATTATTATTTGTAATATTTATAAATGGTATCATTTAATGAAATTAGATCTGAGCGATCTCATTTTTCCATTTTGACGTCGCGCTATCCTACGTAAGCAACAAACACCTGTTTTCTGTTTTTTAGTCAGCGAAACCGCCTAATGAACGGACGATTAAGTTCTATCGCTTGATTTTGACTGAAATGTACGTCACGATTCGATATGAGATTGATTGCCACAGATCGATTATGATAGAACACCGACGAACGCATTTCTGGCGATCCTTAATGTAACTTGGTTCGGCTCTGATGACAGTCAAGGTTTCCTGTACCCTTGTTTGCAGAGGTATTACGGTTGTTTGAGTTTTCGTACCTAATCTAAATCTGAGCTGATGTCACTCGGTACCTGATTAGGCCATTTCCGGCGTTTCCATTACCGGAGCTTCTGATAATATATTTTTTTATCACGCATAATGGTCGCTTCGTCCGCTTTGCCTTTTATAAATGCTCGTGCATCTCAGTCAGCTGGGTACTCGTACTGAATAACAAGACTCAGCACATCAACGTGAAAATTGAAGGGAGTTATTTGCAGGAGCCACTAATTGATTTTTAAAGGCATTGATGCATTATGTTTTTGGTCTTCTTATATACAAAAGCATTTCTTTGGTTCTTTTGGGAATCAAAATTGAGTCAATAAAGAACTCAACTTTTATTTTTCCGTTTAAAGAATCGTGCAATTAAATTATGTAATTCGATGGTCGCGATATGGATAGTTTAAAAGTAGTTATTTACTTAACTGAAGTCTCATTTGCTTTTCTTGAAATGTCGAAAATGGGAAGTTGTTCGCCTACAACGATAATTTTAAATAGCAGTCTCTTTCTACACGGTTTCATGCAATTCATTCATTCGACGGTAGCCTTGCCTTTTTTGGCTATTTTTTCAGGATATTTTGGTCCGTTTGAAAGAAACGGCCCCTGCGCAATTGCTCCTGGTTTTTTGTGTCGGTTGTTTTGAAAGAAACGAAAATGAAGAGTAGTGGCGGAGGTCGTAAGCGAAGGCCACGACAACGACAAAACAGTCCAACTACCTGTCTACTGAGACAGCTGAACCTAGTGCGGTAGTAGGTGTCAGATCCACCACATCTGTTCGTTCCCAGAGGACTCTAAATATGCCATGAACGATTTCACAGTCGTTTAAGATGGGAAAAGAAAGGGGAAACTTTGGGTTCAACCATATTTTTAATTTATAAAAATGCTGAATGATGTGTTTTTGCCAGCAGATACTACTAATATAGTTACTTGAATTTATTTGAATTGTACTGCAGTTAAAGGAGCTTTCCTACTTCTGTTCTTTGATCTTTCTGTTCTGCTTTTATTAAATAAATGGAGGTTTTGAGATTTATAGTAGAAACGCATGTAAGCCACGTTACCCGGTCTGCTTAAGCCGCGGCACACTTAGCACTTTAATATTGAATAATGACAAGTTGTATGTGATGCCAGATGCAGACATAACACATAAAAAGCTGTGGTTGTTGCATTGCTGCGGCTTGTGTACCAACCAACCGCAGGCACGGGGATAGCTTAGTGCCGTCTGGTAAGACTGACGGAAGCAATAAAATTTGGAGTAATCCCAGTGTAACGACTACATTGACCATGACATGAAGGTGCACTTGGAGGAGACCGAAAACCGCAGAAACTTAGTGTACCTGACTAAGCGACACGCGTGACATGGAGATGGTACACGATCAACATGGTAATGACAGCACATTGTTCATAAAAGTCACAGTGAAGCAATTTCAACTCCTCCGAGCATAATTTGACTGCCATTACGACAAGGCCTCTGCGATGTTTGGGGCAGCGACAAGGTGTGTTCGACTATTAGAAGCAAAACCATAAACATAAAATCTAAGCAGTTGATGCCAACCCGTGGGACGACCGGAGGTGGACACACAATTAGTAGAAATAGAAATCATCTTGCTGGGGCGTAGAGACGTCGTATCCCTGAAGAAAAACAAGCTTTCAGGCATGGACTGGACATGGTTTGATATGGCACCTCGCTGGGTTTACCTAAATACATATTAAAGTACGTGACGTGTTGGTAGACGAAACGACGTAAGCCTTTTCCGCAGCATCAAGCCGGAAATACATCGGTCCAAACATTTGCACAAGAAATTGTTAACGTCAAGCCTGTTGTTGATACATTTGAAGGTCTTTTCCGCAGTTTTATGTACTGTATAACCTCAGGTGACATCTCTGATATGGTATTCTAGACTGATGGCGGTAGACCGGTACGTTTCGACGTCAAGCAAACAGCAATACAAATGCTTATTTACGACAGACATGACAGAAGGGTCAGTAGGTTCCAAAAGCAGTACTTATGCAATATTCCCCTATCTCGTGGAATCAGACACTCGGTCAGATTTAAATACATCTAATGAAGAACCGACTATTGGTGATAATTAAGTTACTGCCACATTCTTTGATTTCCTGTTTTCTACACGATTTTTAAATTATAAATTGAGCTTGAAAAGTCACGAATTGCAAACGGCGAAAAATTGACGCATTTCATCTGGCTCAAACGACTTGGCAACCGGAAATTTTAAATTGCTTCAGACGCATTGTCTACGGACCTTTCGTGGTTCCAGAAAAATTTCCGGAACAAGTGGTTGTCGTTACGGGAATCGGATTGGTCACGATCTCGGATCACCTACACTAATCAGTGATGATATCAAGTTGGTAATGTTGACGACAATGATATTGAGGGTAGTGGTAATGTCGGAAGCGACTGTGTTGAAGACAAAGAAATCTGTCTACCGTTCGACCACTTCGATGTACTCACGTACCACTTTTAATGATATCAGTTTCCCTTAAGTACAGGGTACCTGCCGCATCCACCGTCTTGATCGATTTCCGATCAATTGTTTCGTTGAATCGCGATCATCCAATATCATCTCGGAATACTTTCTCTTCATCGTAGACTGTTCGAATGTAATGGCCGACTAGTCATTCCTCGATTTTAGGCCGGAACGTTTGAACTTTCACAATTGTCAGTTGCCAAAGTGTTTCCTTCGTGATCAAATTGAGAACGAAATAATTTGGCCCATTGCAACTAGTTTTGATCGGGTGGGAAGTCGGGCGTGCCTCCAGGTATGCCGAGACTTCTTTAGTCTCATGCGAAATGTTGGCGTTGACCAGAACCGGACTGAAATACAGTTGCGTACTTAAACTAATTACGTGATTGTTGTGCCGGATGTAACCGCCTTGTTACGTAATAGAATGTACAGGTTTAATGTATTTGATATGGAACCTCTAGGAACATAACTTATGGAAAGCCGGACGAGGCGAAAGATTTCTAAATATAAAAGACCTGGTGCTAAATGATAAACCTTCTGGTAGAATATACTCTATTTATAGAAAACTATTAATTCATTAATATTACTTTCATTCTGGTAGTGTTTCTTTGATGTGTCTGTAAGGTCGTTTATTGTTATGCACCAAAAGTTCTTTTTCGGGTGCCTTATCATTCACTTCAGGTTTATTACTTACCAATCTCTCCGTCTCAAGGCAAATTAATTTAAGACTGTGTGTGATTTTCAACATGACCTTGCGTCAACTGAGATTGATTACTTTTCGAACCTTGAAGCTTTCAAAACCTGGAATTTCGAGCAGTTCAGGACCCACACCATTGAAAGCTTTGAGAGTAATCCCTAGTCATTTCACGCAGCAAACAATGATACATGTACTATCACGAGTTAGAAATAATAAAAATTAAGTAAAATTGAGCAAATAAGTCATGGTATTGTTAAGTCGTGGTAGCCGTACCTTCCAGGTGGGAGAAAACGAAGAAAGGAGATAGATACACAGGCAGGTAGTAAAAGCACTTCGAGTTCGGTGCGCGGTTCTTCATCTATTAATTACCTAATTTCGGTAGTATTATATTTGTTTCAATGACTGTAACACTACTATGTAATAAATATTATCCCATGCTCTACTCACGACCCGACGAACCTGAATTTTTACTTTTTCTTAGAAAATTACTGCCAAGCCTGAGTTTGAGTTAAATGCAATTCGATAAAAGTCGGTTTTCCCTATTTGCAGACCTAAAATATTGTTAACTGTTCTACACCGTCATCATTGCTTACCTTCATTATTATTTTCTGTATTCTCGTAAATTAAAGCAGAAGAAAGTGCTCATACTCTCTCGACAAAGACGAAGAGAGGGAAAGAAAACTTGGGGTTACTTCGTGTGGAAATAGTGCTAATCGAAAAAATATGTATTCGTGAATTTATTAATAGACACTTCAGAAAAATCTATTTTAATAGTCATCAAAATGAAGGTTAGCCAAGTGTAACTATTATTTTGCTGAGGATTCTACAGATGTGCGCCTCATGTGTGTGTGGGTGTGTGTATATGGGCAGTTGTGTCAACTGTCTTTCGTTGTTTTCCTGATTCAGGCATGAACCTCAACCCTAGTCACACGTGGTGAACATGTTCATCTCTCCGGGTCATCCCTGTTCCGGGGAGTTTTCTTAGAACCCAAGTACGTGCTTTCAGCCGTTTTCCCTGATGTGTGGGGGGCCCATGTTTGGTCTATCTACTTTTTTATGCTGCCCGGGCACAATTTTCTGTTTCTTCACGTTCTTTACTCAATTCCGTTCCTTCAATGTTTCACCACAAAATGAGGTTCCACCTTTTGACTTCTCCGAGGCCCTCTACGACTTTGTATGCCCTCAATAGTACACTACAGGTAAATTACAAGGAATTATATTAATGTTTCAGCGTTTATTTGGAGAAGTAAAATTGAAGAAGAAAAAGATGCTCGAAGGTACAATGACAGTGACAGTTTGAGTGTGACTTTTTAAGTTTTTTTAGAAGTGAAAGAGTGTGTTCCCTCGTGTAATGGGTTAATATAAACGGTAGTAATAATAGAAAGACAACAACAACAAATAGAACAGAAGAGGAGCTGAAACTGAGAATTTTTTTTGGAGAAAGGCGAGAACTGAAAAATGTTCATCTGCGTTTCTGGATTTTTGGTGGCGTAAGTTTTTTTACTGTTTATACTTCCTTCTGTTACAGATTTTTATTACACATAAGTTCGTTTTATTACCTTTAAGTTTATAGTATTTGTTCAGCGGGTTTTCGGTTGCCCGCCTGCGGAACGCCTGCGTCAACGCAGTCATTGGAATAGCCTGTACCTGTCAGCGTTTCTTTCCCCGGCACTTGGTCGCTTTTTTTGCGTCGCAACTTGTCAAGTCTACCTTTATATGTGCTAATTCTATTTTTTTGTGTCGTTGTCAACAATATGTTGGTCCTAGAAAATTAAATTGAGCTTAGGGGGGGAATGTTGTGCCTATTACAACGTGTCGTGTGCTGTGCAGTTGACCAAAATCACATATATAAGACCGTGTGCGGGATTTATTTCCATTGAAAAGAAATACAGACGAACTTAATATTATTCAAGATTTATAACGCATGTAAACGCAATATGCACATCGCTGTATTGGTTTAAGGTACATTTAAATAAAAAACAGAGTACCTTTATTAGTGGGAAAATAATTGACTTTATGATGAGCTCAAAGTCCAATTAAAAACTACACCGTCTGTTGTATTGAAACAGTTTACGAAAAAAATTTACATTTAACGTTAATGGTTAACTTCACAAACATACAAACGATATTGTTCTCTCCATTAAGGTGCTCTTCTATCCTTGCAATGAATGTTCTAGACTATTCGTATTCGAATCAATTGTTTAAAAGTTAGTTAAATTGAAATTCTTACTTTTTTCTAAGGTTTAATTTATTGAAACAACTGGATGAAGATGTGCACCTCTCTGGGTGAATGTAAAGTTGCGTTTAGGCTTTTTGTTCAGTTTAAAATTTGAAAAGTGTCGGATGTTATGAAAAAATACTTGTGGAATTTCTTAGCGTTTATAATTGTTAATAAAAACCCGTGCATTGTGTGAGTAGCCTCTAATTGCTGCACTTAAAGTTTTCTATTTTGCTTGCGTTCCCACCGTCCTACTCCTACGCAATTTTCACCTATTTTAAGTACCCACGGGTATTTCAAGTACTTACAAAATATCCGTGTAACACCAGGAGTTACGGGAACGCTTCTTTTGCCAAAATCTGAGAATTTTCCTCCTCAATTTAAAAGAATAATTTGAAGTATCAGTTTGTGTTGGTACAAATCACATGTTTTATAGAACCGGTGTCAACCTACGAAAGTGTAGACGGAATTTATTTTGATTCTTTGAGAGTCAGCGTTCATGGTGAATGTCTGTTGCTTTGTGTTACTCACTTGTGTATGCGGATCAAATTAGGTGTAAAAACTACAGGTAATACCTGAGGAATGTAAAGTTCAATATTGATAGAATTGTAAATGTAGAAGAGAAACAGAAGTAGAATCGGAATAAAATTAATTTTTAATTCAAAATCACAGGTTTTCCAAAGACGCAGGTTTCAGGCTCGAGCGTAAAAGCGATATCAGCCGTGACTAATTAACTATTGTACAGGTACGGAGCAGGGAGCCTTTCAGAAATTCTGATGTACCTGATCGCGATGGTTATGACTTGTATTTCTATCATTTGTCCGTTCATCTTCGTTCCGCCATATTTCTGGTACCTGGCAATTAGTACCGTGAGAATTTCGGTACATCGGTGGATGATGGCCATCTTTCATAGGAAAGTCTCGATGTTCTGTTCTCGTCCTTTGTCAAGCTCGAGCGACTTTTATGTTGCGTATCCGGCTAAGGTGGCGCATTCATTTGGTGCATTCTTTTCAGGGTTTTGATGTGAGGTGAAGTTGAATAACTTAACTGGTTCATTTCCAACAGGAAAATGATGGATCGTGAAGTGATCAGAGATCTCGGACAGATCTTGCACGTCGACTTGTTTTGTCAACATTTCTTAAAAATTAGATGAACATCTGACTTGCTCTGTGAGCCCAAAAGTGTATTTTTGATTAAAAGTAAACAACCACGTGGGATGAAAGTGTTAAAAGGTGAAAACTCAGACAGTACTCACACCCACAAGAACCTGAGTCTTGTTCTTTGAGATGATATCGTGAAATAGTGTTGCGAGACACAAAGAGAAAGGCAATGCCAAATGACAATCTCCCAACTTAGTAAAACGTCCGTCTTAGAGAGAATTGTATAGCCATAAGTGTACCTGACAGGCGACACTTATGGCGAGCACTACATCACTCCCTCTGAATTGTAATCCAGGCTTTACAGTTTGATATTGTAAATCGATGTTCTCAAACAACCAATATTCGGGCCGCGGTCCTCCGCCTAATACTGTTATTATCCTAATAAAGAACATTGAGTACGTTTCGTGTGTACCTTTGATGGATGTGAACCTGTCTAACGTGAACGGGGCTTTTAAAACTGGCCAAAAAAAGAACACAATTTCTTAATTACAACATGCACATAAGGCGTCTGTATTTACTCTGTTCGTTTTGTTTAATTGCTTTTTAACGAGTTTAATTCGTGAGGTTTGAGCCTAGGGCCGTGCCTGAATTCGAGCAATCGAGCCTGCAACCTTTCACTCCACAGCACACTTGGAATGGCGATCCAGTGAGGCTAACGACCGACTGTAAAAAAAGGAAAAATATCTGTCCAGATCTTCGGGAGTTGTAAAGCATGGCAGAGCAGAGCGACAAAAAATTAATTCTTCTCCCAAGACAACCTATCTTTTACTCTCACTCTCTTACAAAAGGCATATGCTTTTGAATAAATTATTTTGTCGGATTACGACGAGACATACAATGAGATTCGTGACTCTTGTCCCCTGCCAGCACAGTCCCATCTTCTTGAACCTTTGAATGTACCTCAGTCAATTAGAGTGGACCTCGGGTCTTAAACTCTGACGTAAGTTTTGGTTCCCATACGTTCGTGACACTGTTTTTGTTCTCTGGGCTCAAATGCTAGTCTCTAGAGTCATTTAAGTACCATCCATGTCTTTGTGACTTTAAATTCCCTGTGCGTCAGAGAATAGGTGAACGTCATTTCATATTGAGTGTCTGTTGATAAGCGATAGCAGCCGCGTAACGCCCACAAACCGAAGACCATAATGAAATTTAATTTGATGAAAAATCTAGTCCCGAGGAAAAAATCAAATCCGCGACCTCGTGCGGTTGTAAGATTGATTTATCCAGCAATTAGTTGTAATGTAGTTTGACCATTTTGACTAAATTCGCCTCTTAATGTAGTTACAAAAATATAAAGACCAACGACATGAAATTTAATTTAGGCAGTGCTGGAGTACTTCATCTTCGTCTTCAAGTTTACCTTTCACCGTATGAATGAAAAGTTCACTCGGGTTAGTATTTCCAATTATTAAGTATCCATTCTATGTACTTTGCACATTGTTCAAGATAGTAATTTATTCTCATGGCAGCTTCCTTGACCCTCCAAGTCTAAGCAACTGAAAGGGCACACTCAGTGAAGGCAAAAGTGGCTAAGAGACGGTCCTTGTTTCCTCCTGTTATAAGAACAAAATCATTTTTTACAAATTCGTTGGCAATCAGTGCCTTATTGTAAATACATAAGAAGAAACCATATTTTTATAATTAAATAGACGCGGCACTACCTTACTGCCTGAGCAACTCGAATAAATTTTGAAACGGGACTGTACCTGTGCCAACAAGTCTCTCATCACCAAGAGGTTTTTCTTTAGAAGTGAGTTTCTGTGTGTCATCGCAGTTGAACTAGAAATGAGGTTCCACCCAAAGAAATTCGAACCTGAAAACCTATTGTGTTGTACATAATTAAGGCCAGGAGAACAAAACTATTATATTTGACTTCCTAAAACCATCAATTCTGCAAACGAGAGTAAACCTGAATTTTGCAAATTTCAGATTTCACAAATCCGGATTGTTCCACTTTGTCTATTACTTTAAGTTGTCGCAGAGAGTCAAAGTCATTGTTTCTGAGTCTCGAGCGTGACACGGAACATCGCTTGGGCAAATTTATTTAAATCAGAGTGTTCTTCCGGGAGGCAGGATGATCCTAAGATACTCCCGGCACGATTAGTTGGCTCTGGAGTGTCAGTATAGAGTTTATCTGTGCATACCCGTTCACTGATCTTTTGTATTTTGGAATTGTACGTCAAAGATGAAATCAGGTACTTACGTTGACCAACCCTAAGGCTCAGAAAATAATGACTGCCACCGAAAAGCACCTGGTTAGTGAAGTTTAATCCGAAACCGGTTTAATTAATAGTAAATCAAATTTCAATTTAGGTCTGAGGTTTGGGTTTGTTAAATTTTAAGGTACGAACGTTTGATAATCTGGGAAACAAATGTACCTGACTTTTATTGGGTTCTGCAATTTTTTCGGGAAAATAAATAAACTCAGGGAAGAGAGTGAAACCTGGTTGTAAAGGTGTGTCACATCACGTTTAATACAACGTAACGATGTACGAAATGATCATTTGGGTAACTAAAAAACTATTGCAGTTATCGTTTTCTACGTCTAAAATGGTGTCCCTATATTTCCCGCTTACATTAATTTACCGGTACCAGGTATCAATTAAAGTTTCCCGATTCGAATTGGCAAAACCATGTGTTGCTTTTTTTAATTACAAAATAAAAGAGGCGTGAAGGACTATTTGAAATATATTGTTTATTGCTGCTAGACGGTACGTTTCTAGTTTAAACTGGACATACAAATCGCAAGGAAGACTATTTCTCTCCTGGTGAACCCGAATTGTAATGGAACTGATTTGAGATTTCTATCAGGATTGCAATAATACAAGTATACTTTTTTTTGTGACATTTATTAATACACGTGCCGCTGTGATGTAATACACAGCGTTGTAAAAATATGAAATATTTGATAAACCTTACTACATAAGTTTTAACGTGTGGTACTTGGATTTGTCTTCATCATTCTCAGAAGCAAAATTCTAAGATGAACTTTGACCTCGAAGTGTGTTGAATAGGAAATGGTTTCAACCTTGTTCTTCCCCAGTTTTTATTTTGTTATCGGAGTGTATGTTAATAATATAATAGATGTTGACGTAAAACCTATTTATGTAATAGTTGGCCTAGAAGAGGGCCGTGAGGAAATGTCGCAACCAGCAAGCGAATCTGAGCGAATCTGATTTTGAAATTTCACTTTTAGATTCTTCCCATTCGACGCCATTTGCAATTTGCATTTAAATTGCATTTGAGTTTCCTATTTAGCTACTTTAAATGTAATGAAATATAAAAAAGCGATTGAAGGGTCAATAAAGGTCAGAGGAAAGTAAACCGAAGCAGAACAATCGGGAGGAAGAGGAAACGAGTTGTTTCTCTTTGTTTTGATATTTACTTGGATGGGGATATTGAAAAGAGTGGGGTGGAGGTGCAAATACGTAAAGCCGTTTAACAAAATGTCTAAAGTATATATTTAATAAAAATATATATAATATGGTGTACCAAAAGTTTCTTGTGGCTCCGATTTTAATTTGGAGTACCATGTGTTATTCTCTAGACTTTTCATTTTGGTCACTTGGTTATTATTGTTATTTATTTCTTTATTTTCAGTTCTAACAATCAAAAACTCGAGAGGCCGCCATGCGGGTCGACGGCTCACGCAGTCGTTCACAACGCCCACAGCGCTCACGCAGCCCTGCCCGGACATGTCATGTGCGGGCCCATGCAGAGACCTGGGTGTCACCTAAAGAAAGGCACTGTCCGTGGCAATGGAGACGTCCTCAAGAGATCCAGGATACAGACTGCGTAAGTTTATATAAAATATTTCATTTTCTATAATTTTGAAATGTCCTGTACAAGTCTAGTGGAGATAGACGAAGAGGAAAAAGGTGGGGGCCATGTCATTAAGAGCCAGGACAAGCTGGCGACTGGCTAACGAGTTGTTGTTGTGCGATATTGCGATTGTTCCTTCTTGACATTTTGAAACTTCTGCCACCCTGAAAAATCATTCTCCCCCATTCGTGTTTATCGACTCTCCTTAATACTGAGAACAAGTTCTGGCAACTTTCACTTGTTGTATCCTGAAATTCTGCAGCCCAATTCAAACTTCTGTTCTCGAGTAAGTTTATTACTCACATATGTGAGGTGGGTGAGCACAAGTGCCCCATCAATGCCTCTGCACCAATTCATGTAAATCCTCCACCGAAAAAATCCAAATGTGGGAACTTCAGTACTCGTTTCCACCATTACAATACTTAGAGTGTAGATTAATTTGTTCGCAGTCAACGTTCGAGTGAATGACCAAAGAAACAATTTCGTTTTAAGTTGTTCTTTCCCACAAGTGGGAATTCCTTGTTTACGAATTCCGGAAGTGCAAGTGTCGGTACCGCCGTGGCCATCTGTTCGGAACTGGTACCAACCGTCTCACGGGTGTTGTCTTTCTCGTTTACCCCGTCAGTGACAGAACCCTCTATTCTGTCTCATCTCTGGAAACAACAAAAACATCTTCGAACTGTTCCTGGGCCATTGTTGTTGTTGAACAAATCCAGAAACCGTGTGAATATTTCTCCTTTCATGTTCTTGTCGATCCCTTCCTGAACGGGGTGGGACCTGGTGCCGACGAGACTCTACCCAGTTTTCGGAAGTATTTTTAACTGACATCACGGGATACATGTTTACTTGGATCATTTTTGTGTTGGAGGAGTAGTGAGGCCCCCGAGGAACCCACGTAATTTGAATTGTTGCCTCGTAGAAAATTAGGTTGGGCCCCGGTGGCGCACGAATGACCGGGTACCTGACTCCCTCTTCCCATCTGGTGCATCTTCTAACTGATGCACACTGTAATTTATTTTACGTCGAACCGTTTTTAAGAGTGCATACACGTACCAGATTATTAATGATATTTAATTTTGTATGGAATACGACCTGACACGGTACTTCAATATGTACTCAAAAACGGATGCGAACTTCTCGCGGCAATTCTTGGTATCAGGCAAATTTGATGTTTAGCACACAACTGGTGGGTTTTGGTGTGTATTTAATAAATTTTCAGTAAGCCAATAGATAATTTTTTTGGTTTTGAATGTGTAACGGCACATTCGCGTGACACATGAGGATTGTCACAGGGTAGTTGGTACTTCTATGTAGTTTTCCGGGGCGATTGTTCTAGTTCAACTAGAGAACATACGTTTCTATCGGATTACATCTAACCGTTATTTAAATAGTAATTTATGTTTCGTAACCCCGCTCCGGGTGAGTAGTGTAATGATGAAGAAAAACGGTTGCCTGACTGCCCACCCGAACCTACCATTTAACTTTCTTAGGTAGAAAGTTGGGGTTTTGTTTGGTTCGTCGTGCTTATCGAATTATCTTTTTCTTCCCAATTGGGCGTTTTTCACTGGCGGGTTCTTGGATAAGTTAGGTATATTCCACCAAAGATTTTGATTGTTTATTCGAATTCAATTTATGAAACAAGTCCCATTTAAGTTCATAATGTGTTGCCGATTGTGACTTATTACAGGCCTTCCTTCTTGCATGTGGCTGCAGTAGGCCGGATATTGTTAAATTAATTTACTGTATTCATTGTTAGCTAATACTCATATATACGTTTACTCCAACACTTGCCGAAAATAATCGGTGGTACTAGCAGTGTGCTTTAGGTACGCTTTCTGATGTGTTGATTCACCAAAACAATTTTTAACCACTGGGCTTAAACAAATGCCTAAGATGGATGATGCCCTAAAGAAGTTGTTCATCAGCTCTACTCATCAGTAAAAAAAAAAGGTTTTGAGTATGTTCCCTGCTGGGACACGAGAAAATGAAGAAAGTTATTGTTGGTAGTTCGTTTGTATTAATGAAGCAATAAGACGGGCGCCATTTTCACAACGGCTAAAGGTTAAGTGCATTACTGTGACCCGACAGCTTAATGTTCCGTCACGTGTCTCTGAGAATAATTTTTAGAAAATCCTTAAGAACGGTCACATTCTTCGCTTGGGGTGCTAAACTTATTCTCAATTAAATTAACTTAAGCTGGAGAAAATTCCAGGCATACCGGATATTCTATTGGTAAGTCGAGGAGAAAGCGAGAGAGTACCTTTCAGTTCTACAGTTCCCGTCAATGGTGAAAGCTTGGCAGTAAAAAAGGAAAAAGTTCGTCGAGGTATCGAATGTTCAACCCACATAAAACCGTTCAAGTAAGAAAAATATTTTCACCGCAATCAAACGGCCAAAAGCGGAAAATTGTGTTAAGAGTTTTATAGCACTAAACAAACAGTCATAAGAAATAGAGAGTTACAGGTACGGTTTGTGTTCACGTAATCCACCTAAATTTATTAAAACGTGAAAGTCAGAACTTGTTAAAACTACGAACGTGTGGCACATTTGCTGGCGAATTAAAACGTAAATGTACCTGTTCGTTTTGTAAGAGAATTTGATATTAATTTTGAGTTTATGTTCAAAAAATAAAATATCAAATGTCCCCGTTGCACAAATTGAACTTATAATGTGCAATATTTTGTAACAATATGAAATAATTTGCTCTAACGTAAATATTATCATTTATATAAACGAAGCAGAAAATTGATTTTTCAGAGAATGAAAGAAGGGCTCTTACAAAACTTTGGTTTACAACACAAACTTAATTCAGTGTTCAACGTTGTCACAATAAACTGTAATTATTTATATACTCACAGTAGCTATTTACATTGAAATACATGAGTTTTAAATAATTGTAATGATGTTACGGAAACTATTTTCCGTATTCTGAAATTGTTAGGGGGGTTGAATGAGTTTGGCTAACGTAAACATTCAGAGCAATGAGTACACTCGAAAGTATGGTGTAAGTCCAATTTAAACTATCCCCCTACGCCATATAAAGTACATAATTCTCTACATAATTTAATGAAATGAATTTCCAAGAACCGGATGTGTCAAACCCAAATGCATATATTTTTTAAAGTAGGTTTGGACAATTTCCCAGAGTCAACTTCCCGTCGAGCCTACTACTCTACATGAATGCTATCACACAAAGAGCGTTCAGTAGTGCGTCTTTATGGTGCCTTTCAATGCAGCTCGTCAGAATTGTACTTACTTCTCCAGTTGCTTATTATAACTGTTTGGTCCTAAATTTGTGGTCAATCGCATCAGGAATCAGGAAGGTGAAATAGCAGGTTGATTGTGAGGAATAGGTACAGGTTTCCAACTTGCTTTACTGTTTATTTTCTACCAAAATAATCACGAAGACACGCCCACGTGCCTAGATGAAGTAGATAAGTAAATAGGTGATATTGGAAAGGATGATATGCTCTTATTAGATTATATGGCGTCACCTCGACGAAAGGGTCGTTAATATTTTGTCATGACTGCGGCCGTAAAATTGGATTTTGAATTTCATTGTCAATTAAAGAATACTATCGAACGCGTCATGGCAAGTGTCAGAATGCGTGTGGCGTAGGTACAGGAAATGATGAGAATGGGCCGGACGCCATGGCAACCCCCATGATGAGAAAGCGTTGGGGATGAAGATGTTGCCTAGGGGTTGGAAAATGTACTTTGGTGACTCCAGCCAAGTGACTACATCTCTTGAATTTTACTGAAACATATTTTCTTTGTACGAAACTTGAAATTGCCAAGCTAACGGTCAAGTTAGGTAGAACCTAGCCTAGAAACTAGCCATTGAATCACAGGCCACACATTCTGTTGAAACTAACTAACTATACTGAACATTCTCAATCTAATATTGAACAATCTAATATGTTGGCAGTTGGCAAGCGAATCATCAGGGGAGAAGATGATAGTCGTAAGCAGGCGTCAACTTACAACATCTAAAAGATATCTATTTATTTATTAACTTTGTAATTAAAACATCTTCATCTTGTCCTTTTCGAGGTCGAACTACCTTCCTCAGGTATACGGTTCCAGCATGAAATTTAAAAAAAAATATGTGACACAGGTGCCTGTGTTCTCCTTCAAGGTTCCATCGACTTTCGGAAATTCCAAACAAAAGAATTTTATTATCACTCGATTGACCAATGAAAATATTTGTTTTGTTTTCAAGGTCCACAACCGTGCAGGTACCATCTCGAACGGTAATAAATGCCTAGATGCGACTAATTAGTAAATCGTGGTACTGACTCTAATCGCCAAATTTTACAGGGTACCTTGTCGTCTTGTGTACCCGGCGCTGGAACGACTTCGGTACTATGTCTTACTAGGGTTCTTCTACCTTACCTTCTCCGTTACTTCTTCAACCCCCGCAAGTTGTAAAATTTCTCAATTTGTTTGTGCCCGGTATTTGGCGTAGGTGATGCTGGCCGGCAACCCACTCGCTGGAATGAAATCTGATTTGATAACCGGTACCTGCGTGACTGAAGAGTGACCTCAAACGTGTGGGATTTACAAGGACATTCCCAAACCTACTTCCTTTCCTTTGTGTCTTTCCCTACTGCTCCCCGTACTTTCCTCTCTTTTGTATTTCACTGCTTTTGATGAACTCTGACATCATCTCTGTCATCTGCCACATGCATCACTCCGGCGCATTCCACTGCAATGCGTTGAACATTCCATTTTGTCATCCATTGATTCTTTCCTTTGTGATTTTAAAGTCGGACGACTAAAGTGATCGATGGAGCTTGTAACCGAGGTGTTGGCACCGCTTGAGCCTTCTCATTTCCGTTTGTTTAGGTTTCTATTGGACACCGTCAATTAAATCAATTTCCTCCGTATGTTTTGGCAGGTTTCATACGTTTAAAGGTTTCTCGGGCGTCACGCTCTTTGGAGCCTGCTTTTGTGGATTGTTACCGCTTGTCGAATGTCTTCAGGACCCGGTCAGTTGAAGCAAGTTTTTTGATATTAGTTCTTACCATTGGCCTGGATAATTGTAACACATAGTCGTTTCAAATAGTAGAATTTGAAAACGTTCGTAAAACATGGTCGATGGGAATTGTTGAACAAAGAGTCCTGCACCCGTTGTTGGGTCCCACACACACACAAAGTTGGAAACAGTTTAAAGTAGTACCGTAGTCATTTTGAAGCGGAGAGAACAAAATTACACACACTAGCCGCTATTGTACCTCTTATTTTTGTAAGCTGAATGGACCAAACTGACCCATGTGAACTACTGGATGAAAAGTAGTTATAATCTAAATTTAACTTCATTGCAACACCGGGGAGCATGAAATTGATAAAGGTTACTGTATATATTTCACCGTGTACTTATTCGTCACCACTTTCTTTTCCTTTCCCATTTTCTACTTCATCTTAAAGCCTGAAGTATTGGCATTCTCTTTCTTCAACACCTCTCTCAAATATCTATGTTGTTCTTAGTTTTCTTGATAATAAAATGTCAAAAATTTTCAAAGTTTACGTTCCCGAATAATTCCTCACAGGAGAGTTTTATCCTTGGGGTGTAGAGTTCGTGATTAAACATAAATTAAATCAATTGAGGCGTGCGTTAATTGCAAAATTCTCTTCGTCCTGTGCCCAGTCCTGAACCTGAAAATTAGAAAGGTATAGTTGCGCCATCGAACTTCAGTTTTTTTTTGGGGAGGTAATAAAAAACAAAAAGGCTACCCGCTTTATATTAATGAGAAGTTAAGTTTTGTAGCAGCACGTGGTTCGTTGTGAACTTGAAACCTATTATTAATTAATGATTTCATTTAAAAACTAAATTTAAATTTGGGGCAACGGATAGAGACGACGAAATAGATTCGTGTTTGACAGTGTAACAAATGTTTTTTTTATTGTTGACACTTCTGTCTATTAGCGAGGACCCGGAACAAGCGGAAGGAAGCAGAAGAATCTATCAGAGCAAGCACTAATGAAGCAGTATTAAGGGATATACAACAAGTAAAACCTAAATAATGATTAATTGTAAAAATGAATGTTTTATTAGGGGGAGTTGCCCAAATTCGATGGTTTGTGCTATCGGAGAGAGTAATTCACTCTGATCGTAATTACTTTACTCTGGACCACATTTAAGAAATTATACAAGACTCTGGTGGGCTTATTTAAGTACAAGTTTTCTTGTTTTGGTTAATTTGGACCACGTGGAATCAACTCAGAATCCATCCCTGTTTAGGGACCGAGAGAAACTCTCTTGGTCTACTCTTCTTCTATCCTTTACGTGTAGTCCTGCCTTCGGTGAACTCAGTTTTAAATGTTTATACTAATTACAAGCAGCCATGTTTCTCTGTTATTCCGAATTATCTGTCCTGAATTGACAAACGAGATTTTCTGTCAATTGTGCAACATAAACCGTGCTAACATAACCAAGAACTGTTTAGTGGGTTCACTTGTCCAATTACAGAGCTTGACACCGTCATTTATCATTTAAGTTTATCAAACATATGGTATCATCTATACATCATTGACACTCAAATGTAACCTCACAGCATTAAAGCTTACATTTAACTATCCTAAAAGAACTTGAATCACGTTTTCGTACAGTCAAAGGATCCGAAGGGGCAAAATTAATGCACACGTGAAGGAAGTTCTATCGGACACGTACGCGTGCAATTACGATTCAGAGTAAATAAATAAGTTTTGGAGTCCTTCAGGCGATAAAAGTTTTCTAGTGTGCCTCTGTGAAGTGAAACAGTAACTTGTGTGAGAGAAGCAGGAAACATCGGGAAATGCGGGAAGCCTTAATCGTTACGTTTATAGAGAATGTAATGTGTGATATCCCAAACAATAGTTGAAAGTGCGAACGAAAATGATTATCCCCTTCTCGTAGTTCCCGCGAATAAACTACATATCTGTTTATGTAATGGAAAACACACTGGTCTAATATAAGAATGATGATTTCTTGTGTGTTACACAATGACTTCGATCTAACTGTTATTTCCCTTTCTTTGGCCGACACCGTTGACCTACTGTTATGTCATGAACAAAATACATGTAACTTACAAATAGAATTGCATGCAGTTACTGTTATTTTTAATTCAGTCGACGTTACAAAACAAAATGTCTGCGTACAATCAAGGCAAGTGATCCAAGAGAAGAGTTCATTCTTCTCATGCAGGGCGATTAATTGAAAAATCCAATCCGAAATAATACACTTTTGTTTATTTCCCATATTGCGATCTGCGGTTACGGATTTCTGGAGAGATCGTTGTTGAGAAAATGCCCAAATTGTAACTCTCATGGTGTGGGCAAGGGGTGAATCATGAGAAGGTGGACCTCCATGGGTCAATCGATTTCGAACCGATTTGCCGATGAAAGGAAGAGGTACCCGCATACCAATGAAATTTCTCGGCTTTCAGTCATTAGGTGACGTTTTTAAACGACCAACAAAAGATGCATTCGAATGAAGTACCTCTTTGTTGCCGACGAATTGCTCTACTCGGGTCATTATGGTCGTTAAGAAACAAGTGAATTCATTAATGACTTACTTTTTGACTGATGTATGACCTTTTGTCTGTCTTTCTCCGCAGGTACGAACTCTCGCAAGATCTCCTCGATAAACAAATTGAAATGCTCGAGAGAAAGTACGGCGGTGAGAGAGCGAGGAACGCAGCGCTGACCATACAAAGAGCCTTCAGGAGGTACACCCTGCTGAAGAAGTTCGATGCCATCACGGCAATGGCGAAAGCCGAGCGAAGACTCAGTAGGCGACTCCAGGTATGCAGGAAGATTCACCGACACTCAGGTTTAGGTATTCATGTGGATGTGTAAGTAATGGGGTTTGTGTTTTCAGGAAAATTTCGATAATGAAGTGGCCAACTTCGAGAACGAGTTGCAAGGAAGCTCTAAAATGCAGCAGTCCAGGCCGGCACCTCTCAGGTCTCTGTCTATGAGAGAGAAACGCCACCTCGACCCAAACTCCCTGCCTAGGTCTCAGTCTGGATGTTGCGAGTTGGGTCATCAATCCATGGAGTACTACACACCAACTGGAATGCAGCCATGTGCTCTCCATACGCCACCGATGTCCGGTGCATATCGCGACAGCGCACATTACTACACGCCACAAGAAGTCTTCACGGAGGTCAACCACCCGGTTACGCACTACTCACAATGTTCACACTCCGTGAGTAATACAATTGTACAAAAGGATGTCATGGAGTACATGAGAGCCAACGGACTTTTTATGACTTGTTTTTGTGATTGCAGAACCTTCAACGGGATGCTTTTGCACGAAGAAGCACTCCTGTTGTACAAAGGAACGCTACTCCTAACCAGCAAGGGTCTGCTTGGAACCCGCAAGCAAGTCCCTCACCTAGTAGTTACCCTTCACGTCCCAATAGCGCTAACAAAAAAGTACCTCCGGAAGTACCCAAGAGGACGTCGTCCATTTCTTGTCGTTCGACTCCTGACTCGATGATAAGAGGCAATGGACTTAGTAAAACCTTCGAAAACGGTAGTTTGTCATCCGTTCAAAGCTCAGGAAGTGATAGTAGTATATCTATTGATAGAGTTCCTACTGAAGGAGCAGAGGGCGAGTCGAGAAATCGAAGTTCCCCGGTTTGGAAGCGGAAAACTCAGGTGAGTAAGCGAAATTCGAAATAGGTATCAAGGATATCAGCAATTATAAGTTTCATTTTAATTCTATATTCTATATTCTCCTTCAGGCAATGTCACCAGAGCATGCTATCAGTGACACGTCGGCAGACTTGTCCAGAAAGGAACTAAGCAATACCCATACAAATTCCTACCAACAGGTCCACGACCATTCCGTAACCGACAGTCAGCATGCGTTGTACAAGGTAAGTGAGCCACTTGAGCTTGTGCCAGTAGAGCGAATTCCACACCGGCTATTGGGAGAACCCCCCATGCTACCGTCTACTTCCTCTAGAGTTCAGTGAAAGTTGACTTAGACAAGTAGCAAGTGGTCTATAGGCCAGGCGCATATTTTAGTTCCCACGGGAGGTTACTCAATACAGGAAGATGATTTAGGAAGCGAGGGAATTGATTGACCATCTTTTTTATTATTAATATTGCCCATTGTTATTTATATTTTAATATTGTTTTAATTTTGTTTTTCAGGTATCGGAGGCAATAAGAAAGCGTCAGTACCGCGTGGGTTTGAATTTATTTAACAAAAAGCCGGAAAGAGGCGTTACGTACCTGATCAAACGGGGATTCTTAAATAACACACCTCAAGCCGTAGCCAGTTTTCTAATTACAAGAAAAGGTCTATCGCGACAAATGATAGGAGAATATTTAGGAAATTTACAGAATGAATTCAACATGGAAGTTTTGCAGTAAGTAGTAATAACCCCTGTGATGATGAAGTGAATTGTTTCCAATGGTTCCACTACACTCGCACATGTCATTACTTTAATTTGACCGTGTCTGAAATTGAAGACTCAAGGACAGGCCAATCGACAATTTCGCCCACACCCATTTTCTTATACAGTCAAAGTTAACACTTTATTGTCCTTCCCTTTCAGGTGTTTTTCAAGTGAGTTAGATCTGGCAGGGATGCAGGTGGACGTTGCACTTAGGAAGTTTCAAACCTATTTTAGAATGCCCGGTGAGGCGCAAAAAATAGAAAGACTAATGGAAGTGTTCAGTCAGAGGTACTGCAGCTGCAACAGGGAGGTGGTCGCCCGGTTGAGGAGTCCTGACACTGTTTTCGTGTTGGCATTCGCCATAATCATGCTCAACACCGATTTGCATACACCCAACCTGAAGCCGGAGAGGCGAATGAAGCTAGAAGACTTTATAAAAAATCTGAGAGGAATCGATGACTGCGGCGACATCGACCGTGAGATGTTGGCCGGCATTTACGAAAGAGTAAAAGCCAACGAATTCAAACCGGGCAACGACCACGTCAGTCAAGTCACAAAGGTTCAGTCGAACATTGCTGGAAAGAAACCGGTAGGTACAATGCCTGGCATGTGTGGATGGAGTAGCGTGCAAACAACAGCTGAAGTTTTATTTCTCTTTTTCAGAACTTGGCTCTGCCTCATCGTAGATTAGTCTGCTACTGTCGACTCTATGAATTGCCGGACGTGTACAAAAAGGAACGACCCGGCGTGCACCAGAGGGAAGTTTTCCTGTTCAATGACTTGCTAGTCGTAACGAAAATATTCAGCAAAAAGAAGAACTCGGTCACGTACACGTTCAGGGAAAGTTTTCCACTGTGCGGGATGGTCGTCTCAACATTTGAAGTACCTTGTGAGTAACAGGCCATCAACTGCAACGACAAATAAGCTAACTTTTATTTCCCCAGTATGCTAACCTCAGGTTGGTCTCATTTTCAGATTATCAATATGGCATTAGATTGTCTCAGCGGGTAGACGGTAAAGTTCTGATAACGTTTAACGCGAGAAATGAACACGACCGGTGCAAGTTCGCAGAGGACTTGAGGGAGTCCATCAGCGAAATGGATGAAATGGAGAATCTCAGAATAGAGCAGGAATTGGAAAGGCAAAAGTCTGGACGAGGCCGTGGAGGTCCGCCGGAAAACCGGGACAGCGGAGTTGCAGACGTGGAAGTGTGTCCATACGGTCCCCAACAGCAGGAGGAAAGCAAGAGGACTCTGCTCGAAACTCAACTGAAGAGATCAGCCCTGAGTAACTCGTTGCTGGACATTCACGAACAATGTAAGTTGAGTGAAGGACTCACATTAGCAGCCACACAATTTTATGTGTTGTCTTTCGATCTATACTAATATTTCTGGTTTCTTTGGCAGTTGTAACAGAAAAGCCGCAGCAGAGGAGAGGAAGCGTAGGCTCATTAGACTCTGGCATGTCAATCTCCTTTCAGTCGACGTCTGCCAGTACAGTGAGCAGAGACTCTTCACCGCAAAACATTCAACCGGCCGCAGCTGGAGGTCCGGGAGTCAAAGGTCCAAAGATGATGAACCATCAGCAATCATTCTTAGGAGGATTATTTGCCAAAAGAGAACGGAAGACAAGTCGGGCAGGACAGGAGGAATGCTTCTCGCGCACAACCGAAGTCTGAACAATCGCGTTTACAATGAGTCTACAAAAATTTATTTTGATCGCTGACGGACGAACGCGTCTGCTTTCCGTCTGGTGGAAAGGTGGCAAGGTCGAGTGATGCACCCGCATGTGACAGCCTCCAACGGAAGAAGAAAAGTTTATTCAGATTTGAATGAGAATCCTGACATATCAAGGAGAAATGCGCGGTTCTGTCGGAAGGGAAAGACTTGGCCCCTGACCGCTTTGTCGCCACAAGTTAAAAGGAGGCTTTCCCCCTGTCATAACAAGAAGCTTTAGGCTATTGCTTACCATTGAATGCGGTCTCACATTTGTAAATTTAGTCGTCTAGTGAAAAAGTCAAAAGAAAGAAGAAATAGAATGTGTAAAAGAAGGCAGTAAAACAATTTTGCCAAGGATGGCCATCAAACCCGGTTCTATAAAATTTAGTTTAGTGGTAACGTCGATTTGGTTTTCGTTTTGTCCGCCATTTCCTTTCTTGTAAATAAATTTTCCCACGTGTGTATATGCGTAACTACATGCGTGGGTGCGTGTGAAAGTCTAATTTAGGAATTCAAGAGCCCACCTGAGTGACCCTGAAAATGTCTGACAAGGGAAGGAAAAGACTAAAGTTTTCTTTCTCCTCCGATTTGAAGATAAATTTCAACGAGTGCAGTTCCAGGGTCGTGACGCTGGCGTACTTTTCCCAATGCCAAAAATGTATTATTTAACTGGAAAATAATGTTTAATATATGCATAAATAAATAAAAGGAAAATGGCGGTCGCGAACCAATTAATGTGTGTAACAATAAAATAAATTAATAAAGAAAGTATTATTTACCTCGGATGTCTGCGTTTGTTATTGTTATGTAAAATTTTTTCTTTTCATATTCTCTATTTATTTTCTTTATTAATCTTTTCTTTTCGTACGCTTAATAATTATTAATTTAAATCGCGGCTGGAAATTTGTTACTAGCCTTGGGTCATTCGGCTAAAAGACAAATTTAAAAAGAACAAATTTTCATTTTTCTCCAATGCAACCAATCTACACCGCGAATCCGATTTGGTAACCCGATGAAATTTTATGTAACATAGAAACGATGTCTGAACTTATAATTAAAGTCAGTTATTAATGTTTTGTCATGAATTTGTTTTGTTTCTTTAAGTCAAGTCAGTTCACTCATCCTTTTCTCCATTCGCCTAACTGTCACTGTTCCGTTTTTTAAATATCCTATCTAGCATGGTCCAAGAATGTGAGTTCCTGAGGAAGTGCATTCCCAGAACTTTCAAGATCTGTGCTTTCATATGCAGAAACTGTACCTCAATGACCGATATACATGTTGCAGAAGGTCCAAACAACTGGTGCTTGTTAAGAAGCGCAAATCGTATTCCTGATTCCGTCCCTGCTCATGTTATTAAACTGCACTAATTTACATTACATTTTCACTCTGTGAACATGCATTCCTGGTAAGTTAAGCACCTAGAGGGTACTGAATGAGAATACGATTCTTCTCCTCGGGACTAATCCAAGAATACAGGAATGCAGAGGAAGCGGGAAACCGATACAGACGTTCGGGCAACAAGAGAGACCCAAGGGAGGAGAGGAGAAAATGGCACAAGATCGTAGCCAATTAGAAAGACCAATGAAGAAATTGTTGAAATAAATCAAATAATAAGTCAATAAGGAATCTATGTAAAGGATATTAAGATAAATATAAATACATTTACGGTAAGAAATTTGTCACTAGAAAAAGGTTTTTACAAAATATTAACATTTTGGAAGTCTAGATACGGTTAAATTCGAAGAACGAATCAGAGGAACGCACAAAAATCCAAACTCCGCCCAAAAAAGTATCAGGAGCCGAAAAAATTTACGCTTGCCTGATACCTCCTAAGTTTTATAATTGCTTGATAAAAATTCTCAATTCCCCCTACAAGAAAGATATTCAAGAATTGGCACAAAAATTTTTTCATTCAACGGGAATAAAATGAAATCCTTCTTTTCGTGTTCATTCTTGCAAAACTTTTAGATGGGGAAAATGGACTGTTTGTATCAGGCAAATATAAAACTTAGGAGGTATCAGGCAAGCGTAAATTTTTCGACTCCTGATACTTTTGGGGTGGGGCTTGCGGGTCAGGTCGCACTTCTGATTGGTCCGCATTGCTTCTGATATTTTTGTAATTTTTATTGGGTAGTGATTCGTTTTAAATCCGCTTGATGGCGTAAACTTCAAAAACTTTTCCTCAATTTCTGGGACTGGTTTGTATACCTTCATTTTAATTTATACGCTAAGTAATACCTAAGCTTTTCTTAAGCGCGCCAAACACGGTTTGACGCAAAACAAAACGTAAATTTATGATGCCTTCTATTGTGAAGTCAATTTCATTCATGTAATTTCATTCAACTTACCGTAATACCTCACTTGCCTGTAACTCGGCCGATCACCATATTATGCAATACATTACAATTTTGAAGAAACGTGAAATGGTTTTCTGCAGATATCTCTTAATGAAATTGTCGTGCTTTGTCTAAGCATTTAATACGATGTAATTCAATGATTTTAACCGTTAAATTTTTATTGAAAAGTATAAACAATTTCTTTTCTTGACATTTCAAGATTTGTCAAATAGCTGACTACAAAAGAGAGGACGGATCACCTTTTTTTCCAGACCTGCTGTAATTACCAAAATTAACCCGGATAAATTTGTTGAACTTTTAATGCTGCGTTTCTGCTTCAATAATATTAACAAGTACCTTCATTGCCAATAAAAAAAGGATGATAACCTAAAGTGTGTAGGAACTCCAGGCGAGAACCTGAGAACTTCCAAAGAGGTAAAACCTGACAGGTGAGAAGCACAAAAGAACAGGTGTTAAGGATTTCAATTTGTTTGGTCAGGTAGTTAAAATAGACATTTTCGATTTACAAGTAATTTATTCTGTACAAAAGTTTCATTATAAAATACAGATTTTTCTTTTCCATGCTTTGTCGCCCCCTCACCAAGCAATGTCTCACACAGTCAACATCACAACAGGTTAAATCAGCAATTTAATTTACCCGCCTCGACTGAGACATTTTCTTCATCTTTCCTACCAGTTGTCCGTCAGGATCGAATACTCTTCGTGAGCTCTGCACAAGAGAATTTCCAGAAGTGTCCGTACCTGATATTTATGAGATGCTTATGATTTCAGTGGTATATCTTACAGAAAGGTATGACCTGACCTGTACAGGAGCTGTCTATTTTTGGCTAAAGTTAATTTATTAATTATCTATTTATCGTTATTGAATTTGTTACTTGGTAATTTCTTCACTAGTCTCCAGGTTCAAAACCCTTATCCATTTATGCTAAACCTATGGTGAATGGGCAACAGGGCTTGTCAGGTACTTAGAGGAGAACCCCCTGTGCAGTGTGCACGTATCTAACGTACCGGCCCTAATAATTATTTACATTAAATTCATCTATTTATTTTTTTTTCCTTTAAAATCAGCTTTTTCCGATTCGTAAGGCACGTGTTCGATACACATCACACATAATAGTCATCTTGCTGTTGTAAAAAAAATAATTACAATCCGATTAATTGATCTTAATTATTTTGTCAGGTTGCGTGTGCTTGTTTTAGTAAGTTGCGACTTAAGCCGAGGGTTGAAAACAGTCAAAGGACACGGAGGCAGCACTGAAGTAGTCAGAGGAACGAAGGCAACTCTCAAACGACGCCTTGTCAATTAAATAATTCTAACAGGGTGGAATAGAGGGGTAGGACTGCAGGCTGGACCGATGCAGGCACAGGTGGTGAAGAGAAACAGGTTTCATAATTTACTACAAACATTACTTTAACTATTGTCTGTCACCTGTATTTGGGAGGAAAATGGCAACACCACACGGACTACAAGTGCCTATTACGGTGTATCAGCAGTGACACTTTTTCAACCCTCAGCTTATTTCAGTTCTCGTCAACACTCACTTCACCGAAAATTATAGTTTACTGAACTTCTTGTTTACCGTTCAGTATGGTACTACAATTTACGTTGGGTTGACAAACGAGTACCGCTTCTTAAAAGAAAAATCATACGTAAAATTAGAATTGAAATTGAAAAATCAGCTTTGTAGTTGTCACAGCGTCAAACTTGTACATTTGCCGATTCCGTTGAATTCGTCTACACTTCCTCTTACTCACACATACTCAAATTCACTTTTATTCTCTTTCTTACTCACGCTTGCTAAAAACTGAGTTCTCTTTTTTATATATACAAAACACTTATCGTTTACGATATATCTCACAAATAAATACACCAATAGTATTCTTATTTTACATATATATGTATGTATATAATTACTTTTATATAAGTATTTATAAAACTTAGCGTCGCGCTCGCCAAGTTCGACCTTTCGCTTTCTTTTTTTCTTTTATTAAATAAGTCTATTGTTTAAATTTAAATATATTTATTTATGTATTTGTAAATGTACTACTTTATTTTGTTCCGCTCACTCCGTTCCAAAATGGCAAGTTTTATTTATTTTCGGGTGCCGATAAAAATAATTAAATAAATAGTAGCTGTTGACAGCTGTAGCAATTCCTACAAGGGTTCTGGCAGAATGGCGTGTCTATGAACCGGTAAAGACAACCATAAAAAGCCAGAAGAGGCACCCGGGAACCTACAAAACGGTACTGATAATTTACTTTTAGACCGGGTAACCGAAATTGCCAATTATATTGGTCCCAACATCCTTAGGTATCCTCAGGTGTCGACGAAATCATCGAGAAGAAGATTCCTTCAGTGAATTTAAAACTGCGCGTGACTTTGCTGTTGCTGTCCATTTCCTCTGGAAAACCTTTTGCTTCCGTGGCGGGTGTGAGTATTCGTCACGACTTTGTCCCGGTAACCCAGAAGGTTTTCATTAATTAAATGTCGGCAGCTAATGTGTCCAAGTCCTTCACCGCAACGGAACTCCAAGAGTGAGAAGTAAAACTAAGAGGAAGGTGGACGAGAAACACCGACTGCTTGGGTTGTTTGTGAGTTTTCCCTTTTTCCCGACTTCGTTTTGATTATTACTAACGTCCACTGAAAAATAAGAAAATGATGTTTCGTTAACGACAAGGTTGACAAATCCATGTGAGCATGCAGGTCGCACGCAGGTATTCTGCTCTTGCCCGACGTCAAATATATCTACTTACCCGTCTTTTTCGTCGATGACTTATACTGACGATTGAGATCATAGTCTTTATAAGATGTTGGTCTAGGAGGACTTATTGTGTACCGATGAGGACCGGGCGACGTTGACGTCGTCGATTGGACGCTTGTGGTCACAGCCACTGTGCTTGTTGCACGGTTAATTGATGCTGAAATACATAAGTAATTACTTAGATTCTTCTTTTGTAAGTGAAACAAAGTTACGGTTATTTGAAATCATCCAATGTAAGTCACTTCCTCACAATGGCTATGCAATAAGGCGCATACAAATATATGGGTTTTTGCAATCCCTCAACTGTACCGAAAGTACCAAAAAGAAGTATTTCATCGTGTCAATTTATTATTACTACCCGAACATCAAATAACATAAAACTGTCACTGAAAAATGGTCTCTCCTCCAATTCAAATAAACGTCATATTCTGTGGGGTTGATATGAGTGAGTACCCCTACCGGTACCTGGCGATGACTAATTTGCAATAATTCTTTTTTCATATTCTAAATGAATTGCTTACTTTGGTTGTGAACGGGCTGAGGCGGGCAGCAAACTTTGAAGACAACTTTCATGTTGTGCGTCGTGCATCGGCCACCGATTCTACGATGAATGTCATCCTTCGATGAGGTTGCTGGAAAAGAGTAACAAGAATCGTTTAGTTTCATAAAGGAGAAGACAGGATACAATCGAAATCAAGTACCTGGTACTTACATATAAAGTAATAGTCTTGTCCAGGTTGAAATTCTAATCCGCCCGGCTGCGGTGTGAAGGACCGGAATGTGATTGTGAAATACATCAATTTGTAGGGTTTGTCGCAAATTGCAATAATCCTAGGGTTTGGGTTTGTGATACGACACGTCTCGTATTCCTCTTTGGACACCTGAAAAAAAGACACGACAAATAAGTTGGGGTGAGAAATTAAAATTTTCTGAGTCAACGTTTCTCATCATCCAACGATTCAAAATGAATTTTCTTTACTACCTCTATTTTTGAAGTGTATTTTTGTACTAAAAGTTTGCTAACTCATTCTCTCTATAAACCATCTCTTTAATTGTTAATACTTTTAACATTGTCTTGATACTTCTGAACGTCACTTAAATTCAGCTATGTGTCGAAAGCTACGTCAAGTCCATGCATGAAAAGGTTACTGTAAATTTGCTGTACTTCTCAGTTCTATGCATCCTTTCTTCTTCCTACCAACTCCGAATTAAATGAAAAATTCCAATAGAAATCGAAATATCATATCACGACCATAATCACGATCAGGTTCTCATTGTACAACGTTATTTACCGGTCTCGTCATTACGCCCTTTCTTAACCCGTTAGAGAGAATAATAAAAAATTGAAATCATCATTGAATTGCCATCGATTGCCGATGAATTCAGCTTTTTATTATAACCCCGGGAGAGTTGAACAAACCCAACATCTTCGCATTACTCAAATATTGCCGTAGTTTTCTTTATTGCACTTTGGTACGAACCACCCCGGAGGCACGAACTTTTAACCCGACCGGTGTAAATTCCCGACGACAAAACCTGAGAGTTTGAATTCAGCTGACTACTTGTTGGACTCACGAAATTTTAGAGGTGAAGGGTGCTGACAACCCCTGCCTAAACACTGGAGGATTTAATTAATAAAGTGAGCATGAACCGAAGTCAGATTTAGATGTGATGTTTCACCTCAGAGGAACGACGAAGATGAAGCAACAGCAGAAGACGAAAACGATTGAAAAAGGGAACTGGCAAATGGGGAGAAGAACTTTAATAAAGAACTCATGTTACAAATAGGAGGAAAGGCCATTAAAATCGGATTTTATTGTTTGTTAGGGCGAGAGCAGACGACACGAAGCTTTTAGATTTACGACGTTTGGAGCTTCGAATAGATAAACACGGGAAAATCAAAGAGAGAGAGAGAGAGAGAGAGAGAGAGAGAGAGATTGGTTTGCCTCCTAATGTGGACTAGACGAGAGGAGTTAGTAAGACAAGATAAAAATTACTTTCGTTTCATTATATGTAAACGGCCATAGACAGAATCATCCAGAAATTTAAAAATGCAGATTTAAAAAAAACAAAGTTTAAAAATGATTGAAAAAAGAAATTGTTGCGCATAATGTAAATTTCCGATGAACTTGATGATGCTGACACATTGAAAGAAATCTGAGCGAAGTAAACCACACACACAGACACACACGCACACGCAGGTAACGCACAGCGGATTGTTATGTACTCCACAACATTATTTATTTATTTGTACTTATTTATTTTGATGGGACTGAACACTTGTAAATTGCTGGTGACTTTGCGAGCTTGTAAAACCTTCGTTTCAACTTACAAATAGCAAATTTCATTACGAAAAAAGTTATAAAAGTTTATGCTGCCTTCGGAGTCGTGTACAAATTGTTAAATCCAAGAAATTTACTTTTTTCATATTGACATTTGACGTAATAATATTTTATATAATTCCTGAAGGTAAATTTAGTGTGTGTAGGGAAATCTCATCGAGTAAGTCAAATGTAATTTCGTAAATAAACGGATCAAGCCTTGCCTATTATGTTCTATGTATTATTGCTACGAATACGTGACTGTATACTCACATTATATATTATATATTTTTCCGTGTCCTCCTCGTGCGTTTCATTCGTATACACAGGACAAATTATGTTCACTTGGTCGTACTCGAAGGGTATGTTCCCCTTGTTCACATCTATAATGTGATCTGTATTGTCTATCCTAAATCTGAAACAGAAAAAAAACAATAAAAATTAAATCAATCAATCCGTAATTGTTAAAAGTCAAAATTGTTTTTTTGTCACTCGTTAAAATTCTAAAAAGTTTTTTTTTTTAATTCCTTAAGCCAGGTGTTGTGGACGTTTGACGCTCTGGAAGTGTAAAGTCACGATGTACAGACGCATGGTGCCACGAGAAAGTGAAGCACGACTTCCTACGAGAAACGGAAGTTCGGAAGTCTCACAAACAGACGAACTGCTTTTGAATAAAAAGTCACGAAAGAGAAAGAAACAATGGGGTTCCTCTCATCTGACACTAAAAACGATTTTTCTAGAGTTGGTTGACAGTGAGTTACTTCAAGGTAGAAAAAGATTCAAATCTACAGATGCAACCAACTTGTATAATGGAACACAAATCACAATCCGTGAAGTCGTACAAATCCTCATAAGAATTGTTAGCAGCAGTACGTGGGTACCGGGTACCCCGTGGGTACCCCAGAGGAGTTTACAAAGATCTAAAAATGGATTAAACTTCACTCTTACTCACAAGCGTTTCCGCAATCCGACTACCATCGTTGTGTTACCAAATGTCGTGAGTATCATTTCGGATCGTTTTCGAAAAGACAAACTTTCATTGAAAATTGTCACCTGCTTCGATTAAATAATTATTATATAGTTGATAAAACAAAATAGAGAGAGGTAGATATTTCAAAACTCAAATTCTGACCACTCAGAGAATAAAAAGGTCAGATTTTATGTCAGGTACTTCTAAAAAAGGTTTCATTAGTGTTCTATTGCGTAATATAGTTTACACGTAAGTACTTTATACGTATATACATAAAAAAATACATTTGTGGGGTTCTTCGAGTTGTAATTAAAAGTCACGAAGGTGGGAAGAAAATTTCTCGTAACCGAATTAATAGGACCATTTAAACACCCACAAGACGTCGAGGAAGACATTGAAAGATGACGGGCACTTGACACCCGAAAATGTTATCAGAGTCCTGTCATAAATTGATAACTTCTTGCCCTTCCTCCTGTCCAACGAAAGAAGTGAAGACTCAGTTTGAGAACATTTGGAGGATTAATGTCCGAGCACAAGAGGGTCATCATCCACCTGACCAAGATTTACGGCCATGAAAATTAGGTTCGAACCCTTTTTTGTTCTTCTAACGAGACAGTGTCTGTGAGCGTTTGCAAAGTGACGAAATTGTAGCGGTCCAAATGTCAGAAGTACGCCCGCGTACCTGTTTGAAGTGAAACGATTAAAAAGAAATGGAAAAATGCCAGGTAACAAGTTGATTAATTTGGCAAAATGAAGGCATCATTGGTGACTTGTATTGTGCTTGCTCATGATACCTGTACACGCACCCCTACCTGTACTAATTACACGTTTTGTGTTGTACTCGGACATTTGTGAGGAGTTTTTTGTTCCTTTTCAGAAAGAGGGGGAGAAACGAAATTAGATCGCTAAAGTCTGATATTCCAATGGGATGAATTTCAAAGTGACCACGTTCTGAAAGTTCAGGACAACTTCATTAGTCGAGGATAGGTAGCATCTGTTTGTAGTTCGTAACAACTAAAAACTATTAACTCTTTAGTTCGAATTCCAGAAGGAAGACGGAGATCTTTCTGGGAGCTTTGGTACAGTTCTTTACGCTCATGTATTTCGCCATATTGGAGAATAAAACATTTAAGATTTTTTTTTACTTGAACCTTTTAAGGCAAACTATTTCTGATTAGTGGTCTTATCAGTCAGAAGACCTGGGAGCTACGTATGCGTCGGTGATTGTTGGTGCCGTTTAGGACTCGCAACGGTCTCATGCAAGGAAATTATGCCCACTGGTGGTTTACATGAATAATATGACCTGCACAATGCAAGGAAGTTAATAGTATTAGTTATATTAAATGATAAAGCTTTGCAGAAAAAGCTTTCAGTGAAACTGAATGGCAGGAGACTACACAAAATTTCACTCAACTTCATGAAGACGGTGTGAGGTCCTACTGGATGACGTCCTGGATTCACGAAATGCTAAATTCTTACGCTCTATTGAAAAATAAACAAAAATAACAGTCATGTCAATCATTCGGATGGGTCTAGAGCCCGAGTAATGGTCACAAAAAATGTGGAATTTGTCAATCGACTAATTTTCACTAATCCCAAAAAGGACAGAAAATGAAGTATTAACATAAGACTCGCGAGGACAAGAAATTTATGGCCGGCACACCTAAAACCATGGAGGGAAGGCAATTTAAAAATATGAAAATTTAAAAAATTCAAGTATAATTCTGACAAGAAAACTTTGAACTTGTAAAGTGTTGGCGAAACAACCTTAAACCGTGCAAAAGAATGCAACGGGGATGCATGAGATAAAGTAATACCTAGTTAAATAATTTATCTGACTCCGGTATTTACATATTTATTTATTAACCATAAGCCGTTTTTTATTATTCTATTTAACGCCCGACGTGTGAGGAGCAGCCTCCTCCCGCATCAAAGTCAACAACTTCTTGTGTTGACCGGTCAGGGTGACACCTGGATTTGTCACAGGCTCCGACCTGGACCAGCTCAGCAAAGCCCAAAATGGAAGAAATGAATTGCCATAAATTCCAAGGTCCTCTTAGACATCCAACCAGAGAGAGAGAGAGAGAGGGAGAGAGCAAACGCACGGCACGAGGTGCTTGGGTTAGCTCAAGACTTTAGAATGGCCCTTGTTGAGGGCCCTGAGATTTTTATCGGTTGAGGCGCGACGCCCAAGGAGAAAAATTCCATTTCCGCTGGTTTACGGTCGAGAGATGCAAAAGCGAAAAAAAAGAGAATAATAATTTTTTATTCCTTTGAATGATCGTAAATGGAAAAAGAAATATAGGAGAAGATGGAGCGGACGAAGATGCCGAAGTGGCAGGAGCGGAGTACAAAAAAAAATGCAACCTGATGGAAACAATATGGACGATAAACGCAGAGTAATAACAGATAATAAAAAGTAATAAAAATTAGCTGGCGAATTGGTTTTGACCAGATGAGGTTAGATAAATTACTGCCATAACTGTTTACATTTATGCGAATGAAAATGCATCTTTTCGCCCGGATGAACTTGTCAGAAGAATTTTCATGTCGTCCATTTTCTTATTTAAATTTAAATTTATTTTGCGGGGCCCTCCGGACAACTTCGCTAGTGTCGGGGGGAAAAAAAAACTATTTCATCCGGAGATTTTCCAACTACTTTTTCCGTTTTGACTTCATCCGGAGGGGTTTGACCGCACGTTTTACCGCCCACCGCGTCGCACTTTTGCCTGTCCAATGCCAGCCGGAGCTTAGCTCTGATCATTCAGACTCTAATTACAGGTGACAAGTCACGATTTTTTTCGTTTTCTTTTCTATCTTTTCCGACTGTTTAACGATACCGATGACACCCGTCGATGAGACCGTCGTCGCCCTGTCCTCATTCAAACGAGTTCTTCGTCTATGTGTCCGAAGAGACGCCATTCGGTGACAGATGGGCACCGAGATTCTTATGTTCGTTCCTTGGCAAATTCTTTGAGTGGCACATCTACAAACCTCTCCGTAGCACCTGAAACCTTCCCAACATTTCAGAAATAGAAAATGTCTACCGTCAAGTGTTACTCTATCGGAGTTTTGAAAGTTAAACCTAAAGAGCAGCCAAAATATTCGACCAATCTCTCTCTCTCTCTCTCTCTCTCTCTCTCTCTCTCTCTCTCTCCTCTCAATTATCTGTCTATCTCTGTGGTTGCTTGGCGCCATTTCACAACTATTTCCTGTGTTTGTGCTGCTCTAGGAGAATGTCATCTGGTACCAAACCGAACACCTTCACTATTTTCCTTTTCCTTAATTGACTCTTATTCTACTGTTTGCATCGACTATTTTAAATGATTAAAATACGCACGCGTTTCTTACTTTCACTCCTCCCCCCCCGTCATTCTCTACTTTACTGCTGTTTACTCGCGCCACCGTACCCGCTTGGGGTCCGACGCCGCTTCTCCAAGGTTTAAAAAGTAATTTTTTTGCTTCTCCTCCGTGTTGCCGACAGCAAATCTCGTTATAACGAACCTATGGGAGTGCAGCGAGAAAGAAAATTGGAAAGAGGTGTTTGCCAGACATTTACGGATGGGAAAACTTTTCATTGCGCTTGAGTGAAATTATTATTTTCTTTTTTTAGGTACGGAAAAGAAGTACTCTAATGAGTTAATAGACTGAGCGAAGAGACATAAATGAAAAAAAAAAAACCTGGTCATTTCCACAAGTTGAGGTACTCAGGTATTCGACCTTTCCGACGAGAAAATGTCACCTCAAGTTACCAGTCACTGCTGCCTTTGCATTTCGTGTCAAACACGCCCAAACGCAAGAGGTTGGGTTGCGCTTCGTTGCAGTTGTTCCTCTACCTTTGTATTACGTATTTCTAAAGTATGTTGTACTAATGTATAATGTATAACTAATATATATAATTAAAAAAATTAGGTAATGTACTATATATTTATGTTCTGAAATGTCCCTTAACTTTATTAATGTTAATAACTTCAGTCTAAGACTGTTTATTACATCCGCATGTTTTCCGTCCCTTCACTGCAAGGTACCCGTTCACTCACTTTTCATGAGCACTGCACCATGTACCTGCCAAAACCCTCTGGGTATAATTTTTGTACTATTTGTCACATGCTGTAGACTAATAAACTTGAGTTGGGACTCTTTTGAGGTTGCTCAACAACCACATTGGCAAAGGTCACACCTTCGGGTACCAACAGCAGAGAAAACACTCAGAATCTTCCATTCCGACTCCTAACTATTAAAACACATATATAGTTAGATCCCCGAGTGGTCGTTACAATATATGATCAGTACCATTTTCTTGAGGTACGCAGACAGGCCATCGCAATTTAGAGGAAGGTCATTCAAGGTACTCTTTAAGGCATGAGAAACATTACCTGTGTATGACTCATATTGCACGTGGAGCTTTGTACGAAGCGTACAACCGCAATTTTCGCCGCATTATATTTAATTTATATTTCGATTGTTGCAAAATCATTGATATTATTAATATAATTAAATGGTTATTAATGATAATGTGGTGTAATTATCATCGCCGTTACTTTCCTACCGCGGTCATCAAGAAAAGTCCGAGTTGTGCAACTTTCTTTTACTCAACATTTTAAATTGCAGAAATATTCGCCACATATATGCATATCACATATATTCTAACTTCCTTTGACTCAGACCATCTAACCTTTTCAAAACTGGTGCGTTCAACACATCGACCTTCGGCCCGATTTCTGCCAATACAAAAGGGAAAGTTGGCAGAGGAAGAAAAAAATGCCGACGTCCTTAAATAATCAATCGAACGGGAAGGACATTGCCTTGTGGATATCGTTGCTCTGGATAATTTTCTTTTTTTCTTCCATTTGCCTGGGGGGCAGTTAAAATCGTGAACCCGGAGGTGGGCGTGGGAGAAAGAAACGAGAGATGTTAGGGTGGCCATCGTGTGCCTGAATCCTTCTAGTCGAGCACAGAACAGCCGTAAAGAGAGAGAGAAAAAAGTCCAAAGGAAGCAAGATGACCGATAGGCCTCGAGTACGACTTCTCTGGTTTACAGCCATAGACGAAAACTCCACGGATACATATGAATATGTATAACTTATTTACATGTATAATGTCTCATGGGTCCGTTCACTGATGAACGGGTGCAGTTGTCACCGACTTCCGCACACATTTTAAGTTAAGCCTTCACCGGAACCTGCCAGGTACTCATCAAGGGGCAAAAATACGAGTATTTTGTATTTCATCTGCTCAAAACTTTAAGTCAGCACCGAAAATCAAAATGATTCAACAATGGCTGTCGTTACTTGACCCGATCTGTGAAATGTTGAAGAATTAATTAGCATTCGGCGATTTTGATTCGCACATTAAATACATTAAGAGTAATAAAATCAATTATGTATCTTCGAGAGTTGTATCGGTTCACGTGCGGGGTCGCCATTGGGTAACAGCCAACAAAAACAAGTTGAAACAAATCTGGGTCATTTCGTACACATCGATTTGGGCCTATAAAAAAAAAAATAGTAACCGAGAGCAATTTTGATCTTCGGTAACTGGGTGTAAGTAACAATTGAATGGTGTGAGTAGAACGAGATCCATACGGCTCGTTAAGTAGTTACTAAGTTGTATATAATCCGTTATTTTGATATTAAGTAACTCATTGTGTGAAACATTGGCAAAGTGGTAGTAAGAGCAAAAAGAACAAAACTACTCGACAAGAGAGGTAATTGGGAATTTCTTACAACCGGTACTTGACCGAGCTGTTTTTTTTCTATACTTTCATTAATTTTACAAGTAAATTATTACAACTACAACAGTCCTACAACGGTGAGTGCGTTACTCGTTTCCCGAGAGTTATCTATTTCCACAATGGATAGATAATAATAAATTTCTCCATTTTGACAATCCGTTCGGAAGGTCCGAAGTACTTCAGTAACTATACGTTTTCTAAACGACCACCAAAATGTTTATTGTCCACTTCCCAAGTGTATTTTTCGGGGGTGCTCAGATTGCGGTCGACATTAATAAAATAAAATTTGGGTTTTATAGAGCGAGTGCACCTGTTGCTCACGGAGGGCACATAAAACGCATCCACCCGGTAGAGGCGACCAGCCGGTTATCTTTCAGGGTGGCACCACCACCACCACCCTCGTTTTTATTGGCTTCGGTACCTGAACCTGAAGGATTTCCTTAAACAATAATTTTATCTATCCAAACATTTCCATGTTAATTTTTATTCCGTCTGTTGATTTTTCATTAATTACTTAAGTAAACGTTACGTATTTTGTGAAACGCATTTCCTTCGGACGTACGAGGAACCTTTCAAAATGGCCGACTCAATGCTCATTGTAAACAAAATTTAAGCTGTCCAATAAAACTGGGAAATGACAAACCAAAAAAGACGTGACACTGTGGCGGTGCGAACGTCTCGGCAAATCCCAGCCATCAAAGTAAATGCTAAAAGCATGTTCTCACCGTCAAACCACGCGTCTTATTTATTAGTAAGCGACGGTGAACGCGGATTGATTTGTGTCAAGTGATACGAAACGATTGAAAAAGGCCCCGAAAAAAAAGAAGAAGAAGAAGAAGAAGAAGAAAAAAAGTCGGGGGAAAAGTAGAGAAGAACAGGAAAAAGCACAGGCGCTCTCTACGGCTTACATAACATGTATACGTTACATACATCATCTCGACTGTCACGAGTTCTTTCCTTCCGACAGAAAGCCGTTTTCTATGGGAGCAAACCCTTCCAGGGGGAAAAGGCAAAAATCTGAAAAAAAAAAGCGAAATCCTTTTCCGCTTCCTTTCTTCCACAGTGTTTCAAGTAAGAAATCCCGAGGGAAGAAATGGGACGTAATGAGACGTGAATGAAATTCTAAAGGGACGAAACCGGCATGAACCGGAACCTGAAAAAAATCATTTCACTCCTACGGGAATTGAAATGTTCAAACTGTTTGTCTTGGATAATTATCTACTGGATAAAGCGTTGATACGCTAGAGTTAATAGCAACTCATAGGGAAGTTTAGCTCTTTAGCAGACGATATCGTTCCTCTCCTGGGTACTGCCCAAAAGCAAATACAAGTACCAGAGAAACGACTAAAAAGTCGTATAGTGCTATAATTAAAAATATGATTCCACAGTAATATACTAAAACTTTATCTGTAATAAGAATTTTATATAATAATATTGTTATCGCATAAATTAGGATAGCAGTGAGCGAAGCAGCTGTTTTGTTCACAATTATATACAACCAAATTATATTAATTCGAAGCGCAACTTTCCGGGAATTTTTTAACCAAGTGGGGGCGATGGGCAAACAGTTGAAGTTACTTTAGTATCAGGAAACCTTTCTAAAAGTCTTCGAAGAATCAATAAAGAGGTTTCAACCTTTTGTGCTTGTGATTAGTTCACCCCGTTTGTTTGTGGGCTGCCCTCCGGATGGGTTTGTACGCTGCCGTCAGTCACCAAAACTCTCCGGCCTCTTACATCGCTCACCCAATTCAATTTTATTCTTTAATGTGTAGATACGTTACACCGACCTACCAGTAACCAGTGGGAAAGAGTTGTAATTTCAGTAATTACATTGACTCATTAGACTTCCTAACTAGTTCAGTCGTGTCTATTAAAAAATAGCGGCAATTCCATCGGAGGGGAAAGTCCAAATTTGAAGGCTGGCCATTTTCCGGTTGAATTTTCGGGGCCTCCAGCCCGGGGAATCGAAACTTGTGGTAGGGCGGCCTTTTTTGGCAAATTAATACTTGCGTTCTCTCTCATTGTTTTGAATATATTAACATTTTAAACTGTACATTTGTAGACTACAACATTAAAATGGCTTTTTAGAACAAGATCGAAGGATTTCACCGGGCCTGAAAGTTACGTTCTGAGGTTGTGACCGAAGAAAAGATCGGTTGAAAGGCGGCTGCTGACTTCGAAGTCGTTAACGGACGCCATTTTCAGGTTCATCATTTAATAAATTTGTTCACAATGCCATCGACTCATCCTCAGACAATTAAATGAAAGAAGAAAAAGACCGAACATCTTCGGCATGCGTGACTTTATACATGAATTCTATTACTATTGACAATTTAAAAGTGACGGCTTTCGGTTTTGCGGTCAACTAAATTAACTCCCGCTGACGCCTTCGAACAAAGACAAAAATAAATTTATTGACATCTCAAACGGGAGATCGAGGGGTAACCGGTCTTGACGATCGAAGAAGAAAAGTACGGGCTGAAATAAGAAAAGAGACGGAGACTAAAGACGATGAGGTAAATCAATGGGCACGGCGATGGTACAACTCTGAGAAAGAAAGTTGAGGAGGATGACAAAGTTGCCAGCTCTCTGTGAGGTGGTAGACTGGAAACTGTCGTAGAAACGCATTTTTCAACCTCAAGTTGTGTCGAAACAAACCGCAAAATTGAAAATCAGGTTGAGAAGAAGAAAAACTCAAGGCAGAAAACCTGGTTTCTCTCAGGCACGTTCGCCTTATGGTCTCCTCCATTCATCTTCTTTGCATTTCCTCCGCGACACAAACATCTCTGGACTCGCCTACGCTTTTTGCAGCACCGATATTTACGGCTTTCCTATATCGCAATCCGATCGATGGAACCTGAATGAGGAATAAAATATCGTAACAAAACGAAAAAAAGTGCGAGAGTATATGTGCCCGAAGAACAAGAACAGGAATATCCAGTTTCGTCTCCACTGGTAGTCATCGGTGGTGCCTGAAACTTCCATACCTGAGAAAACGGACGGACATCCAAGAAAAAAAGTGAAACTTGGGAATTTTTGGTCGGATTAGTCACGAAGAAGTGCACCGAGTCGGTAGGCGAATTCGAAAAGAAAGCTGAATTGACAGAAAAGTACCCGTGATGGGAACGTTGACCTCATAGTTAACAAAGAGGGAGGTACCCAGATGGGTGTCAAAGTTAGACGCCATTATCGCCAGTGAAGTTGACAGTCAAAATTATACGAACCAATTTATGTAGTCAGTCAATGGATCGAATCGCCGAGGAGGAAGAAGAACAAAAAAAAAAACAAGTACTAAACGGTTGTCGAACCTGAACCTTTCGTGGTGCCCAAAATACCGAGCGATTGTTCTATTGCTACTTAAATTCGGTCAAGTATCGGTAGAAGGGTAACCTCGAGGCTAAGAACTTGTTTGAAATAACCGGAAACGGGAGATTTGGGTCCCTAGTGACCGCCAACAATGGGATATTAGACCGCCTACCTGGCTTGAGTACCACCGTAGAGTACCCGGAGTTGTTATTATATATCTTTTTTTCTATTGCACAGCATGCGAATTGAGTTGAGGAAGATTTTTGTCCTTTTGTCATGAATCTTACACCGAGTTCCCCATCTTCTTCTTCTTCAAGAGAGAGAGAGAGAGAGAGAGAGAGAGAGAGAGCCGTGTGCTCGGTTTCCCACTGCCCTAAGGCAGGAAACAACATAAAAGCGTTCTAAATGGCAAACCGGGCAAAAATGAGTTCAATTAACTGTTACGTACACCGATATCGTAAAATATTTATTAATTTTACTGAACGTGGCCATATTCCTCGTGTGTGTCGGTGCCTTCGTAAACAGAACATTTCAAGCCCTGCAGAAACCTCACTCTTCTACTAAATTGGACTCCGCATTTAATGTTATAATTCTAGGGGGGCCAATTACCTGCCGCACTTTGCCACCGTTTCTGCCTGCCTCTATCCAACCATTGTCTTCCTTTACCGAAAGGAACGGGGTAATTTCCACTGCCTCCGTTGTAATTCAAAACCGAATACTCCTGGAAGAACTCGACAACTCACCGCTGCACTCCTCCCCCCACTTCCTCTCTCGCTCGTATAACTAGATTCTTGTACACCTTCTGTCCGTATTAGATTACCACTTAGTTATGGCTTAATAAAAATGTACATAAAAAAAACAAATTTCAGGTGGTAGAATTAATAACGTCCACGGATAGAATTAATAACGAGTGTTACATAAGTCAGACCCTGTCTTTCTTTCTTTCTTTCATTCTGCCTCTCCGCACACACACACACACACCTTTCCTCCAGTTCTTTTATTCTTAATGTCAGATTTAATGTCGTGATCGATCGGCAGAAAAGTCGTTTGCATTTCGTTCAGAAACCAAGTGGAAATGAAAAGTACGGCGGGTAACAAGGCAAAACGCAGAGACGCAAAGTCCATCATTTATATTCGGTGCCGGGGAGTTGTATACGAAATTTTGTACGCGTGACCGGAGACTCAAAAAATATTTGTTCATTATCACTCGGACATAATTTATTATAATGAATCATAATGGTAATGGTGCCCGGGTACAAGTAGGAGTACCGGAGGAGACACGACCGTAAAGGTGAATTTCTCTATCTCCTCGGACAACTTGTCACAGGCACATGTGGAAATCTATAAGTCGGTCCCTTTTGTGAATTGCCCCACCGAATAATCAAGGAGGACCCGTTAGAAGTAAGGAATGTGCATAAAATGCAAATCCTTTTTTATACAGAAGACAGTAAATAACGTTCAGAAAAGGACACCGATGTGTCTTCCTAAATCATAACCGCAACTTTAAGTCTATGTTAACTTAAAAGTAAATCCCTGTGCTACGAGCGGTCAACTATTTTTGGTTATTTTCTAAAACCGACAGTCGATAAGAAAGAAAGAGAGTTCGTCTACTTCATTTTGCTTCATTTAATGACATAAAAGTACATAAAAAAATTATTTAAACAGTTCCGAATGAACTCAGAAAATAAAATTCAACCGATGTTTACGTTTATTTGCATGCAACTGAAATGAACTCGATGAAGTTTCTCAATTTTTCGTTCCAGTGAAGCGACTCGAGAGGTTCACTTCTTTGTGGTCGTCAAAATAATACTGTTTATTTTACCTGGGATTATTTGTCGGGTGCCATTGCCCACGAAATTGATTGCGATCAATAATCATTCACCTAAAGGGAAAGTCGATTGTTTCATCGGTCCTTGGAAATTAATAAAGAAGAAACGTTCCAGATTTATTCGATTAAAAGGAGAAAAGTCTTCAGGGTGGTGCCAGAGAATGGTCTACCGTAACTGCACACCTGGCACTTGGAACTCATTTTAAATACTTCAATTACGTATATTAAAACAATGATTGCATCGAAGTATTGTACCACTGCACATCATTTCTAATTAAATTAGCATATTTACCAATCGCAACCCACTTTCTTAAAAGATAAGAATTCCCATAATTGGTACATTTTATTAAAATAATTCCTCGTACATAAATTTTAAATAGGAATAATATCAACTGGTATTATGTAATGTTGACAATTGGTGAACATTCGAAGTTGTCACTGAATGGGCACTGGTCCGGGTGAATGATGTGCACTCCCCAAATTTGTGGCAAAAGTAGGGCGTGAAATTTTATTACTAATTTACTTTAATGTATTACATAGATGTGTCGTTTTTATAAGAAAACTTTTAATCCTACGTAAACATCATCTTAGGCGAAACGTTAGGTAACTGACTGAACATTAAATTAAATTTACATAATGTTGGTACAAAACTGAGACATCCATTGTTGAAATGACAGGCATTTGCTAACACTTGGATAGAATGATGGTACTTTCGAGGAAGAATTTGGTCAAAATATAGAAAGGGTAATAATTTGTGAATGGGAAATCGAAACAAGATGGCCGCAACTGAAAGCGAACAACAAACAGGATTCCGTGGTGGTCAGTGAGAATGGGGACGCACAGACAAAGAGTTACGAAAAATGAACCAAATTGTGGTTCGGACATTTATGAAATTAAACTTTTACAGCAAAGGCAATGTTATGAAACCTTGAAGGCGAGAGTAGAAGTGGTAAGTAGAAGAAAGTACAGAAAGAAAAATAATAAAATAGAGGTGGCGTCTCAGTAAAAGTTTTTTTGTAGTGAAACAATATTTTCGTTCGTTTCCAAAAATGGCAATAGTCCTTTAATTAATTATCCCAAATAAATTAATTGTTAACAATAAAACGAATCATCAAATGTTTCTGAGAGCCAATTAACAACTTCAACGAGTTCAAGTCAAACTCTTAAGGCGGAAGAAGACGATGAGAACAAATAAAAATAGAATGTAACAAATCAATTTGTATCATCGGGTTTTGGGTCAAACCGACTCTTTCCGAAAGTAAATTAAATTTTAATTTATTAACGACGACCGGACGACAAATGCAGAGTGACCCGGATGTTATTATATTTATGGATAAGTACCCAGTGGAGCGAGAACTAAAGAAAAACCCTCAATTACTGGCTTATGGTTTGTGGTTAGTCTTTGCTCCCTGTTGTTGTTGTTGTTAGTTAGTTTAGTATCTTTGGTTTTCACGTCAGCAGCGTAAAACTCTACTTAAAGTGCGTAAAATTCTAGGCCTATTAAATAAATATTTAATTGTCATTAATAATAAGACAGACTACTTCATGGGTCGACAATGAAAGAAAGAAGAAAAAACTGATAAATCAAGTTGTCCTTATAGCTGTCGTTTCCTGTACGATGTCTGACAGACAGATACAGGCAATTACTGCATCGCCGAAGGAAAAGAGTAGACAAATATGGAAATGAGTACTGCTCATACCAGAAATGTCTAATTAATTGCATAAAAGAATTGCAAATTTAAAGTTCATTGCAAAAATACTCCTTCGTTGCTGGTAAAACCTATATTGTAATTTATTCCGTTTATTCATTAATGTTTCACTTTTCTAGATGACATTGAAGGAACACAACTTAGGGGTAAAAAGTACAAGGCCGAAAGAAGAAGGGAAAGAAACGAACTTCTGATCAAAATGTTCTGACATTGAGTGCAGTCGATTGCATGCAATTAGGAATGCACTTGAAAGCAAGTAGTCATGGGAATGAGTGCAGTCTGTCCTGAGAGAGGCAAATGCGCCAGGTTGAAGATTAGCCAAGCACGCGAGTGTTTTAGTGGCAGGTTTTCGATAGGTACCAGGTACCGGGCGTTTGACCATCAGTCTAATCCAAAATTACGGCCGTACAAATGTAATTTTGGTGTTTCATTCCCACCTGACTGAAGCATTTCGATTCCTCTTCGATTTCTTCTTCACCCCAAAAAAAAGTCTTCGCAAGGGCCGATCGTGCGAGTGCCCCGGTCGGTACCTACTTCCTACAGGTGGGTGCCTTTCGACTGTCTGCCTCAACAAAAATCCAATTTACTTTCCTACCGGTCGTTTTCGAACCCGTCCGCCACATGTTTTTCAATTCTTTGCTTTTCGAAACCTGTTTTTCATCCGTCCTTTCTCTCCGTCTCTCTCGCACTCCTCCGGCAGTACATTTGACGTCATTTCTCTTTGCTCAAGTCAGAGGAGTCACTTTCTGCCCTCGGAATTCCTACCCATCGGCTCAAAATGTTTCCTTTGAATGCATGCGTTTTATTCGAGCACACGTCGCTATAATTCCACATATTGAAATATAAAAATTATGATTAAAAGTTACCCGAAAAGTAACAACAGCAATACGACAGTGAGGAACCAGTAAGGAAAGAGAAAGGGTACCGACCCGTTTCTATAATTTTGGAGCCAGGTACATTGTCACTACAACATTGTACAGTTCATGTACCAAAGTCAATAAATACTAGTCTGTGAAGGTGTGTATGCGTGCCTGTGCCTGTGTGTGTGTGTGCCTTAATTAGGTTCCGGTTCAATCAATAAAATAATTGACATTTTCGGCTGAGACACGAGGAGTCGTCGAATAACGCTAATAGGTTCTCACTTTATTGAAGCTTCTTGTTTTTGTTATTGTTGCGCCTGTTATTAAATAAGATGACGTTTAATTGCCTATAAATAAAAATTAAATCGTCTGTTCGGCTGAATCGTTTTCGCTCGTATTTAAAATTCCATAATTTCCCATGTTAACAACGCCCCTTCAATATTAACTTTATTAATTCAGGGAGGAAAAGCGTTTTATTCGGCGTGAGGGAGTCCGATCAGGTCCTACTTAGGTGTGAACCTTTGGCAACAAGGCAGGAGGCTTTTTCAGCACCTCGTGTGGTGGTCTTCACAGTTATCACCTTTCAACTTACACATTTTAAGAAATAAGACAACTTCAGAGTTATTCTCCGTCGCAGCATCAGGAATGCCATTAAAATCCAGACGTTGAATTTAATATTTTCTACCTTTCTCTCCCTCTCCCTCTACTCAAAGAACTAATCATCATAGGAATTGGAAAATAAAAAGTTGGTGTGATAGTTATTGTCGCGAGAAGAGTAAGTAAAGTGCATTTTTCTTGAGCGAGGGATGCTGTGAGTGGCAGCAAGAAAATGATAAAGAACATCTGACGCGAGCAAATCAATGCGAGGGGGACCGATCAAATCGAACGGTTTGCAATTTCCAAACGAAAATATAAATAAATATAATTTAATGGCGACTTATTTATGACCAATTTACTACATTAGTTTTTAAATTGATGTCAAGTGAGGTCGTATGACGAACACGGACGCCTTCAGACGCGAAATTCACCATTATTAAAAGGAATTTTTTCCAATGGAAAGAAGTCAAAGGATCGCGGAGGCTCCCTCGGGCCGGCTTTTCGCTCTTCGTTCACTGGCATTTTATGATCCTTTTCTTCATTTCCATTCCGGCGGATGAATAACATGAAAATGAATGTGACGAAGAAAAAAGAAGATGATGAAAAAGAAGCATCTCATCTGGTGAAAATGGCAATTCTTCTCAAGACTTCCATTGGGACCGCAATCGAATGTACCTGGCCGCCATTTTGAATGAATCTGTGGTTTTCAATCTAATCAAATAATAGTGACGAGTGTGCGTGTGTGTGTGTGTGTGGTTCGTCTCCACATCGCCTTATTCAACATCAAAGTAGAATTGTTTTTTCCCTTTTCTCCAATTTAGTGACACGGGTTAGCTACCGATTCACGAAAGTTTAAAACTCTCGTAGCTTTCTGAACTTAACTTAAGTAGCCAACAACTTTTCATCACTGCATATTTATTTTCTTCAATATATAAAATTATCGCAAGCAGCCTGCGATATTTTCTAGGGTAAAAATAAGACCTAGTCTTATTTAATTTACCGTTGAGAGACATGTGAGTTTTAAAATTTAAAAGAAATTTAAAACTCCATACGTTTTTCGGTTCTTAAGTAGTATCCAAGGAGGACGTTTCAAAAAAATTAGTAAAAAAATTATTTTGTTTTAATAATATTAAAAAGTTAAAAACACTTTTTAATAAAGTGCAACACAAGAAGACAGGCTTATGTCTCTTTAGGCGATTTCTACCAGGACGACTGCCATTTTGACTAACTCCGAAATGACTGACTGAGTGCTGGCGTTGATTAAAAAACAACAAACGAAACACCCTGGTTTCCCTTAACAGACGGGTGAAACCACTTAAAATTGCAGAAAATGAGTTGAGGAATGACAGAAACCTCTCAGGAGCAGATGTGACTGTGTGTGTGTGTGTGTGTGAATTAACTTTTTACCTACACGTGTTGAACATTCAAAATGTACAATTCCTAGACCGCATCTGTAAACAAAGGCAACGTAGACGAACTAACTAGAGAAACTGAGGTAAATGGAAGTGGACTGTGGTGATCGTTGACTGATTAATACCACACAGTACTGTAGACGACGAGTACTTTGGCATCAAAAAACACTACACGAACATGTGCAAAAGGAATGAATATAGGTTATTTCATTACGTTCATTATAACACTCTGACTCGCATATGTTGATGACCCTCTTAGAATATTTGAAATTGGGCACCCTCAGGGGTAGAATAGAATAAGAATCTCATTTCTATGAAAACCTAGTTAATTTTGACCGATTCTCTCAGCTGAAATAAAATTCAAAAACGCGATTTCTTATTGCAGCTGGATGGTAGCAGGGTTCTCAATAAACTTCCCTTTCCCTAATTCCTCCACCCTTATGTATACACCTCGTACATCTTTCACCATCATTTCCGTATCTTCTTTCTTTAGTTACAAATTCTAAGTGTGTGACCCTACGTTCCATTTTAATTCATTTGGTACTCAGTGGTGAATGCTTGGGTGGTAGCAATCACATGAATGATAAGTAAGAGACTCCCACCACAGAAAGCAAAGTCAATTAAAAAAATATATATATGAAAAAGATGAAGAAAAAATCGACAAAACCGCGTGATCCTCCTCATTAACAAATTAAATGTGAGAAATCTGTCAATGGGAGACATCAACTGAAACCTGAACCTGATCGCCGCGCCGCTTCCGCTTACGAAATTATTAAAAATTAGATAGAAAATAATAGAAAGTCTACTTATGTAACAATCACATTTTATGTGGTTAACTGGCAAAAGTCGAAAACAGTTTTGACACCTCCAAAGACGTTTTATGTACTTTACGTCGCCATTACGAAAATGTCATTCTTCTCTAAAATCAAATAAATTTTTGTTTGCTCAGGGAGCCGGCCAGGTACGAGGTGCGAGCCTCGTTCTCTTTCAACTGGTTTTGTCAAATGAATTTATTATAATTAGAAAATTGTACTTTTAAAACTTTAGAAATCTTGGAGCGCAAGAAATAAATAAAATTAACGTAAGGCTAGGACTTATTTTCATAGAATGAAATCCTTATTAAGACATAATAAAACAAATTGTTTCGCTCAAATAAATTGAGTTTTCGGAGAATTGACAAATAAAGAAATTTAAGACGAGTAAAACAAACACTCCGAACTGTCTCCGAACTTAATTTTTTATGGATAGAAACTAGCCGTTTAATAGTTAATAGTTTTGAACTATAAATAGTGATATAATAACCAATGTGATATTTGAAAGTAATTTTTTACAGAGCATTACCTTTGCACGTGCATATACATTAACAGCAGACTTTCTGTGATGTTCCAGAAAGAGAAAATGGCGGGAGTTGGCCATGTAATCGAGCAACACAAACGAGAAAAAGAGGAAGAAAAGACACAATGCTCAACATAATCGAAAGACCATGAAAATGTGTATATAAATAATTTCATTTACGATTTGATACTGCAAAAGTTAGAAATGTCAGAAAGTTTTCAAATAAAAAAGAACGTGAAAACTTCGTTCAGTGCCTTAAGTTTCGAGTAGAGAAACTTCAAAATGCAAGTGCAGCGTTCAGTGTGCAACTTAAAGAATTGGAAAACTACATTTTTAGAGTGTCACATTTAGATGGAATTAAGCTCTGCTCTTATCGTTCCATTATATTATTTCTCTTCATGCTAATTTTTTTTCATAACTAAGTTCTCACGTGTTCGTGCAACATTAATGTTCCCCATCCAACGCGGTTGTTTTTATTTATGTAACTAAATTTTTATTTTGCTTTCATAGGTTGCATTTATTTTATGTGCAATTACATAAGTGTAAAAAAAAGTATCATATGTACACATTACGTAATGTAAAACCATACATTAGGAGGCAAGTTAATAAGACTCGCACTAACAGGGCACCCTCTTGTTATTTAAAAACATAAGTTAGGATTAATTACCCGAACGCAGGAGTGATAGATCAATTTATGTATTCAAATTATTATTATCCTTTTCCTCTTTTCTCGTGAGCTTGAAATTAATAAGCGGCAATAAATTGTTAATTTACGGTAATTAAAAAAATGTATACATAAAAAATTGCTCATAATTTATAGTTTATTACAATTTATTACGTGTGGCTAATGGTGATTATTAATAGACTTATTTGGCACGGAACAGGTTGTATCGATTGGTACCAGACAGAGGGAGTAGAAAGGGGGGGGTACTACATAGGGAAGTTACACTTAAACTTTCCCCGGGTAACCGTACGCGTGCGTACCTTTCGTATATTTTTTTATTTCACTTCGGTTTCACTTTCTGTTTTCTCAAATTTTAAAAGATCGTCAAAGTCAAAGTACCCGATGCTGACCAGTACTTCCTAACCAGACGTCGATAAATCTGTGGCAATACAAAGGCACTCACGTTCTCCTACAAAACTCGCAATGTCTCCTCCTCCTACAGAACGCAATGTCTTAGTCTAGACCACGCAATTTTGAAGCGAAGTAACTGTGTAACTGCTGCGAAACGCTTCAGCAAATGTCAAAACTATGAGTAATAAATAGAAAAAGTGAAAGCAACAAAGGTTAAGGCAAGCAAAAATCAAAACAAAGAAATATAAGACAGATACCGGGTACCGAGTACCGAGTGTCACTGATTCAATAGAAAATGAATGGGCGAGCTCACAACCGAAACACAAGAGATTTGGTAGTCAAATTCTCACTTCAACACCCAGGTACTACCCGGTGAGATTAATTATAGTTGCCCAAAATACATTTCAACGGATCAGCGTTACCAACATCACCAACTTCCGGTCTCTTTTAATTACAACTTCCCGTCGGAAACGAATGTTGTAATAAATGAAACGCGGGGATTCCGTTGAAGGTGAGAAGACAACGGTGGCAGTGCATTTGGTTCCTTCGGCTTTGTCAAAGGAGGCTTTGATTGATGAGGAAGTTTGGTGACGAAGTTGTCGGTTCGAGGCAGGCAAACAGCCAAACTCAAGAAGTGGAGGGATTTTTTGTCACCAAATAAGTGTGAAACACGAACGAACGGTGTTAGATATCTTGTTTAATTAGGGTGTCAAAGCCATCTGGATGCTGTGAATGGTCGGGTGACATCCCCTGGATGTGCCCATGTGACCACATCACCGTCGGACTTGGGCACCTACAACAAGAAGACAACTTCTTCTTTTTATCTTTCGGTTCAACCCAAAAATTGTATTGCTTGCCCTTTTCTACTTTCCCACCGTACCGCCCGGGTACCCGCCATAAATTTCAGGTGCTTCCCGTCCTACCTTCTTTGCTCACCACTTTGACTACACTTAACGTTTAATGTTTCCGATGGATGATATGTGTTTAAAATATGTGTCACTCACCTAAAACAAACAGAAAAAAAGGTGACATTAGTCCATGTCAGGTAGGTTTTATCATTGGACATTGACGTATGTACAAAACCGCAACACACAAAATACAAATTCTTTGTCGTCAACGTTACACTACTTTAACTACAATTTGTATATGCGGGGAATATTTGTATATTGTAAAAGAAGCCGAAGCAGCCTCGCGGCTACTCTCCAACTGTTAGATTTTTATTTTGCTGTCGTGAACGTGTCGACATCACCCCCATCCTGTTGTGACATAATCGCTCGTAGGTGACTTGTCACTCGTTTGATTAATTACAAAGTCCTGTTCTCTCCAGCAATATCCCGGGGGAACCCGACGTCTTTTGCGGCGCAAATTTGACGAGAAATCCGTTCTTTTTTGCTGTAAATCAACTCTCGGGCTTCTACCCGGTTACATTCAATTCTTAAATATATTCGAGATCGAAGTTTAATCAATCTCTGTCACGGGGATCCAGAGGAGTCGTTCAGGGTGTACGACAACGGGGGGGGAGGGGGTCTTCTCACCCCCGTCTGGGATGGCACCGGTAGGAAAGAGAAGAAAGGTCCTAATGGAAAAAACGTCTCATTCAGAAGGCATTTCGGACCATTTCGGAAATTTGATGTGTCAGATTAATTGTGAGGAGAAGCGCAAATATTTCCTGTCGGCAGAATAAATTTCTTCAACGGTTCATTTTTTTTCTCTCTCTCTCTCTCTCTCTCACTTGGCACTTCCCGAAGACCCGCCATCAATCATTCTGTTTTTGGTGGTCAGTCAACCGTTAAAATTCGCACCACCTCTGCCGGTGCTGTTGCAGCTGCCAAAAGAGAGAAAAGCAACTTGTCTGTCCCACGGCAGAAATCTCCTCGCAAGCGCAAAGCGACAACATCAAAGTATTTTTTGCTCCTGCCAGTGCCGCCATTGCTTTTCGGTTCTGTTGCGGTTTGCTGGTGAGCTTCGAGGGTCTCCGCAGCGTTTGCACGTCTTTATGAAATGTTTCGGTGCACGTCTCCCAAGTTTTTCCTTTTTCTCTCTTCCCGTGCACACCTCGACCAACTCGTAACATCTTCTCACACTTCTGTCTATTTTTCGGTTTAATTGTTGCACTTCTGCTCTCCGACTACTCGCTCTCCTTCCATAAACTCAAAAAAGTTTACAGTGACAATTTTCTGTGATGTTACCCCTCTGTACGGTTTCTTCCCACTGTTGAAAAACCTTAATTTCACTTCTCTTGCTGATGTAACGCGTCTGAAAATCTACAAATCAAATCGAATTCATCCGACAGCGAATTTTAGTCTGAATGAAATGAAAAATATCTGATTTTGACGTTTTTGACGTTTAAAATCAATATTCCACCCATTTGACTGTATCTTTCTTTTTTTCGACAGGAAAGTATGCGCGCGTTTTGATGTTTGCAGTGCACGTGCGTTTCTCTTGCGTGGAACCCGAAGGCTTCTCTACGGTTTGTGGTCACTTTATCCGGTTCTGGGAGTAATTCATTGGCTAATAGATCACCCCGAACGGTTACCGGTTCCCACACAATGGGCCGCATGGCCACTTGCATGTGGCAATTCGCTGCAGGCCCACCAACATGGCCGTCTCTGCTAAACCTGACTAATTTATTCTACGCGGCGTGGAAAATTACGCTGTCACGCTGATTTATGCTTACACTAATTAACTATTTATTTGTTTATTAGTTGAGTACTCGTTTTCGGCAAAATCAGCCCTGGCCACGGCTACCTGCCCACGGCCCTTCCTCATCTTTCGTCTTTCTCTTTTTCTCTACCCTCTCCGCGTCAGCTCGCCGTATTTTCTCTCTAATATATTAAGATGATATTGATATTTCTCATGATTTATTTGCGGTATTTAGGATTCCCATGTACGCATGTGTTCCCCCCGCATACGAGAAAGCATAAATTATCATTTGTCATGCAGAGCTGCGGTTGAGAGGCCCTCGTCGCCGCGGTTAGTAAAAATAGACGCCTTCTACCTATTATAATTATTACTATTCGAGAGAGAGAGAGAGAGACTTCTAGTTGTTCATTCGATAATTTGGTGAAACCCATCAGTGTCAGTAGGAACGACTTCCTTTTCGTATGCCATAATCGTTCGCCCCGCGGGAAATGTATTGTTTGCCACGGTATCCATAGAAGGCTCCTGGATTGCCTAGAGAAAGCGAGGAATTGAACAATACCGGTGGATTACCCGAACCAGGTGAACAGCCTGCCTGATAGACAAAATCTGAAAGATTAAGCTGAAAACTTGTACCAGCGACATTTCATTCAAAGTGTTGTTAAGAGCTCTGACATGTCACATCACCGTCCGACCGATAACGATCGTTTCACGTAAAATGTCGACGGCTTCTGCAAAATTATCAACCGCTTAATTAATCCATTCGGATAAGTCAACCTATGAATCAATCAATCAATCGACCGTCGAGAGAGGCGAGGTGGTCGTACCTTCGGGGGAAAAAACAACGTCTACCACTTTTCGCTTTGACTAGCCAACAATGACGCCACGATTATGTACGTTCAACTACGATGCACTCGAATACTTCTCATGCTGACTATTAGAGTAATAATATATACAATATGTCAGTACCCTGCCCAGTCGTACCAGACTCTAAGCAGAGACTACCAAGGTTTTCTACCACTCCATAAAAACAGTCCAAAAATGGTCAATCTGTAGAACGACTTTAGAGCAACAGCAAGGGTTCTTTTAAAAAGCAACTGTGCCATTCTGCCAAATATATCAGGTGGCACGATACATCCCAGATGTTTATCGTCGCGCATTTAGAACGACAGGTGTCAGACATTTTAAGACTTGTACATCCTTGTCGTGTGAGAGTTTCACTTCCGCGAAAGACTTCGGGTACCGGTCGACGGTACCCGTACCTTACCCAACTCAAACTCGTGCGCACAATGCCCAAGCAATATTAATAGTTTTACTTTTCAACTTGAAACGATAAATTATTTTCCCCGGAGATCCGGCAGGGGACTTATATTTTTCTTTTACACGCAACGCCATTATCACTCGACAGATATTCATCTCAAATTTTCCACCAGAACCGCAACTCCCCGCCATATTTTTATGAAACCCCCTCCCCCGCGCTTCGTAACCGCTCTAATAACCGGCTAGATTTATGAATTCGGGTGCAGGACCTACGACAAACGACTAACCAAGTCGAATAATTAAGAAAGTAAAAATAAATACGAGACTAACATTGTTATCGATTCGGGCGTCGTGGAGTTACCGCAATGAAATTAACCGTAGCAAAAAGCGTTTCTTTTGCCGGACTCAAAGTCGCTTGCATTCGTTGCAGTAAATCCAAAACTCGTTGCGGCTTTCCGACGCTAAACACTCATAAATAATATGCACTGATATGATAAATAATAAAGTGAGCCGTAATAAATAATTATTACGAGTACGAAAGCAAAAATTCTCCACTTGGTAATTAATAATTCCGCACAATTGAAAAAAAAGACGAGTTTGAATTTTTTTAATATAAGAAATGTAAATTAATTTCCAATGGAACTCTGCTGACTAAATTGAAATTGTGTGCCTTGTGTGACACAAACAGTAACTTCGCAGGTAAATTTACTGTCCACATTTCAGTGAATTTCAGTGTAAGAAAGAATAAGAATAGCAGCGATAAATATAATAATACAGGGTACTAAATAACATACAGTAGACCTATTCATTCTGCAAATTAATTCATGTATTTTTAAATCGTGTATCACATCAAGATGGCGTAAAAATATAATTCAATAATTAATGCATGAAAGCACGGCCAAGAGTGAAAAACAGAAACAAAATTTATAAATTAATAAGTAGATTTTATGTTCGCCATTACTGTTTACTTTCCACGTTCAACTCCTCTGTAAAACTCTAATTTATTTAAACTATATTTTGCAAACTGTTTACAACCTCTCAAGCGTTTTGCTTGTATGTCTGGCAGCGTGTGTACCTTTCTAAGAAAGAACAGTAACTTAATTCCGATGTCGTCTGTGTTAGTTAAGTCCGAGACTTAAATTGTCTTCAACTCAACATCGAAGCGTTCAGATTCACGTCAAGTTAGTTAAGTAGACTTTCCGACGGTGGAACACACAAATTATTTTCAAAAAAAAAAAAAAAAAACGTCTAAATTTATATTCTCTAGGCTTGGGGACTCTTATTCATAAGACTGAATTTATAATTGGATGTAAGAGAAAAAAATCTGAGGAACATCGCCGTGCGTCTCTTGCCCTTTTGTCAACGTTCGACACATACAATCCCATAGAAATCTTCACGTAATTGGCTTCTTCAGGATTCAAAGTAATTATTCTTCTCGTTTTACATTTTATTCTCGACAGAGTTTGTCCTTAATTAAAGCTAAACCGACAGACGAAATATGCCAAAAAATAAAATAAATAAAAAGTTAACTTTGCCGTAATTCAAAAACTTGCCACACGCCATGTTTTCAAGCTGTTGGAACATTTTTCGTTGCGCTTCCTCTTGTAACGTCCCATCCTACCGCAACTTTTATTCTTTTAACTTTATGGCTCATGTACATAGTTAAATTTTCTAACTTTATATTGTTATTTATTGTTATTAATCCCTACACATAAGTTTTGGTTAGCCGATTAAACGCTCCTGCTCTACTGCTCCATAGAGAACCTCTGCGACCATTCAGTAGTTTTAAAAGATTTAATTTTAGGGCATTTAAACATTTAAATGGCGCTTAGTCACTGGACAAACTTGAAATGGCACATATACCAAGTCCGACGTGAGTCAGAACGTCGGTGACTTTGACATTTCCTCAACTGATGAATTAAGAACAAAACGTTTTACCACACTAAAATTATAATTGTACTTGAAAGACTTCCCCAAAACAAGAAGTCTGATGAATAATCTAACAAAACAAACAGTCGTTTTAATTTTCTTGTTTTTTTACTCCTAAAATGTAAACTTCTACTAAAACTATTTTATTTCTAAATGTTTTTGTTTCACTTTGATGTTTTAATTTCATTATATTTAGTGTTAGGTCGGCAGTTAGTAGTTAAAGTTTACATTACACATGCACAAGGAGATGTTTAACTTCTTCCACGAGGCCCGTGAACTGCAAGAATCTCAAGAATCAGCTTCTATCAATCATTTTTTACTTCCTGTGTTCGGTTCTCGCTCCATGCGCCCAGAAAATGGTCCAAAACAACTTGCCCTCACTGACCACGTCCATTTCAAGTAAGCCTCGAATCCGCAGCCTTTGCCCCCCTCCAATGAATTTAATTTAAAGTTTTTTTTTTAACACGAAAGACTCGTTTAAAGAAGACTTGACAATTGGAACAAAGGTGAAGGAAGATGTCGAGTTGTTCGATTTGCCATTAAAACGTTTTATATATATACGAAAAAATGCCTTTTTTCGCTTTTCGAGATGTGCAAGAGGCATAAAATGTCAATCTTAATGATGATTTTTCCATTTGTCGTAAACGAGAAGCCATAGAATGACTAATTTTATACGATAAAAATGAAGAATAAATAAAAGGAAGGTCCGTGGTGCTGGCGAAGGAGATAGGAGAGATAAATAAAAAGAAGAAAACGCGCGCGTACTCCCGGCAAAAATGTCACAGCGCGTTGCTTAATGCTTTTAGTTGTTTTTATTTTCTTTCCTTTTCGTCACGGACGTCGTAAAAACTAAGGAGGAGGCCTCGGCACTCTCCCCTTGCCGCATTCTTACAAAACACCAAACTATCCCGTGTGGGATCGCTAACTATCCGTTTAAAATGTGAACTTATATGTCACCGGTCGGACTTGGTGTTGATTGACGTTGTGCAACACTTTAAATGGTGAAAAAGAACCGTTTTGATTGTGAAATTCATCGCCTGGGCTCTTTGGGCAACTTCCCTCGAGGCTCAGGGACCCGTTCAGTCAACCAACAGAAGTTAGGAGAAATTTAACTGACTTGAGGTAGCGGATGGGTAGCACGTGGTGTCCGTGGTCTGCAGGACCAAGTTCGGCAAACACCGATGATTCCCATCAAACCGACATCTTCGTCTTCCACCGGAAAACTACAGTTTAGTTTTCCGTCTCACGATTTACAACAATTCAAACTACATCTCAAACTAGACACGTTGACTTTATCTTTTTATTACTTGGAGTGGAAGTTTTTTGATTTTTTTCCTGCTCGTTCCGTTAACCTGTTAAGTACTTTTGTCGTAAAATAGCACTGTTAATTTTTGTCGTAAATATCCGATTCAGTTGTGGGGGAGAAAATGCAATTATTGGAAGCAATCGTAAAGTCTAACGGCGTAAAAATCACTTTTCGTTTCATGAAACACTACAAAACAAGTTGAAATTTGCAATTAGTCGGGTCTTTCGAGCGAACTGCCCACCGGAGTACTCGGCCTGGACACTCTGCGATGGCCACCAGATCTTTCCTACTTGGGCGTTCGTCCACCCGTCCAAACAAGAACAACAAATTATGCCCGTGCACAATGGAGGAATTCAACCAAAAGAAATTTATTTTAAAAAACCGCGGAAATCTTAATTAACACTTGGGTTAATGATCTATCTGGGTAGGGCTCATTTCGAAGATAGTTTTACGCCGCCCAATCTCCCACCAGTGGCCAGAGCAAAGCTTGAGGGCCCATCAACTGATGATTAAGAAGAACGGTAGACAGGGCCCGTGGGTGCCACATCATGCCACCACTACAACTTTCTTCATCTCCATCATCTTCTGTTTCTGATTTTACATTTATGCAGAGTCACCCGAAATGAATTTTTTACTTTTCGTACTCGCCCTATCGCTCCATTACTCCTCAACGAGATGACTGATGATACTTCCAACAAAGAAAGTTCAATAGCGGAATGTGGAAAATGCCAACTCTAAGAAAAGGACAACTCTGTTGATTTGGAGTACAACAATATGGCGCACGGTAGTCAATGCAACAGATTCGATTCGCAGCAGGAGGCCACCTTAACACGCAGTTGAGGAATGGTATCTTAATTTAATAAGAATTGAGTAACAAGACAATAAGTACCCGTAAATGAAAAAATACTGGGAATTCGTCGGTACTCGACGACAACAACAACAACCGGCAGTGTCGAACAGTCGAAAAAAAGTGTTCGGCTCGAAGACGACATTCTTTAGAAAAAAGTAAAAAGCTTCTTTGGCAGGAGACCCGAGACGAGAAACTCCCATATTTCTTCCTCGTCAAACAATTTGTTGTTTTAAAAATTATATACACATTCGAGTCATTCGAATAGTTTCACCGAAACCAAAGGCGTTTCTTTTTTCTTCTGCCACTTCCGAAATCCCTAATGAACATTTCGTCGAACAACAAGATAAATGATTTCCTGCAAATTAAGAAAAGAGAGAGAGAGAGAGAGAGAAGTTGAAAGAAGATGAAGCTGGTCCAACGTCTGTGGCTTATTTCTTGTGTTGGTGAACAACTAAGGATTTTATTTTGTATGAATCGGATCTTGTAGATGCAGACGTCCTGTACGACATGTAAAAACTACAGTAGATAACTTTTAATAGACACACTATCTTTAGGAAATAGGTAAAAATCTTGTAACAATGTCTCACATCCGACAACTTTGTGTCTTTGTGATGTTTCAACATCCGTGAGACTCCGATAAGGATGGGTGGTGGCAAGGAGCGATGATAACACCGAACGGTGCGATGTCAGCCGGTGAAAAATCAATAGTTGCTCAGAATGATCTGATAGTAACAAACTATCGGATCATTCTAAGTAATTGAACTGTCACTGAAGAAGCACGAGCTCAGCAACAATTTGTGTGTTGCACACAGAAAAGGTTCACGCTGTTCACATGTGATGAATCCACGTGACGTAGCAGCCACCCTACTTTACTTTCTTAAAACTATATAGTTCTGTCTCAAAGTTGGAGGGAACACACTTTTTTGTTTATTAGTTACGGTGTGTCAGCGGTGACACGGCACCTCCTCACCTTTCTGTAGGAAGATGCGTTTCATAACTTCTAACAGGACCGCAGACCGAACTGTTGGAAATTTACGTTCTCTCCCGACATTCAGAAATTTGTTTCCTCCGCCTAAAACGAATTTAATGGCCTAAAAGATTTTTTAAAGCGTTTAAACGAGCCGAAATTCTTTGTCCCACTGCCAGAGTCTTTTAACGAGAGATTAACGATTCATCACTCGAAAGCTTTTAAGATTGATTCGGGGAGAGGGGGGGGTCCAGAAAGAAGAGAAGAAATGTCGGAAAGCACAGTTTAAGGATGTCAAAAACCAGTGAGTCCTACGAGTAGGTAGCAAAGATGCGAAAGCTATTTAGACAACGTCTAGAGAATGTAGAGAAACCAAAACCACAGTGGAACGTTATGAAGTTGGAGCGAATCAAAAGGTTGTTGTAGCAAGAAGTTGTTTCCTCTACCACAATTAGTACTTCTCGTTTGTTACCATCAGTTCTTCTGTTAAGGCCAGCTAATTCAAATCCTCTGCCTTACTGACAAAACGCACAAGAAAGGAATCCGGATGGGTGGTGGGTAGTACCGTGGTGCGGTACTACTTTGTGCACTCTATTGAATTAGAGCCCTTGTCAGAGATACAAATGATTTTTGTTAATTACATTTCTTTTGGACGGATCCCAGCCATCATCAACAACAACCCCCACCAGTGTCAGACGAGTGACAGCCGCTCTTCGGGTACTTCCTTTCTTTTGGTACCCACGTTTTCCAAATTCCACTCGTTTGTGGTTGGGTTCGCCGGTTCAAGGCCTACGTCATTTTTATTCGTTTGTTCTGCTCGGCTGTCGGCTTTGCCAATAGCAGTTCCTTCGTTAATTTCGTATTCACATAAGTGAGAAGTTAATACATAAATGATGTTGGCCGTAACCATGAAGGGATGACTACGTTCGACACCCGGAGTCTGATTAACGATGGTTTTGTGGCCCCGAGTGCTTCCCTGCTCTTTCCCAACTTTCAGTCATCACACCCTGAATTCCTAAGGCATCGAGTCACACAGAAACAACGACAACTTCACCACCGCTTTGGTTGCTCCATTAACAAACGCATCACACACTCTTTTACTATTTGCATCTGAGTCGAGTCTAAAAGTTACACTTTTATTACTATGCTTTATTACCAAGTAAGTGTCCCTGCTTGTCGTAAAAGTGTAGCGCTCTTTAGTGATCTATTAAATCTGGCACATGTTGCTTTCTCAATTCGAAATTTACACAGTGTTAAGTAACGAGACGCAAACTCTTCATTGCACTAATCGAAAGTGTTTGAGATTCCAATTCCCAATCCACTTCCCATAACAAAGTACATCTGTACTTATCTGTAACTGTGGCTACAGTTCCAAATCATTAGGCTAACTGTACAATGAAGGAGAAACCATATTTTACAATACTTAAGTGAAAGAGATGTCCACTTTCGTGTTGAACTCAACCAAGACACAGGTGGCTTCTGTTACTCACCTGAAACAAAAAAGAAAATATACATTAGTTTTACGGCATTAACAAAAAATTAGGAAGTGAAGTATAGTCATGAAATGAAATGAAATAATAAATAAATTGTGCTAATTGCCGTATGGTACCTCTGGTGTGTACCTCTCTACAAATACTTCTCTTTCATTCTTCATATTTTAACTAAAACCAGGGGAGTTCCCACAACAAGTTTTACACGGAATCACGATATTGTTCCGTCAATTAAAAAACGTATTAAAACAGCGTGAAATAAAATCAGATTCAAGTCGGTTTTTCCCCAACGGTACTCGGTTGGTACTCGTGAAAAGATGGCCGCACCGATCAAATCGGACAAATTTGGGAAGTTGAAAATCGCATTCCGTTTGCCTAATGGGCCTCTCGAAACCTTTGGGCCACTACTTTCCGACACTATTTATTGCTTATTTATTAATCGAGCCGAGTGCCTGTGGACACCATGGACCCAGCATCCGTGACTCTTAACTCATTTTGCCGTCCTCCGCGACGTGTCTCCGGTCGTTATGACACCGTCGAGGAAAGAAGGGCAAAAGTTGTTTCGATTGATTTCCCTGATAGATTCGAGGAGGAGGACGCGAGGAAGAGGAGAAGGAGGGCTTCCAAACGGGCTTGGAAGTAACGGAGCCCAAATGAAACACCTCGGTCGGACACTAAAAATATGGTTATTTAAATAAAAAAGCCATCAAAGGTGTTGGTGCCGTGTATGACTGCGTTATTTTAATAAGACGCCATCAAACTTTGGAAAAAACGACCTCACACTCTCGTTTCGTTTGACCGAAGCGCAGGTACCCATGGCCCCTCCTCCACCGCCGCAGCCGCCGCCGCCGCCGCCTGAAAAGTGAAGTACCCGGTACCTAACTGAGTCAGTAACCGAGTACTCATTTCCCGCAGAAAAGTTCAGGTGTTGTACAGTTAGAGGTACGAGTGGTACACCTCGATGGCACAGGACCGTAAAAACAAGTACCTCCCTCGAAATACAGATATTTCCATACGACTTCTGATTTATTAGTTAATTATTCTTCTCTTCCATCATTTATAAACTGTAAAATGACTCGATATGAAAAGAAACACAACGAGGGTTTAATTTGTGACTGTATCTTTATTACTGACCACATGTTCCGGCCAGTGGTACCGTCCGTTTCCCTCGTTCGAGCAGAGACCTTCCTTCTAACCGCTTGGTTACATCGATAGCCGCGCATCACTGCCACGTACCTGAAACCTGAAACCGAGTGAATGTGCGACCGAACGAAAGATGGGAAATAATTCTTCAACAGCGGTACGTAGAGTGACGACAGTTGCCCTTGAACCTTCACATAATATAATTATCACATATAAGAGTTTGACTTCTCCAGCTGTTACCCACAGTTGGACTAAATATATTGTTTAATTACATATAATATTTACAGCACTATCTTGATAAACGTCCAATTCTGACAGAGTGAAATATTTAGAGATTATATATATAATATAAATATTTTAGTTAATGATGTAAACTGGACGTGACAGCGTGAGGGTCTACATCTGCGATTATGTTTTGGTAAACTGTAATGAATTATTATATATTCTACCGCTGCGTAAGGACCACTTGGGTTTTATTATTTATCAGCCATTACATCCGAACTCCTACAAACTATATTTATATTTTTTATTTAGAGTTATTAATTTGCCGTGTCTGCCGAGTCCTCCTGCCTCGTGAGTACTGCCGAGTTCCTTTTTACTTCTGCTTGCCACATTTCCCGCCACGTACCATTCGACAATCCGAGAAAATTCTTATTAAAATAACAGGTATAATTAATACGTTTCCAATGGAAATTTTGATGAAATCAGACAAATTATCGTGTAATTACAAGACGAGAGATCAACGTCGTGCATTCGTGAATACCTTTTAAATATTCGGACAAGGTCTCGTGGACTTGTTAATTATCATGGGAAGGCGAATACATTTCCTATAAAATACATTCGTAATTTCCTAGGCAACCTTTCAACGCCGTCAGGAGTTCTTTGTCAGGTTCCTCAACTTGAAACGCGTCGTGCCCGCATTTTCCTATTCAACGCATCCTCCATTTTCCCGGTCCAGTTCTTGTTCTCTGCAGTCTCGGAGTCTCGGGGACGTCCTCCTGAGGTTGAGTCCTCGTGCTCCGTCCACTTCGTACCATCCGAACTTCCATTTCCATCCCGCGCCGGTTCTCCTCGAGTAATTTTGCGTTCGTTCACACGGAAACTCGTGAGTACTCGACGACAGATGGACTTTCACAAGGCTCCATGCCTTGGCAACAGGTCTTGAAATTGTAACATCGCAACCAGTCCGGTCTGATGTGTTGCACAACGACCGCTACGGTTTCCTCCGACTCCTACACTCCGATCTGCCTCGGGTTGACTTATTACTTAAGTAGATTTGTGTGAATAAGCGCAAAAGAGTTTGTGTGACGCAACGTAGCGCAACACACGTCGCTTCGGATGATTGGAAATTTAGGGAAAAACGTGGCACGTCTGTACCCGAAATCCATGCACGATTTACCTGTTTTGGCTTGTGTAGACAAAACTTAATACGAAAAAGTGGTTTAGTCAAATTATAATTTATTGCCGGGGTTTTCTTTAGAGCGAAATATTCGAGTCTCAACGAGAAAAGGTCGATTACGATGGACTGGTCCTGAAATTTCTGTCAGGTTTCTACCCCGAGAGAGGCTACCTTCCACCTCCTGTCATGTTAAAAAACGACTGGTGAATGCCTCCCCTAACGTCCCTTTATCACTTCTTTTCCAAAACCAAATTTACCGAGAGAACCACCACCAACACCTTGGATAAGTCATGATTTCGTTTTTTGTGCAATACTCCTAACATGTTTCAGGCTGACTCTTCTCTTCATTCTCCGGTTCGACGGGGTTTTTGCTACCAGTTCTCTATTCCAAATGGTAGATGAAACAAAATTATTGTTTCAATTCTCTTGTCTGCTAGTTTTCCTCTCATCTCCTGTCATACTGTTCGGAATCCTTCATATAAACCACTTATTAAGTACCTGGTAGCGACAGAATCTGAAATTAAACAATTCGGCCTGTCCAAAATTCAATTCCGTGTAATTGTAATAAAACGATTAAATTGATGGAAATACTAAGAATGGCTGAGATTGCTACTTTCATTATTTTTAAGTTCCTCGACGATTTAAACAATGGAAAGTAAAACTAAAACGTAAAATTCTCGGTTCCTTTGAGTAAACAATTTCTGACTTGCATAAACAATAAAACGAAAAATAAAAGTCCGCACAGAAATCTATGGAGCGTAAAAACGTCCATCATTTGGTATTTTTGAAGGAATTAAATAGAGAAGATAGTTACAACTAATAGTTATGGACTCCCTCCTCTGAATAAGAAAACCTGAGAAAGTTTTCAATGTTTCAGGTGTAGAACATGACGTTTGACAGGCACATAAACGGCCACTAACGCAAAACAACCCTGTCTGGTGGTTGTTTGTTGACATCAAGGGAACACAAAACTACCCTCTGAGGCTTTCACCCAGGGCACACTACCCGAGAAGCGGACATATTAATTTCTCTTGTGTACAAACCTGAACCTTTTGTCTTTGCTAACTATTTCCCTTTTACCTTGTGGTGATTCAAAAAATAATTACAGTTCTTTAGAAATGTCCCTTTTTTTCTATTTCTTCTCCATACCTGTAATTATGCAGGTTTCTTGGAGATCCGTGACAAGCGAACACAACGACGAATAATTCTCAAGTGATTTCTGGTGATGATCACAGGACGATCACATCACATCACCAGACGCAAATTTCGGGTTTTCTCAATTACCTGAGTCTGTCGCTTACCTGTTTGGATCACGCGAAAAAAGATGCATTCAATCGACGGAAATAATGACAATAATAAAAAGAAACCGATCGCTGATTCAAACAATGAATTTGGTTTTTTTTTGTGTTCGAATCGAAGCCTCAATTATAGTCGGTCACATAGACAATAAGAGAACGAAAACAAACGGCAAATTATAAGGTGAAAAATTTGCGAAAACACGCAAACGACAAATCGCTTAAAACGCCTTTTTCTGATACTTAACTGCAGTTACAGTATAAAATTAGAATGTATACAGGCACTCCAGGAACGCTGTAAAACTGGTAAAATGAACATCTGGTTGACATGTTCTAAGTATTTTATACTTTTTACCTACTTGGCCTAAGAGACCCTTCCTATGCTCAGTGTTAGGAACTCTGCTTTTCCGTCCCCAGCTCTCACCAAATCCTTACGTTCAGAACTTTTTACATGTCAGAAAGTAATACTATTAAGTCAGTAATTTCCATCCTAGCTCAATATGTTCGATTCGTTTAGGATGACCCCAAAGGGTTTAATTCGACACCCTCCGTTACAATTACAAACATCAAACATGTCAATTTTATTTCTTCTTTTCCATTAAACCAACTAAAGTTTCACGGTCTTTGGCTGACATATGGTCCTACGTATTTCAGAGAATTCTTTCCATTAGTTTGAGAGTAGTTTTACAAGACGTGTCAGATGTCCGGAATTAACTAAAGAACTCAATTCGATCAGCGAAATGTCTAAATTGAATTACGAGACAATCGGAAAACGGGGAAAATTTGTATACAGTTTGGGAGCCCGTACTTCGCATTGTACACAAAATATGACCCTGGTGAACCACTCGGAGCACCGAGTGAGTTTCTCTCTCAACAAGTAACACGCGAACTAATTATAACGTTGGGCCCGTCCAAAAACTAGAAATCCAGGTGTGAAAACAATGAGAACGATGCATAAAAGTTGGGAAACCTTATCGGAGAGAGATAGGCGATGGAAAGATAAAGGAAAACGGGTAAAAGCAAGAGGGAAACAAAGAGGTAGATAAACAACAAGAGATAAAGAGCGAATAGAAATAGAAGAATATGGTTTTGCGGATGAATTATGGATGAATATTTGGAAGATAATGGATGATGTAACTGAGTCTATCGATTTTCAGTATCAGGATTTTCCCTGAATTCTTCCGTACAATGACTAACTGTTAGATTCACACATCATACAATTTATTTTTGGGTGTGTCGTTGCACATACACGTTGTTAGTTAAGCATATATCCCCCCCCGCCCCAGAGTGACTTTGCGTCGGAAGTTCGGTACCTCCTAACACACCGTACCCCCAAAAAACCCGATGGGAGACGTGCCATTCTACGGTTCCACGATGTGGCTTGTTAGCTGGAAAACCGACAAAGCTCACACGTGAAAAGGTGCAACAAATTTCGTTACACGACAATGAGCAAACAGGCAATCACCGAATGAATACAACCATAATGAGCCGTCTAGTTGAATCGAATAATGAACTTCGGACGAAGAGGACGAGGAAGGAAGAAGAAATATGGTGGAAGAAAAGAACGCCTCGAGAAGAGGTTGCACAAAGAGCTTGGCGAGGAATTAAAGAAAATTAATTGCAGGATGGGTTGAAACGAGTTAAGAGGTCACACGTCAAGGGTGATGAATGCGTTCATGTTGTATGTGCGAGTATGTTATGTTTGGCGCTATTAGGTTACTTAGGAAAGACTCATAAATAACGAGAAATTCAGATTCGAAGCATATTAGGCACCACACCGGGCTGTGGCTACACACACGCGTTTAAACTGATTGGTATCCCACCACCAGAGGTTCCACTAGGGCCTACACCACTACACAATTTGGATAATAATCGTTTTGGCGGGGTCGTAGCCCACGGCAGATGTTCTGCAGCCCTGCAGGGGCGGGCATAATGCACTTGGGATACCCTTCCGGCTAATCGGCTTTGCTTATCATCGTTCATCGCGTATTTAGAAAAAAAAATCTGGTCATGTTTGGAGTCCCTTCAGCATCAACAACAACATCACTACTATTAACGACAATGATGTTTAACATTTTAATCCATTTCCGTCGCGTTTAGTGAACGTCGGCGACGCAAGCTGCTGTTACTTCTTTTTTTTTCAACGTCTCCTCACCATCACTCCTCACTATCAGACTGAATTACTCCTTTTGAGAGCTTTGAGTGTTCATATCCCGGTTTTCAATGGTGAAACTTCCGCACTCTTAACTTGATTTAATCAACCGTGGCATCCATCGAATTGTCTGATGCTCACGACAGGCCGGCTTTTGCATCTTCGTAGTGATGATAGTTTGATGGTTCGATAGGACCCAGTTCAATTGGAGGACAAAATGCAAATTCTCCTTTCACCGCTCTCATGAGGATTAACATGCTTGTTTTTGTTTATTTTTTTTTCTACGTTGAAAACCTCAAGTAGAAGCAGCTGTCACGCCGGTGACATCAATTTTACTACTGAGACTGAGGAAATTTCAGAAGAACAGACGCGAAACTCATTTATCTACTTATAAAATAAAAGTAATGCAAGTTTTCATACACCAAATTATATTCGGTAGATCCATGAGAGGAAGTATGCGCTCTCAAGGAGTAGAAATTGCACACTCACTACAACTCTATTTTAGACCGATCCGCTGAGAACAATACCACAATAAATAAGTTGAAAACATACAAGAAGGCACGACTAATCGGTTTAATCACATTGTCCTCCGCGTACAGTACACATAAACGAATTGTTATGTTACACCGCATTTTTTTAAACAAATAATTGAACATTACACGCATTAATTAAATTTATATGCTTATATCACAGGCAATTTTTCGTATTTTAGTTTTATTAAATTTTTAATAAAGTTAATGCTACGGAAGTTGTTTAGTTACAGACTTGCTTCGGTTGCATCATCAATATTAAATTTTTTTCAAAAATCATAAGACAGCGACTTCCTTAATGCAACTAACAAGTTGAAAGATGCGTTCTTCTCGTATAAATTTTAACTGTATCCTGTATAAAATAAATATTTCCTTATAATTTAAACTTCGAGGCCAGGCCCCGCGACAAAATCAACAGTTGCAACCCGCACCCATAAACAGACAGTATTTGTGAAAACTACACTCGAGTCTCATGTTATTCACTACATAATAAATGTTACAAACAATAATGAATCGCAGTAGACGCGAGATATGCACGCAATAATAATAAAGTGTAAAGTGGGAGGTCTGCGTTGAAGCAAACGCTGCGTATTCAGTTGAACACAAAACATTTAGATTAATGTTGTACTATAAGTTAGAAACGTTATAGTATAAGCAAGTGTCACCGGTGTAAAATATAATAACAACGCCCCCGAGTGAAAGATTCACGGTCTTGCGTCAAAGCAGGAAACGGTACTCGGAAGAAGATGATTACGCCCGCTATAAAAACTCTCAGCTTACTATAACAATATAGCAAATGTGAAATATCACAATTAAACTCGTTGTAATTGGCAAAACTCAGATTTCATTTCTTCCAGGCGGTGACTGCGCCCAGCAATCTGCTCAGGAAGAAAATGAGCAAAATTTCCTTTCGAGCCATCGCAACGAGTGCAGAATTTTGCTATAACTCGACCGTCTCACCGCCATTTCAATCGAAATTTATTGCCAGAAGTCTGCTCATCTGTAAATCCTCCCAGTCGGTCGCCCACGGCTCAATTGTGGAAGTAAAACAAAAAAAAAACGGTCGTGCCTGGTACAGTTTGGTTAATTCAAAAGAGAAGAATCGTAGACAACGAAGTATGGAAAGGTATACAACCGGAGAAAAATCAATTACACTGCCTCTGGTGCAACAATAAAAATTAGCTTTCCCATTTACGAGTCGTTTTCGTATTCAATAACTTACATAACCTTAAACGCCCGTAAATAAATATTTATTTACCGTATTAAACGTTTAATACAGGTAAAAATGAGAAGAACACACAGAGGCTCATTGTTCGACTCCTCTTTCGCCTTTGGGTACTCCTTTTATGGTTTTCATAACTTTCACGAGTGACAATCTCCGTGTTTGCTTTTTTCATATCCAACACACTTGTGGATACCTCTGAACGGGTACTGAATAAAGAGGATCTAATATAGACACCTTGTGTGTGTGTCTGAGGCATCGCGTCGAGCCTGCCACAAGTAAGAGAGGTGATACCTTCACGGTGAGTACTGCACCTACTTGTGTACACGAGCGTTCCGGTTCGAGGTGCGTGTTTGCACAACCATTTTACACGGTAGATCACACAGGGCAGGCTTGGGTCGAAACAGAAGCTAAGAAAAAGAAGTTGATGAATCTACACGAACCGCAATTACTAGTTGAAGGGGACGAAACTTAGATTAGATCACTCGATCTGATACGACAGAAAACAATACCTGATTCAAACAATATATATAGATATAAATGAGTTATGATGTTAGGATTTAAGATTTTAGCCCACACAAAGAAGCACAACCAAATGAAACATGGAACCTTTACATAAAAATATCAGAATGAGAACCGTCAGACACCCGATGGAGAGCAATGTACATTTTACTTATATAAAATTCAGAATTAAAATTTACTGCGAAACAAATTACACAATGCCAATCCTCACGAGCACAATTCTATGCAATCCCGAGAGGATGGTCAGTAAAGTCCGAAGATAAAAACTACGTGAAAGTAGCACAAAACTAAAATTGGTAGCCAGCTGTGAAAGAATGCAGCCCCCACAAAGAACCGTACGCAACAAGAGAACAGTTTTCAGTTATTGTTCGAGGTTTTTTCGGTGTCGAAACGAATTTCCCAAAATCCACGAAATTTTTTCAACGTTCGACAACAATAAATTACAATCTACGAGTCGGTTTATAATTATATATACTTTCATCATGTGCTCAGCTATTTATTTTTATCTCGGCCGATTTCGCAGTGTTTCCATTAGACATGATTTCCAAGTGGAGTCTGCTTATCCGGGCACGTGATCGTGACGGAAAGGTCTGGAACATTCGGTCCGGTCAATTCGCTTGAGTGCGAACCTCGACACAGCCAAAGAAGAAACATCTAATTTTGTTGTTGTTCGGTTTCAAACCCACCCCCCACGCTGGAAAAGAATCCCACGAGGGTTGGACCCGAGATTTACTCGACGAGTGCCGAGTCGTGTGACTTACCTTTGGAATATACATAAATTCCATTCAAATAGTTTTTCTATGCGACGAAAACTATCAACGTGACATTTCGATATCCTCGATAATGCGCGTGAGCACCTTGAACAAATTCGCCTATTGAGTAAGAGAGGTGAAAAATAAAAGTTACTGCACACGTTTTTCAATATTGAAATGATACACGGCTGTTGCTAAGTAGTTTTAATAACATCTTTTAGACTCAACCTCTTCGATCTCACTTCGATCTGTCTGGTTTCTATGGTTGAATCATCTCCCAAAAGTGAGTAAACTACGAGTGGATCGCCGAGAGAGAATATCACAAGAGTAACTGCCAGAAACCAAAAGAAATCAGCGCAAACTTCCTACTGTCGATCGGATTTTTGTTTTTGTTGTTGAGTCTATTTCCGGTGGAACTGGGAAACCGGAAACGGTCAATCGGGAATCAGACATTGGCGGGATTCCAGATGGTTCGATGATTTGATAATGATGCATGAGAAATCACCCGCCATCCGTTCAAATATTTACAATTCATTTACTTATCGAGCAAATTCAGCCTTTTTTCTACTCCCCAGAGCTTGCGGGGCTGTAGGAAAAACCTCCCCACCCGGTTGGTCCCATTATTTTTTCTTTTCCACGGGTACTTCTCCTTCATGTGCCCGGGGGGGATGTTCAAATCCGACCGGAATCTTTCCACAAGAGTTTCCACGGTGGTAAAAAACAATTTGCCGGGTACCCGAGTTTCTCGTCCGAACGAGTAGCCCGGGTATTCATTTATTTTTTCCGTAAACAAATCCATAGAATGTAGTTGTTTGTGTTAATCGGCATCCGACAAACACATTTTTCGATGTTCCAACATCACACCTCGGACAATACGCGGAGTTCACGTGTTGACGTTGTGATGTTGCCTCGTTGCCTTCGACCCAGTGATTAATCCGTCAGTTTTTAATGGAACAACATCCGATTATAATAATATAAACAAATTATATACAATTTTAACGTCTTTTTAATTATCTTGAAACAATAAAAAGTTATTTTTATTGGTTTTTGAGTATTTTTTCGTGTTTTCCTTGTCTCTCTCTCTCTCTCTCCTGCACACATATACACACCAGTTTGGGTTTCCGCTACTTTTAACGAGCCCCCTTTCAGGTTTTAAATTTGTTAACGATAGTAAACCCATGTTTCGGCCCGTCTGGAAAACGCCTACTGAGTTACACAAAGGTAACAATTGTTTTGGCTATTTAATTTGTATTTAACACCTCGTGGACAATTTCTGTGTCGGGGGAGGACTTGAAAGGAGAGGGAGTTCCTCTCGATTTCAAGTTAGTCAAACTATTAACTACAAGACATAAAGTTTTATTTTTCGTGGACCGAATTGAATTTGGACCATCTTCTTAGTTTTCGTCAACGTCTCAACAACACTTGTGTTTTTCCTTTTCTTTTTCTTGTCCTCCTTTCTCTTCTCTCCATTTTTTTTTAACTTCTTCCTTTGATGTTCATCTTCTTCAACATCACTTTGTTCCTCGGGTTTCAGAACCTACGTGTTCTTTTTGGTATATTTTTCTTTGTCTTTCTCAACGCGTCACTTTTTTCCCTCCATTATCTTTCCATCCCGAACGTAGAAAATTAAATTTACAACAAAAGAACCGAATCCGACAGGAGGGAAACCGCCGACACTAAAAGATAAACTAGATAAATAGAGGCTCATTAATTAAATTCTCAAAATAACAGAAATCAATGAACCGAAGGGAAACGCAAAATTCGGGATTGAAAACAATTTGGCCAAACCTTTCCTGGCAAAACCTCATCATCTCCTTGACGACACACGCAAACGAACAAAGAAAGACTCTATGTATTTAGACGTACAGACGACCCTTTTCGTTTTCTGCTAATTTCCAGTTCATATAAAAAAAGGATCGACGCCATTGGGAAACTACCTGCTTCTGTTGTGAAAATAACAGAAATTGATGTAATCCGAGTTTCATTACAAACGTTGTCATTGGAAACAAATTTGAGTTCAGAAAAACGAGAAATAAGTGCTGTACAATGCCGGGTGTACAATTTTGTACATGTTGCTCTGTGTCTAACAAGTTGGAGCATAAAAACAAAATTTACAAATAAAACGGATGATGTGAAGGTGCAACAGGGTCGCCGTCATTCAGGTAGTACAACGATTAATACCTGAACACTTCTAATGTGTTTAAATTCTTGCTCTTCGACCGTGTGATAGATGAAGAAATACTCTTTACATTGCACGTTCAAAATTGTGGACCGGAACTGTCTGCACTACAGAAAACAACAAGCACAATATGAAATAAATACATTTAAAAAGAGAACATTTTTCAATTCCTGCTGTATTTTTGCTTGAGGGAAGTTACAAACGCAAAGCAACTCCTTCCAGCTGAGAATAAAAAAAGAAAGATTTAGTTAACGCACACGTACCAGCAATGCAAGATTTATTGCCAGGCAGCGTAAATGAATGAAGGCGGTTTCTGTTTAAAAAACGACTGCGTATTCCAATCCCGCGTAATGCACTCTAATGGCTGACGAGCCAAAACCAAACAAAAATAAACCGAACAAAATGGCACAATTCCCATAGCCCGGCGGAGGTCAAAGTTCAAAACCTAAAGGATTTGGTTAGGCGTTGACAAGAGCTTAGCAATTTGCTAACCAACATCCTAACAGTAACTAGCAAATAGTTATTCGTCCAATACCTAAGTAAAAGAAATACAAAATATTCCTCAGGAAAGGTCAAACTAACTGTAACGTCAAAAGGTTCTTCATTGACCTTTCACCATCATCATCCTCCTCGTCCTCGTCATCATCTTCATGCTCGAGATGTTAACTTTCTTGAAGATTTTGGGACGGTTAACCCGTGGCTTCTCCCCGTTAATTTGGGTATAATTTTCTGAGTCTTCGAAGGTTCCTCTCCACGGCTTTAGGTATCATTAGGTGTGGTTTCAAACTCATGAAATACTCGCATGTGGGACGAAGAAACCGGGGCAGACGAGGGGGAGGAAGGTACAGAAAGAAATAAAATTTGTGTGGGAATCGAAAAGTAAAGGTGTGTGTGGTCGGTCAGACGAAAGACTTTTTTTTTATGGAAACCTTTCGACGGGTACCTCAACGCTCTTTAGACGGGTACCTCTCTCATCCCACCCCGTGAGAGACCATGTGAACTTTATTGGTCATTTGTCTTTAGTAAACCTCCCTTAAATTAATAATAATTGCTTCGATGGACGTGGAAATCCTTTTTTATACGCCCGCGTTGATTAATCTGTAGCCAAAAGGAGTTTGAAATTTCCCGGTTGGCTTGCCGTCAAATGAGCAGGGCCCAAACAGAGGCAGGGCCCTGAATTTTGAGCCTGATCAAATGTAAATTGGCCGCATTTTGCATGGTGTGCCGACTATTTTTTTTACGGCTTCTCAGGAACTTAATTGATTGGGTTCACCGGATTTGTTTTTTGTTTAACAGCAGCAAACAGGGTGCATTCTTATATTTTTGTGTGATTCTTTACTGGTGACGGTTCTTGGGCAGATGCTCACCCGTTTGGGGCACAGCTCTTATTGGGGCACTTATTGATCTGTCGGTTGTTCTTAACGAATTACTTGATTTGTACAGACTGATATTTCTTTAGTTGCTGTTGAGCTTAAGTCCTGGTCAAGTGAGACTTTATATAAACTAACATCCATCTGTACTAAGCGAAGATAAGACTCGTTACTTGTTACCTAATGATACATAAATATGCACCCCTTCGGTTGTAAAGTACCGTTACTGCCCAATTGTTGTACAATTTGTTCACCTGCTGTCAGGAGTTGGTTTCATTTTTAACAGTGTCACCGCAACGCAACCCACGTACACCGGGGGTTTACAGAATATCCACAGGTAGCCACCCACAGTAAAAACGCAAAACCTAATAACTGTTATAAAAATCTTTTCAAGTAACCCGCAAAAGAAAGTACGATAACAACTGTGAACACAAAAAATAGTTTCAATTAAACGGCTGAAGAGTGCCGGAACTTCCCGAGCGAATTGAATTTATTATTTCTACAATTTGCACCTGCCGTAGCTCACCTTTTATTGTTCCCCGTTGAACACTTCCAGGAAAAGCTTCTTCTGACCGTTTTCAATACGAATATGTTCCAACTCACAATGAGCTTTTCTTTTTACAAGTAAAACCTTCTCGAACCTCCTCGAACATCGAAACCATTTTTGCTGTCGTCAGAATATTGTATCTCTGTGTATTCGACGACATTAAAATTGAAATGAATCGTAGCAAAAAACAAAAATAATGGAGACCGAATTAAATTCCAAATAATTGCAATTGAAATTCCGTTTCGATGTGAACCTTCAACCTTCGACTGTTGACCCAACTCGTAAATCATTCGCAAACAATAAAGAGCGGAAAGAGCACAACAAGAAATGTGAAAATGCCCGGTGCGTACCCGACGAGGTACCTGCCATTTTCGACGGGTACCACGGGTAAATTATAATTGGACGGACGAACATGTAAAAAATTGCCATTTCATGATGGACACGAACCCATCGAAATCGAAAAATTATTGACGTGGACCCCTCGGTTACAATTAATAGAAGTTAATGAATAAATACAAATCACGGAGAATGAATATAAAGATGAAGATGGAGACGACGAGAGCCATCAATTTTTATGTTCATCTGCCATTGTTTCTTTCTCTCTGTACATAAACCCTTTCTTGTGTGTATGTGCGTCTGTGATTCCTCGTCCATCATTTGCCATTAACAATTCCATTTCCCAGTCAATGTAACATTTCAATGTGTAATAACATTGTAGAATTTCATTCTTCGTCACGAAAATCAATTTTTGTGTCCGTCTCTGCCTTTTCTTTTCTCGTACGATTCAAGGAGACTTTTAATGCGACCTGGGAATTTCTCTGGTCAGGTAAACCGACAGGAACCGAATGCAATGCTGTCAGCGGTTTCGGGATTCTATCAGTTTCCAATAAATTATAAATAAGAAATAACCTTTACACGGTCTGAATGAAACCCATTGAACTTTATCAAACCTTATCATAGAAGGTACTAAGGTAGGAGTAACACCATCAGAGCCTTCGAAACGGATAGAAAATCGAGGTCACTTCCAGGTGTTCACCGAGTGATCTGACGAATCCAGTTAATCCAATGTACTTCGTCAGAGTGAGACGATCAGGAAGATCACGACTGCCCTTTAGAGTTCCACACTGACCTATGTGTGTGAAATAACACGTTCGTAAACCGAGATACCCCGCGGTACCTACAGGAGGGAAACAGCTCGAAACTCGACCTTTCTTTTCAAGGTTTTCGCAATGTTAAAAGAGGCAAATTTGTGTTATCGAGAGATCAACAGCCTATTGAATGTACGTTGTACTCTTACTGATGGTGTTATTAACAAATGTTCTGACTTTCGATTCGGGTTGGGCAAACATTGCTTCTCTCCCAATTCGAATGCATTTCTTTTTCTTTCATTGTAAGACGAGCGATGGGAAACTGCATTTGGATGCATCTGCATTTGTTCAACTCTAGACAACACTATCAATTTTCAGTTTTTGGTCTCCCGGTTAAATTTATATGCAATTTAATTTTCTCCTATGCGTTTCCCAGTCAATTTAATGCGATTTATGGCGTTTTGTCGCAGTCGTCCCGGGCTCTTCGTTCCTCCCAAGCTTCACCTTTGTCCATCTCTTGTATTAAATAACGTCGAGTGTGTATTATTACTATTATTATTATTATTAATATACGTGAACCGGCTAATACCCGGAGCTTATTAATGTCAATGCAAGTGTGACAACCGTGTTAAAACCAGATGACCCTCGCGATCAAAAAGTCGTAAAAATGTCATCGACGAGGATCGGATCTATCGAATTTGGTTAGACGAAGAGCCGGCAAGAAGATGAGAAATGATTTTTTATTTTAAATATTCATAAATATAAGTACTCATAAAAATGCCTGAATTAAAATGTGAAGTCGTAATTGCCAAGGAAAAGAAGGGAATTTACGTACCTGAAGAAGATTCCTTTGGTGCTTAGCCGTGGCAAAGAGCGGGACCGGTACGTTTCTTACCCCGTGCAGACACGCAAACATGTCTGTATATAGCCGTATTACAACTTATTTGTGCAACAAATGAGTTTTCTCTGAGTGAGTTAACGGAAAATGAACGATGGAGGAACTCAACTACTGGACTGTCACTTTTAATTAACCATAAGGTCGACAGATACGATGTGGGTGCCCGGCCGGAGGAAGGAAACCGACTCAACTCTCCCGAAAGTAACCCAACTACAAAGTAGTTCCAACAAGTCGACGGGTGGCGTCAACTATCCTCCAAGTTGGTGACTCAGCCGCATTCTTCGGCAATGAAGTTGTTAATGGAAACTCGTTCCAATTGCTGTCTAATGTGTTAATAAGGTTTTGCGAAAAAGGACAGACAGGCAGCGATGGGCCCATCGGTCATTTCCACTTGAGAACCGAATGGAAAAGGCAAACTGCCCAAACTGCAAATCCCTGGGTACCCGGCTCCCAGTACATAAATAACAAGAAATAAATAATGGAAAATATTCTCCGTAAGACTCAAGAAGTAAATTTATTGAATATCGTATGAACCTGTTTGCTCGTTCGATCCATCACCTAAAGGTTTTCTCAAGTGTAACCCAGAGCCAGGTACTCGGAAGCAAAAAAATACCTTTTACAAACCGTTTACCACATGATTTATGAATCGAATTATAATATTTGTGTTTTGAGGGCCACGGGGATAAGAAAAGTCAGCGCAGAAGTCAAGTTGGAAAATGAGTTGCTTATGTTTTTCTTCGTTCGAGAAAGGTTTGCTTACTAAACTTTTTGCATCCGTCTCAAATGCTCGGTACTACCTTTCCTACTCTTCCTCAACTTGCATCTTTCTCTCAGGCACAATCCAAATTACATCATTGGAAGTCTACGGTCTTAATCGACAGAAAACGAATAAATGAGAGCAATTTTAAGGCTGAGAAAACTAAAATGGCAGTCGGAGCTTAACGACGGCGATAACCGGTACCCCATAAATTTTTTATGGGTGACACGAAGCCTTGAGTGTGACAGAGAAAGAGGAACGATAGAGAAACTTTCCCTTTTCGCTTCTTACGTACCTTAAACGTGCCTGTGTCCCGCACCTTAGCAGCTCGTCATGACCCAAACTAACCGGAGAAGGCTGAAAAATATTTAATGGTGGGTCCGCGTGTCGTTAAAACTGATTTTACATCTACGAATCTTGTAATTCCCACATCTGGGCAGAGATCGTTCGGGAGAGATATAGGAAATTACAAACATGAGAAGAGTTCGGAAACATTGCAGGAAATGCATTGGGTCGATCAATCGAGTAATTCCAGAGTAAACTCAATCTTTCACCGAATTCTCTGCATCAGGCGTGGCTCTCATAAACCTTGAGACGAATTGCACCTGAAGAATTTCTATTAGCAGTGATAGATTGAATTTCTAGCATTTGTTTATTAAAACAGTGCAGACCAGACGCGTTTTCAAGATGGAAAGATTAGAATCTCATTAGAAGTGTGTTGAACAAGTCGAAGGTGAGAAAAATTAAGTGACAGGTGAGAAGAAAACTAAAATCTTTAGTAAAATTTAGTGTACAAACAAACGCGTGTGGAACGGGGAAGAGTGTCATCTTCAGTGGAAGTACCTGAAGGAAAACATAAACTTAGCGGTACCTGTAATCATCCAGTAGAAGACATTCGAACGAGGGCAAAGGGAAGAATTTCAACTGCTCCCATAATTCCCTATATAATAGTCAAAGTGGTAAAACCTTCTGCTCCGGTGCGTCTTCTCTGTCCTTCTGTCTCTTTTCCCCCTCCCTTTCTCTCTGAATTCCAGGTCACACGTTTCATGACTTCTTAGACGAAACCGTACACCAATTTCAGAGACTTTCTGTCAAAACTTGGACCGTCATTCCCTGTAATCAACATGTGACTTCTCACCAAAAAGGTGGAGGAGTGTCGAGCATTAATTAGTGTCGACGCAGAGGCGGCGATGCCGAACAACGTTTTTGGCTCTTAAGCCGATGCAAATGTTACCTCCTATTAATAGAACCTAAGAGTTGTGTAATTTTCTCTATGGAATGTCTACAAATTGAGTCAAGGTGACAACTCAGTCAAAAATAATTAGGCAAAGTAGAATGTACAAGTTAAGAAACTGTATAGCCCTTTTCTGTAGTTCTTCGATTTCGATTCGAGGAAAAAAATACTATTACTGACAACTTTGACTTGCTACAAAATTTCTTTTTAACTGCGACCTTTTCACCTCTCGCAGGCTCCATGACACTCTTTTCTGCTTATTAAAACGACATTTTAATACATGTGTTTCACGACACAAACGGTTAAACTATAATGTCTGTTAGGAAACATCTAGATATCCAATTTTATTAGAAAAGGAAAAGAAATTATTTTGTTTTCAGTTACCGCGGCTTCTTCTGTTCAGACCTCAGGTTCACTCTGGACTCACACTTAGACATAACTCTCGTTCAGCTACACGACTCGCAATCGATGTATAACTTTCTGCTCCATAGAAAAGTAACTTCCCTGCCTAATAAAAAAGTTGCAAACTTGGACTAGAAAATAATTTAATGGCAGAAAAGTAGAACTGAGTACAGAGGTCCTTTGTTAACTTGTAATTTAGTTTGGGGTATCTGCACGGTCGGCAGGTTGTAAACTCGGGTGTAGCAAAAGTGGCCGGCAAAAACTGCAATCTGTCAGGTGGGTTCCTCTGCAAAAAGGGGTACCACAACAGTCAGTTAGAATATTTAAAAAAAAAAGGGTTCTTGTATTCTACAAATGAAGTGGAACAGTCGAGCACAAATAGACTTGAACTTCAATTTGACAACAAAAATGAATTTCCAAACATTTGGACAGCTGGAACCTTCAAACCCGGTGGAATTTGCTTTCGTTCCGAAGTGTCTTATGTGTCGTGTCACCGGATTAAATTACTTCTTATGAAGTGTAATTTATTTTGATGGTTTCACGTAAAGAAATCGGAGTTGGTGAGGAAGAGTTAGAAGAAGCATCAAGTTTTAGTCTCTGCCTGTCATGGGAGAAATCGTATGAGTATTGTTGTAATTCAACACCAACAATAATTGCTATGACGAATTCAACATGGCAGAGAGTACTCGTCCGATTTTAAATCCGTGCAAATCGACACGGTCAAGGCTAGTTCGACGGGTACTTCGACTGCCACGGCGGGTACTTCGGTAGGCTGAGAATCTCCGGTTTCTCACCACCCCCACCTCCAGAACGCGCCGTCAGCTAAGTGCTCGGTACAATTCCCAGGCGTAGCTCGTGCCCAACGGCAAAAACTGCCAAACCCCATCGACACAGACACACACACACACATAAAAAAAATAACTTTGAATGGGAAACCCACGACGGAGGGAAATAAGGCCCAAGCAGAAGACAATACTTGAATTTGAAGTCACGAGCGCTCATGGAACGCGATGGGGGCCCATCGGCCTGAGAACGTAGCCCTTTCACAATGCCCGCGGTTAATTATTTCAGGTCCACGACGGAGTACTATTATTTACATAAGTAATGACTTGGCCTCATCTTTATTTGAAGCGAATAAAACCTCAATAATTAAATATAATCAACTTTCATTGTTTTGACCCACGTTCGACACGCAATGAAAGCCGGACATTTCAAACTCTCCCTGGGCCTTTCTCTCCCAGGCCGAAGGGTCCAACAACGAGTGACACGGGCTTGTGTCCTCAACGCAAGTCAGGATTACACGAAACATTTACTTCGACCAACTACTCCATACACAACTACCCTCGTAATCGGCTCAGACGTGGCTCTCACAGCTGCCAACGATATACATAAATGTTCCTTTGTAATCCGCGTGATTCGACACTTGTTTTTGCTGTTTTCGGGGCGATTTCCCGCAGGTAAGTTGACTTCATCCTTCCTGGGCCTTTCTTACATTTATCAAACTCACACCTCGATCTCTGACTGTTTTTCAGTTTCTTCAAATTGCTTTATTTACCGCCCCCGACAACTTTGACTCGGGCCGTGATACCCTTTTATTGGTCATAACAGTAACCTGTTGAAAACAATTCCGACTAGTCGACCGTAAAACGCCATTACTCTCTTCTATATAATAATACGCTATATTTTACATGTATCTTGGTTTACTGTTCTCTCGCTGCATCTAAGGGTTTATTTTATGGGCCTTAAAATTTCCCTAAGTACCTTTCTTTCCATTAGTTCAAAATTTTGCTTTTATTAATGTTTTCCTGCATTCACACAATTTTTGTCGGGTCGTAAACAACATTTCAAACACAAAAAGAACAAATCGCGTGATTTATCAACCTTGACAAGAGTTGCCCTGCCAGTGGTACTCGCAGCCTTTAAATTACATTGGCAAAATACCACCGGGTAGCCCTGAGAGAGAACTAAACGCTCCACTATAAAACCACTTCCTTTTCTGTACTAGTTTGATCCTTTAATTCGGAAGCCAACTTATCGATTCTGATCGAGTATCCTGCGGGACGTAATTAAAAAGCAGTAACGACAACGCATTTCCACACTGCTTTCGTGTGTAGTCGGTGAAATAACCGGGTACTCGTTTAGCTACCCATCAAATTACCGGTGCCGGAAAATTACACTCATCGCTGGTAGGTTTCCAAATTGAAAACAATCAGGTAGAGATATTGAACAAGTTTAGTGTTCGTTTGCTGTCCTCCGACAGTTTAGGGGTAGCACCCTTGGCAACCGGAGTTGCAAGGTCGAGTTTTCAACTGTTTCCGGGTGAGAAGAAAACAGTGTCAACCCTTTCAATGTCCCAGCGGAATGTGTTGTTGTTTCTTCTTAGAAACGGAAGTTGCACCTTATAAATCAAAACCTTTTCACTTTCGATGTCCGCGACAACCTTTACAACTGTTGTTGGGATGCCAAAGAAAAAGAACCTCCGAAAACAGGATAATGGAAAAGGACGTTTGTAAAAGTGAAAACTTCGGAAGTGAACGGATTCATCCAAATTTATGGTACCCGTTGGTGCCTTTTTCCCTTTTAGGTATCTTTTATGGTTTTGGTGTCAATTCAAATCCGTTGCTTTGCCCCGAAGGTACTCGTCGGCGGCTTCTTTGAACCCGTGCTAATATATTCCTTCCAACTCATAGGAAATCAAAGTGCATTCTACACGGGGACGTACTCACCGATAATTTGGGTCTTGCGTGCACGGACGTTCGGTACCCGAGAGGTCTGGCACCGATGACCGCCACATGTGTACGTTTCACTACCCACCCAAAATAGTTTTACTTCGTTATTTATGTCGTACGTCAACATTAGTAAACAGAAATTGTTTTATGAGAACCACCCCCTCCCCGAATACGTTAATGGATTATTTACTCAAGACTGCTTTAAAAACCAATTTGGAGTTCAAAGTTCATTAGAAAGAAAGTTATTTTTCTTATTATTATTACATTTTTATTACGTCCAGCTAATGGCAATCAACTAACGAATGTTATATCTACCTCTACGATCTGTACAATTCTCTAGAAAGAAGAAATTGAAAACCTTGAGAATTATTACCTGATTGATACAAAATCTACGGATCTGGCGATCGACAAGTTCTTACACGTACATTTTTATAGCAGGTACTTAAAAGTGGAAATATAAACAATTACGTTTGCTGGGTCGAAACGACAGCACGGGTAGAGATAACTTACGGTAACCAGGTTTGAATAGTTTTCCTTAAACTATTTGCATATCGCTGGATTGAATCGTAAATAGGTGAAAATCTTGGGAACTTACCTACAAAAGAAAAGAAAAAAACATTACATAACTCGTTCATAAAGTACTTCCTGGCGTCGTAGGAGAAAATGGGAAGTCTTCACCCGAAAGTACCCATTTGGGAGGGTACGGGTAGCACAAGTCAAGCTTACAAACAACAAAGCAGCCAAGTCTAGTACAGTTCAGTGCGTTTCACCCGTCTCTCTTTTCTGGTACCACATAATTTTTAATTTCAATAGAATGAGAGTACCAAACAATTTCCAGGCGAGTACCAGACCCGAATGAAAAGGCCCACTCTTTCGAGAGGAAATGGAGAGACGGGCTTGAAATTATGACTATAAATTGTGGTCTTAGAGGAAAGTCTGAAATGGGCCCGACTCGTTTTTTTTTTCTATATATACATTTTTGGCTAAGGCAAAAAATCCCAAGGTCGTACCTGAAAACGAGTATTAAGGTCTCAGCTCTCTCAAGTTCAGGCGTTATCGAATTTTCATAATCTTTTTAGGTACCCATCGGGTAGCTGCCACGAATTTTACGTGCTAAAGCGTTTTCACAAGAACATGTCCGTTTTCCTCGGAGGTACTCGTGGGCACGAGAGAAGCCCACTCGCGGTACTGCCTGAATGCCTGGTACCCGGGTACCCGTCCGTTTGAGAAACTTCAAACGTCACCTCTCGTAACAATCCGTTTGTTAAGGTTGAAGACTCATTTACGCACGACTGAAAATATTTATTAAATAACATTAAGTATCATCTTTATTTTATTTCTTCTGCTTTTGCTCGTGAAGTGTGGTTCCTATTAAAAATATCGGATTACACTGAATGATGGGAGTGACAAGAAACGCTAAGGTGGCTACGTAGCAACTCGACTTGGTTTGGTTTTTTTTTTTTTATACTCTGAGTGTTTACAATATATAAATTAGAATTCGACTGAAATGGCAGGAATCCTGGAATTTATAGTCTCTTCGGGATGTTCATCTCACTGGACCAAATCATCCAGTGGAACTCTTGAGATTCAACTTGTTCTTGTAGGCGATTCGGTGGAACTACTCGACTCGACGTAACGCGTGAACATGCATGTATTATTACATGAGTACGCACGCGTGCCACTTCCAGAAATTTTATTTTCCATTTCCAACGAATGACGTGTCTTTGTGTCCCTCACCATCCCTCGGCCACGTTATTTCCTTCTCTCTCCTTCCAAAACGGGACCAAACTACTTCGGCTTTTAAGTGCGAACGAATTAAATGTCACACTAAAAAGTTGTAAAGTGATCGAACCCCGCCCGGGTAATTATTTTTAAATGTATGAGTAAGTTATATTTGCGCGACACTTAAGGGCTAGACACTTTTTTGAAGAAGATCTTTAGACACTTAGGAAAGTAGGAAGACTCAAATTTGAAAACTCACGTTTAAGAACGGAGAACATGTCCGAAAAGTTCACAGAAAATAAGGTCAAAATTAAAAAAAATAAGCTTGAGGCTGACTAATCTGCGGACCAAACCCAAAGAAACATTCGTTGCGTTGTACTAATTTCTTCTTTTACAAATTGAGTTGTAATGACAAGTAGGAGAGCGCTACGATACAGGACACTGTGTGTTCTTATTAATTTAATTACAATATTTTAATAATTAATATTGCAAAATTAACTCCAAAGGACAAAGTTAATAACATAATATTCTGACAAAACTTGTCACGAACTCTGTACATACATAAAAAATATGTATGAATAAAATATGTAACTATAAGAATTACATAAACATTTTTTAAATTCGTTTCAGGAGTGATATCGCTGGAAGGTGAAGGGCAATCATGAAATTCTCAGGTTCTCGTTCCCAGGTTCTTCACTTGCAGCGTGGTATCCCAGGCATAGGGCACTAAACAGGGCAGAGAGGGGACCCACGTTTGGAACGAGAGTCTTAAATTAAAAATAAAACGCCGGCAACCCTTCACAAGTGGGAACCTCTCACCCTGTATCATTAATAAATCGCACGACGGGTAGCGAACATCCAAATTAAATTTAATTCGGCCCACCTCCTTTTTCGGTTTCCAACTTAAACGCACACACATACAAGCAGACACACAGCACACCACTCTATGTGGGCCTCTCTTGGAAAGGCCATGAAAGGACAGACGTTGGAAGCCAAAAAAAAAAAAAAGAATGAATTACAAAGCCCACTGAACGTTGAAGACTTATATAATGGCGGCAGGGGTTGCGATACGAATACAAAAAAAAGAGTTAAATACACAGCTGTTGTATAGAACGGCGAATGTAAGTAACCGGGAAGGGTAGTCGAGTGTTTTGATTTCATAGGCCTTCGTCTAGCCACTGTTAGTGAAGTGGTTGGGCCACACCACCCCAGGTGAAGGGTAGATTTCCATGGGTTTGTCCCAAATTAAAATTATGTCTCCGGCTCAAATACAAGTTACACAATGTCGGGGATTATGTGCAATGAACATGTACTTAGGCATTGATATACCGAAACTGGTTACAGAAATTCCACCCCAAGCACATGACTGAACCGTCCTCGAGTTCCATGTTATTTACCTATACATAAAAATAAGGTTTCTTCTACCGCGACTGACCACGTCATTTTACTTTCCCATTCGTCTGGCACGAGGACTCATATCGACCCTTTCTTCTTTTCATTTCTCATTCCCCAAGAACCGGAACTCTTAAATTTCCGTTGCAGTTCTAAAAGTTTGAAATTTCCTTGCCATTCTTCTAACTCGTTTCTGATCTGCCCTTTATCTCCTCCTGTCTGACTAAACGTTTAAGTCACCCTACTTTATTGACTGCTCAAAGTGAATAAAATAGGGCCAATTTTGTTTCTCCAACTTGGGATGCGCAAGTTGCCAAATCAACAATATATACATAAAAATTGAACATTATCTGCACTCGGAGTACAAAAACTATGTAGTTGAGTTCGAACTAAGACTTCTGCATGTGATACGTAACATTATGTAAGAGTCTCATTTTATTGTTACACCAACACTCCTTCAGATATAACAATAGGTTATTGTATGAAACTCTGAATGAAACCAAAAGTTGGTACCATCGATCAACCTCATGCCATACCTAAACAGGATTTTTCTCGAGTATTAGGTAGAAAGATCCTAAAGGTAAAATCTTTACTCCAAGAACATTTTCAACTCAGGAGGAAACTTACTGGCAAATTATAACATCAAGAAAATGCATTTTTATTAATTTTTTTTTCAGCTTATTTCTCAATTAGAGCAGTTGTGTAATTAAAAGTCTGAAAATACATAACTCAAATAATTATGGATTAAGTTAGAAAATATTGAAGCAACATGTTTAATATGCATAAAAGCCTTATTTATGTGTCCATTTCTTATGTATTTTGCACTTCGACTCAATCTTAGGCCTCTCTGAATGCGATCGAACGTGAACGATCTCTCCTGATCTGATCATTAACTATTACGTCGAGTCAGAAATTGTTTCGAAACGAACACATTGCGAATATTATGGTACTAAATAAATAATACAATTGCAACAGTGAGAAGCGCTATAAATTACGGGATAATCAACTTCCATTAGAATTTTGCTAACTTCTTTTTCTTATGTACAGGAGGGTTTGATTATGCCCAGAGTTCTCCTCCTCCTCCTCCTCCTCCTCACATTTCATTCATTCTCAATCATTCAACCTGTCATTCATCATTTACGCCTAAGCTTTTCTCATTAGTGACTGTACCTTGCCCAGTCTCCCGAAATTCTCATTGAGAATTTCTTTTCGCATCCCGTTGCGCACCAACAACTTAGGAGCTCCTCCAATCAGAGACAAATGGAAAGTACAAGAACAACGCAACGTAGACTGAACTGGACAACTTCTATTTCGTGCATGTTGTTGCATTTCACACGAGCTCTAGAGTTAAATCTAATTTCGACGTGTGAGAAGTGAGAGAGAGAGAAAGAGAGAGAGAGAGAGAGATAAAACGCCACTCTGACACTGAAGACTTAATTGAACTATCTTTTGAGTTCGAAAATTCATAAATGTCAACGCTTCCACCGGTCCTTCACGTCCGTTTCTACTTCTTTTTTTTTCCTTTTACCAAACTCCTTTACTTTTTGACACACTTCATGAGATTTCAAGTTGGGTGAAAGACCGCACCTGCTTCTCATGTCTGCTCCTTCTATATATGTGAATACATGCAGACCACATGCGGTGCCTTATTACAATAATTTCAATTCCCCTACGTAGAGTATCAAATAGCGAAAGGACGAGCACCGAGTTTCCGTTTTGGTTCTGGCTATGGCCTCGCTCTCTTTCCAGTCAGTACCTGGAACCTGGTTCGGTCCCGTGTCATGTAATCCGACTCGGTCCTTTGTTCCTTCTGTAAAAATCGAACGCTCAACGTGAAAACAGATCAGTTCCTTATTTGGCGGTCTCCGAGAACCCTGGGAAAACTCTGCTCAACGAAATGTTTCCAACTTCTGGGAAATCGATTCTTTCTTCTTCACTTCTGCCTGCCATGCAACATCACTTGATCGGTCGGATTTTTTCCTCATTGGAAACTTCCTGCGAATGCGCGGCCGGATGTTTTGTATCCTATGACTTATTGAAAATGGTTAATAAATTAAATTATATTACGTTTGATGTGTCGCTTCGAATTTACGACCCCAACTATGATGGTAGAGCGAGATAGCGAGAGACAGAGTGAGGGAGATCTAACGTTAGATCATTTGTTAGAAATTGCATGTTCATCAACATCAATATAAAAACAAGATGGATGAGTGAAGTGAAAGAAGAAGTTAGTACTGCTACGGGGTCCTGCATTCCTCTTTCATGGAAATGAATAAAGACGTGGAAAATTGGTCATTTAAAGATGTCCGTGCCTGATTTTTATACCTGTGAGAGAAATAAAAAAGTATAAAAGGAGAAAAAAGAGTAAAGAAACAAAAGGTTTTCTCTCTGGGCCATGCGTTTCGGATTCTCCCACACTGCAACTCTGGTCGGGTGGCCTCAGGGCTGGTCGAGTCCCTTGATGGACCAGCCAAGTCGATTACACTCAGGTACACCAAAACCGTACCATTTCTGATCCTCGTGAGATGACTGAATGAAACCGGCAAGTAACTTCTCGTGTTCCTTTTCCATCTGATCCCACTCAAATCGATCCACGTAGATACGTGAACGCGATTTTCGATCCTCTTCACGGAAATTCCTCTCCGTGACGGAATCACGCCGGGTACTCGGGTACTCAGTCGTAGTCGTGGAAATTAGAAATGCCAACGGAAGTGCACTCATTTCGGGTAAATTTCCAGGTCGAAATTATTCAAATTTATGAATCTTACATAACTCAACTACCAGTATTATCACTGTACAAGAGGAAAATCGTATATAATCGACAGCAAAACAATGGCCTGGATTTTTCCAACTGTCCCTTGGATCTGACACTCTAAAATCTAAACGAACGACTGGATTTATCCGGACGTTCCAAACTTCAGGTTGAAATTACCAGAAGGCTCTCCTGCTGTTTGAAGCTGCAGAAGATGAGCAAAAGAGTCCGGGGAGTAAATTTTGACAAAGTTCGATTGATTGGCCGCTTCGATAAATAAAATTAACAACATGGCGGAGGTAGGAGAACCGTTTTCAGGTAACTTCCAGACGAATTTATGAGTAACCCGACAATTAATCTTCTTCTTCAGCAGTAAACTCCTGTCTGGGTGTCCATTTCTCTTTCCTTTCCTCCCCCGGTTTAAATTTTCAGAAAATCTTCTACAATTTTAAAACTTTCACTTTAATATTACTTTTATCGTATATATCAAAAAATGGCGAGAAACGAATTACCCGACATAATTCACGGACTCGAGCACCGCATTGTCTTTAACTTCCACGGCGGTACAAGACGAGGTATCAGGTGTGTTGAATCCTCTCCAGTTCTGGAAAAGCAACAGCAGCAGTGGGACGGAAGTTGCAAAAACAAAAGCAACAGACCATAAATTTTGGAGGTTTCCCTCTGGCGCGAGATGTTTCTTCTCTCAGCCTCCGGACCAGACTTCTTTTTTACCTCGACTTTATAGTGAGCCAGAACAGACCTTTCGTTTCCAAAATTTCGTTTATTTATTTTTACTTCTTCTTCTTCCTCGCCTGGTTTCTGTCTACCAGCTTACGGTGTCAACTGTTGTTATTAACGCATCGAAGGCGTCGTAAAGTAGCGCGGTTAACCCGAATGTTCCACAAAATAGTAAAATTTGTGTAGTCAAAGTGAGCGACTACACGTACGACAAATATTTTATTTATTTCACAAGCTCACGAGAATATCGGTACATTCAGAAAATCATTGGGAACTACAGAAATAGTTAGTCTCCCTGTTTACGCTACAACTAGCAGTTGACAGCTTGCTAATGAATAACTAAATTCGCCACAACATTGGTTCATTGACAGACGTTAAGTCCTGCTAGATGGTTGGGTCTACCAACACATTGACGGTGGTGAATGAAAAGTGTACGTGTATTTAGAACTTCGTGTTGGAAGAGCCGAGAGAAAGAGAGAGAGAAGAGGGAGAGAAGCATTTCACGTGTTTCCTCCAACACACACACACGGTTATCCGCATCAGTGAACTTTTAAAAATAACACCAAAGGAATGGAATAACGCGAAATGACAGAATCATGCGAACTGAAAGAAATTACATGGGATGTGATGCGAGAAAGAAGTCGATACAAGAAACACGAAATAGAAGACTCTGAGAAGTTCTATCTCAAACGAAGAGAAGAGACAGTTAACCCCGGTGTACATGGAAAGCGACACAGACCAAGTTTACAACCGCACTAATGATGAACTTAGAACTACAAAACAATCAGCAACTTCTTTGAAGTTTCAAAAAAAGAAAATTTCAAATGTTCAACGAATTCAGATTCTCATCAGCAATAGTTTTAATAAACCACATAATAATGTTTATTTCAGAGATGACCTTTCAGAGCAATATAATTTAATTTATACGTCGGCATCTCGGACGCAACACTACAATTCAGAACGGTTATTCCTCTACAGTTACGATAACCTTGGCCATCCGAAAGCGAAATAAGGAAAACAATTCAATAGGAAAAGAAACAAATAGTTTTGCCTTTTAAACATAACTTGCAAAAACTATAATTCCAATGCTCAACTTGATTTATGTACGATTGATTTGAAATCATCAAATGTTATTATTCAAATTGCGTCTGATTTTTCTCCAAAATCCCCAAATGAATCCCGAAAATAGTGTGTCACGGGCAGTGAAAGGAACTAGTTGGAAACTAAACACTGGTCGTAAATAAATAAATATAAACAGATTTATCTGGATTCCGAGAAATTCTAATTCGAGTTGCAACAACAAGAATAGCCATATTTACTGATTCAACAGCGGTCGTATCAAAAAAGCAACAGATTTAATCGATCAAGGAGGCCACGGAAAACTAAGCCGAAAACAGTGGAGACGGATGTGAATAACATCAGCCCATGAATAATTGTAAAACATTATGGACGCCGATACTTCGATCACTGCGGGGATCTCATTCAAATTCAAGGAAAACAGTAGCGGATCTCGGAGATTTAAGTACGTTGAAGGGAGCGTCTTTCTACAGAGGACAGGGGTGGCAGTGCACAAAGGAAAGTGAAAATCCCCGCCCAAGACAAAACAATACGGCAGAGTCCTCCGTTACCTAAAGCGGCCATCTTGGAACGGAAGGCAAGAGGTTCCACGTCTTTGAGGTAGAGAAATCAATGAGGCATCAATAAGCTTCTTAGTTGGTAAGAAGCAACCCCCCCGTGCGTCGTTTCAGAGCTTTCGGTCATGCCACCACGGGGGTGAGTCAGCTGTTTGTTGCAGTCATTAATTTCAAATTATAAAATTTCATGTGCCAAAGAAACGGAAGACACACTAATGGGTTCATTAACAAGGGGTATTAACGGTGACAGTGATGAAAGGGACAGTCGGAAGGGAGTGTGACTAGGGTAACTAGACTCAACACTAATAGATTTAGATGATGCATGAAAGCAGAAGTGAATTTAAATACAATTAGACTTGGAGAACCAGAGACCTCCAGGTAGTAACTTGCGAATGCAAAAATAACGGAGTCTGTCACCGGCTCCTCAAACCTCACAATCTCACTTATCGATCTTCACAATCCAATTTACTCAGCGCACACACACACACACACACACACTACACAATAGAGAAACAATTATTCTTTTTTCAATCTTCTTTTTCCATCATAGAAATTTTCCTAAGGAAACAACAAAAATTTCATATTTTTTGATGTTTGACGTTTCCTCGGACCGAATTGGAACTCTGAGAGATTCGTGAAAGGGAAAAATAGATGAAAGGAGGTTGAGAGAAAAAACCTTTTTTACCCTTTTCATAACTTCTGACAAACGCATTAAAAATGCTTGTTGCACGTATGAAGGAAAAGTAGAGAAAACACTTGGTCCGCTTTTAAAGGCCGTTTCAACGCAAAATTTAGAAGTTTGAGTAATTTAAATAAATTTGTATGCTTTTAACTTATTTATTAATACAAAATACTTAAGAATACTAAAATATTTCATAAAAGAAAAGGAACATTCTCTTCCTTTTACGTAGTCTTGGAAGTAACGCTAAATTTAAGCGGCAAATACTTGGGGTTGGATGTTGTGGTACTCAGGTCGAGGGTGAGGATCAGGATACCTTCGTCTGCTTCATAACTGGATACTCTTTACCACGTTCAATTAAATCTAGGCAAACAGCAAACACTCGATTGTCTACACTCAGGGCCCAAGTGGATTGGGTCGATTGATTGACATGGGGTGATTTCATCTAACAGAAGGAAGTTCGCCTGGGCGAAGAGTCAAAATCCGACCACCCATGACTTGGTGCCCGAAACCGTAACTTGATAACTTTTTTGTCTTCACCCAACTATTCGTCTTCCTATTAGTTTTGCGAAAAAAAATAGAATTCAAGGGTCTTTGGTTTACTTAAAAGAGACTCAAAGTCGAGTGTCACTTTCTGTAGAGGGAAACACAAGACCGGAGGTACCCAATGACTTCTTACTACCAAAGCGCATTTTACGAGGGTTTTACGATTTTCTTCGTCCACTTGAGAAGATCATGAAGCTGAGGTGAACGTCTACGGTCGTCGGGTTTTTTCTTTTACTCCTTCCAGAAGAGTTCTTTTCCAGGTTCAGATTGGTCGTAACTGGAGCCCGTAATTTTCTTTTAATTCCTCCCAAACTCTATCGAAAATCAAAAGCATTTTGACCTTTTCTCTCACTTCTGACACCTGGTTTTGTCTCTCAAATGTCATTTCCCCGAAAGGTGTAAGACTTCAACGATTTGTACAACCACAGGGATTTAATTACTTCGACCGTTCGCGGGTTCTTCTCTATGTCGTTTCATCGATTTTTCAATTTTAAAACGCTTGCGTGTCTTCTTCGGTTCCATCGATTCGTTTCATAACATTCATTGAATTTCACCGTAGTCGGAGGTGTGTAAGTGTATTATGTTATGAATGGCAATGTCAGGTAGGATGCTGCTGCTGCTGCTGCTTTCAATTATTCACACGCGGTAACGCTTTCAGGCAACAGAAAAACAAGAAAAAACCACATTCTGGCGGTCCAGAAGATCTATGCCCATAATATTCCTTCTTCAGAGTACACGTAACAGTATAACTTTCAATAATGTCAGGAGAAGAAACTGTCAAGGGTGATGCTGAGGACGGTAAGAAGACTCCAGGAGAATTTAGTAACCGACAAAAGTTCTGTTGTTGCACCTGGCATACCACTGCCACAAGAAAAAATAATTTTTCTCTGTAAGGTTGCGTACCTGATTTTCATCTCTACCATTGTAGACGGTCAAAGGCAAGTGCTTGAAGGTGAAGAAGCACAAGAAGAGAGAGGGTACACGCCATATTTATGAGCCATTGTTCTCCATTGTTCAAACTGGTTTCTTATGACTCCGTCTTCTTTCCTCCTTCTCTCAGCCTCATTTAATAGACTTAGGTTTTTCTATTTTTTACGGCTGCGACTGCACCACCAAACCTACATGGTTACTGTCTGATGTGCACAACGAAAATAAATTAAAATACTCAACATCCGAATTCATAATCATTTATTTCTATTGTCGGCGTATGCAAAACAAAAATTCGTTCTATTTTTTTTTACAAAATAGTGTTTTCACGGAATTTTGTTTTTGCTAATGTCTCGTAATGGGAAACAAATATACGGTTTTAATTATTAATCATGTTTTATCGCACAACTTACGTACAATATTTGTGTTTACATCTAATCTTCTGTATTTAAATAAAATACGACACTATATGAGAAACTGTCAAGGGTTTCATGATTTCTACATTATTTACTCAAAAATATTACTTAATCAAAAGCAGACAAAGCAAACATGGAATTGACTCACCGAAAATCAAAACAAAAATTTCATTTTTAAAGTAAGAAAACATGTAACAGTCAGAAGCACAGACGTTACAGTAAGATATTACAGTGAGTTTGAATATTTCAGTTCAACAATGTAGGGCTTTATCATGTTAGAGAAACACAAGAAAAACACCGGTGTAATTCCTCTTGAGCTTACGACGACATTAGTTCAATTCCATCGAGCTTCAAACTCGTAATTTTAGACAAATAGATTTCCGACTAACGACCAACAGTTGCTTCGTGCCAACGAATGATAAAATGTGTCCAAGAAAGCAGGGATTCAATGAACAGGCATCCGCAACTTTTCAAGAGGTAGCAACAACGAGAATGACAGAGAGTCGCCGAGAAAAGTAAACACAACTAGACCTCGTAGAAAACTATCATTACACGGAACTATTGTCGTTCACGGAAAATTGACTATGTGAGAAACGGCCCAACAAGTAGAAATTTTTCCTCCGTGTCGAATGCTTCGAAGAAAGCTCTCTAATTAAGCAATTCCTAGGCGAGTCAGCAACCACTAAATACTTTCAGGATTCGGTCTACTGGTTAGCGTGATTTCACATATCGCATGACAGAGATCCAAGCATGGACCCCCCCAGGACATTACTCAACAGCTCTCAAACTAATAATTTTAAATTAAGTTCGACTCGGTCTCTTTTAGAAAAAAAAACGGTCATCGCCTTCCTGTCTTCTTTCGATGCGTGAGATCCAACAGGGTTTGGGAGACTTCAGGTAGATCTCAGCAGGTTGGTTCCTCACTCAGGTATCACTCCCGAGGTTCCCAAATTTACATATTCTGAATTAGAGAAAAAAAATGGTACCTGGTCGAGGGCGTTGCCATGCGTTCCGTTCTCAAACTGTAAATTTTCCACTTCAACTTCAATTGATTTAGAATTTGCGACATTAACGTCATCAAAGAGGTTCTATTGAGCCGGTAACACCGCGAAACATCCATTCGGAAGGCATGGAGGATGCCACAAATCGATGAGTTCCAAAGACGCACCCAAATTTTTTTTTAAAGAAGTACCTTAGCTTCATTAGCACATTTTAGAAAAACGCGTTTTAAAATAATAGAAAATGGACAAAAAACTCAGGCACAAGATGGAGTGACCATGGAAACAGCCATAGTTCACGGTCATTCATCCAAAAATATTTCACGTTAAGATTGACAGAATCTCTTGCCCGTCTAACACAATTGAAAGTTAAAAAAACGGTAAAACTATCAAAAACATATTCCTCAAGAGTTCCGTACCTGAATTTCAAAAAAGGAGTGCCACATTACAAATCAAATCCGTGTCCGCCTCAATATTGTAGGGAATTAACGGAAAGAAGAACTAGTTTTTTGTAAAAAAAAGAGAAAATTGAAGAGCTGAGAACCGGAAACAGAAAGTAACCTTCACGTAACAATAGTTTCCCGGCGGAAAATCGACTAAAAGCTTTCCCGCGTCCCATTAGTGAAAAACTAATTTCTCCTCAAGTGCACGGGCGAAACGGATGAAATAATTTTCCAAATGCCTCGCGAGCCATGCAACTAGGCCCGTGAGAAATGGGCCGACAGTGGCGAACCCAGGGGTGACTGGTCCATGGGACCCAGCAACCGCCCGAGAAAGGCAACGAAGGAAATACCCGAACTCCTCTGAATAGAACCATTTTTATGAAAAGGTCTCGCAAGGGGGGGGCGGACACCGCTCCGGTAGAATCTCAACTATTTCCCTAGGATTCTCTCAGAAAACCCATTTAAACGGTACAAGCCGAGGTGCGAGGGCAACCTGGCTGCCTGCTCGCACAAACAAAATCCTCCGCTGTGTACGAACGCGTTCGATGACGTTTCAGGTTACCTTCAGGTACTCACATAAATGCGTGATGAGTCACTCACCGGGTTCCACTCACGGGACGACTCAAATTCCACGTTCCGAGTTTATTCGTTGAGGATGGGAGGTACCTGTTTGTTTAGGCAGAAGATAAAATAGACGAGATGAAAAACTATTCTGCCTGGATTTACAACCCGAAGACAACCCCCGAGCCTTTGGAGGGTGGCTCAATTCGACTCCGGAAATGGTAAATTGTTGAATTGACCGGGAAGAACTGTCCCACCCTCCCCCCAGTTATGTCGGGTAGGACATCTGACAATTGTGTCTTCTTTTTCCCATGTAAAGTTCTCTGAAGTCGCAGTCGATTGCTTCTAGCCCGAAACTACAAACCCAGAAACGTTGTAGTTAATGAAGAGAGTCGTCAAAAGTCGAATTTATGACTTGAGGAGTTAAGAAAAAAAAATGGCGGATATCACTGGCCTAACGTAGGCAGGCAGTGAGGTGCAGCTGACTCTCCTGAGGTGGTCTGACATACTTTCCCATGAGAAAAAAAGGTTGACACGCAAATTGAGATTTGCTCAAAGGAAAATAGCGAGGCCACTTTTGGCTTCAATTAGAGAAATAAACCAAGTTATGAATTTATTTGGACGGACGTAACCGTGAGGTACCTGAAATACCCGGGGAATATGAGGAAGCCCACGTAAGCGCAAAGGAATTTACATGTATTGAAGAAAAATGAAATGATTATTCAAATAAGCCATTACTATTTAAATAACTCAAGTAGGAAAAAGGAAAGTTAAGAAGACAGCTGTAGAGAACACACGGTGAGTGATAATGGAATGATTCAGAACAGGTTTAACCCAAAATAATGGTTCCTCTAAACGCCTACACGTTGGCAATAATAAATTGTTCATTGTACATAAGTCGAGATCTGGTCTAATTAATAAGAAATACCGGGACACCCATAAGTAACATTTCAACCTCACAAACAACTTCTACGTAAGGTCGAAATCCAGAGACTGTGGAAGTGGCCACGTCCCTGAGCTTTCACTACCTCATTTCAGTATACGAAAGGAGTACTTTTTCATAATAGAAAATTGTCAGCTGAAAATTTTTTAATTAAAAGAAAATATACATAGGCGATTTCGTGCATTAATGTAAATCCTGTGAATGTGCCGCGACTAGGTAAGTTCCCTCAGGACAGGATTTTTCGGGTTTATTATTTTAAGTTACAGCTTAGTATTTTCCCCGGGGTACTTCCAAAGACTACGAAACTCTATGAAAGTTTAATATGTCTTTTTGAATTGGTAGTAACGTATTTACTCCGTACATTACACTTTAACACAAAGCAAAGAACTCCTAACCGGAAACTTAAACCTCGAGGCTTAAACTTAAGCGTGATTATTACTTTAATTGTCAATACCTATGATATACGTTTTATTTTAGCACTGTGGCGGCCGTACAAGAACCGCCAGAAGCGTTACACTTTTGTGTACACTCACAACTTATTTTGTTGCAGTGTTTTTCATATATACTTGTGTTTTGAAATAAATAATTATTCGTAATTATATGTGTGTCGGCAACCAATCGCAGTTTACCTTTTTCCTCCTGTCTCAGGACTAGTTTTCACAACTCGTAACGCGTTTCACCGACTCCTTTTTCTGTCGTTACGTCACCACGACATGCCTTCCGTCAGTGTTGGTGAAAGTTTTCTGTAGTCTGTTTTGTTTTTTCGGTGCCTGTCAACGTCTGTCTGGCGTCATCTTTCTCATAAGTGCAATGTTCAGACTCGCGTCACATTTTTTTTTTAAACTAGTTCTTTTATTTATCATGAATCATCTTGCTTTTTTTTAATAACTGACTGAAACTAGCTTTTCATTGGGTCAAAAAACTTATTTCTTGTTCCTCCTCGGGACTACAACTCGGAGAGAAGTCATGAGATAAACTACACACTATTACGAAACGTTCAAAAGTATACCGACGCAATCGAGAACTATAAGTATATAATACATAACTTTATGTTATATACAAATAATTAATGAATAGTATAAAAAGCATTAAAGTGTAATAAGACGGAGTTAACCGTGAGATCGCTCGACGACAACTAAAACTTTAACATCCGTCGACTACCTCAATTTGGAAGAATTCAAACTGAGAGGAACTATTTGTAGTTGGATAAGGACCGATTACATCGTTCCGACCATATTCAAACCCTGGTCTTTCCAAATACATACAAACATCTAATGCCAAATCGAAATATAATAAAAATTATTGGCTCAATAACGTTTGACTCGTTTAACTTGGTGGGTCTCCCGAACAAAAAAAAGTCCAAGTGACAGAGACAGAGACAGAGAAAGACTAGAAAAGCGGACGGTGGAAGAAGAGGAGAGACTGAGAAGGCGGAAACAGCAGCAACAATGGGAATTAGATTGAAAATAAATATAGATTGGTATCTATTAAAAGACCTACGAAAAGTCGTAAGAGAAAATAAATAGTAGAACAAAAGAAATAAAATGGAGGAGTCGTTCGACAGGAGAGGATGACGCCAAGTGTTTTTAATATTTATTTTTTGTTGGATATGTGTACGTTGAATACGTACAGGTATGTACAAAGTGAACGTTAACGGCTGAATGAACTACAATGGAAAAAATGGGAGAAGTTCATGTTCAAACCAGGTGCTCTCGAGAAGTAAGACACCTCGTGGGGGAGGGTTGTCAATGAGAACAAAACAAGCAAGACGGTGTGTTCCTCCGCGAGAAAAGTAAACAACAACGAATGTAAAGCAACTCGTGTACCTGTCAACTAATGAACTGTAATATCTACATTATAAACTGTACCACGATGAAATAAGTTATTCGTGAATTAGAAAACAGGCAACTTAATATATTTTATTTAATTTTATTTTTTCAGCAGACTTCTGTCAGTTTTTTCACGCTCTCCTGTGTTAGTCTTTATGGTAGAGAGAAAAACAATGTAGTGATGTAACAAACCCTCGTGTGCTTTCATTCAAATTGTTGTTGGCCCACGTAGGAACATGCCAAAACCATCAAATATATCGTGTATTAATTGAACACCACTTTTAGACAAACCATACTAATTGAGTTTTGAAATTCTGTTGAGTTACAATAGTCGAAGGGTCGTTCTTCCTAAGGACGACCGATCTCCTGTTACATAAAAGTTAGCACTGGGCGGAAGGTGATGAAATTCATGTCGGATCTGATCATCACACGTGGGCTTCGTCATCGTTGTAACAATCGCTCCGAATGGGAATTACCGAAAATAATAAATCATCCGAGGAACTTGACTGTATGTAAAATGAATCATAATGTACGAGAGAAAACAAACAGAGATGAGCTGTCATTTTCCAGGTCTGGGTGCAGTGAAACATCACACATCACGGTGTGATGCTGCAAGTTCCACTTCGACAGGTTCAGTTTCATAAAAAGCGGCTCAATGTAGAGAAAAATTTAAAAGGGCAATTGTAGGACGACGTTTATGTTCAATACCACGTGTACATTGGGAGCTTTCCAGTGAAGTCAACAAACTTGCACTAAATTATTTATAGTCATGTTTTATAGTCGAAAAAGAACTAACACTATGCATCCAGATGGATTCAACCGCTCTGGTCTCCTCGTGACGGACACCGAAACCTTCTGCCACAAAAAATTGAACTGTTTAGTTCCACCAGAATAAAAAGGACCGGGGCCTCCCAAATGGAAAAAAATTTTTAAATTGCGGCACTAAAAACTAACTGCACAGACGTGTCTCCGACCAAACAAATCGGTTCGTGACGTCTGTCCTCGGGTTTTAGCTTGTTCAGCAACCACGTTGGAGCCTTTCAAGACAGACGAGACGTCAAATTCCGTCGATTATTGAAAACAATTCTCGTAGCCGAAAGTGGTAATTTGAAAATACCTGCTCAGTGGAAACGTGTGAATTATGACTCGTAAGAAGAGGGAAAAAACGCACGAACGAAAGGTACAGTCAAGTGGTGTGGCGTGGTGTGTCCGTGTCTATGTGTGTGTATACAAAAAAAAAACCAAGGTAGAAATTACAAAGTCGAGTTGTGTCCGAGTCATTATTATATTAGGCATGGACCTAAAGGTACGCAGGCAATGAGACTGTCAGAGACGTGTCATCTGCCTTCGTGCTCATTTAAAAACATTAAAATTCACATTTCAACACTGGTCAACGGATAAAAATCTACTTCTAAAGCCCAGAATAATTATTCTTTTTTGTACAAAAACCATTTTGTTGTATCTTTCATAACTTTTTTCATCCACGTTTCTTCTCGCCTACGTTTCGGTACTTTGTCTTATTAATACCTGCCCTCCGATTAGCTTCTATAATGGCAGGGTGGTTTTCTCTACGAGGATGACACCTCGAGTCTAAACGTCCACCAAATTGTAATTTGCATCGGTTGAGTACCGGGAGAGTCAAGGGGTCGATGTGAGATGAAGTCAACCACCCAAGAGTATCCATCCTAACAGTTTGAAAGTGGGTAAGGTGAGTTTGATGGATGACACAGGAGACACCCCAAGAATTCTAAGGCCCTGAACAACGGTTTATGTATGTCGCTGACACACAGACTTTACAAAGCTTTAAGATTTTTATCAATCAATACGAGAAGTTCAGTGTGAAACTAACAAAACGAATAATGTAAATTAATATTGAGAAATTCATTCGTGCGTGAAGGGATGCTTTAGAAAATATAAGAAATCGAGTGGTGAAAAAGATAAATTGACATTTTTTTCTTGTAGAATTTGGCAATGACTACTTGTTTATTTCCAATTTCAGTGGGGTCTCTGGTTCAGGTAGTCAAACACCGGTTGAAGCAAACCTCGCAGTCGATAAATTCGGGTCATGGAGGGTGACTATTTAGAGAAAAAAATACAGGAAACGTTAGTGGTTCATCGTTTCCAGTCTGCAATTGACAGCAGTTCAGGAGTACTAAAACTAGAAAATTCAGTACTACAACAAAAGTACCTGGAACAGCACTCAACCTTTTCCGTGGTGCTGTCACTCCAGAGGGCCCTGAAAGTCCCCGAGGCGAGAAACTTCGTCCACCTGCTCGTAAGACAAAAAAAAATTCCCTTCCTCTCTTCTCTCTTTTTTAATTCTTAACCTTTTGAAAGGCTTTCGATACTGGTAAGGAACTACTCGGAGTAATTATAATTCTCCGGTCCCGGGGGCCCCAAAGAAAGACCTTCCACGGGTACCAAAACGGAGCCCTGATTTCTAATGAATTAATAATTTCCTCCAAGCAGTCACAAATGGCTTTTGACACGGCCGAGAGTGTGAGAATGTAAAATGAAATCTCAAGAGTCGATGACAAACTCCACCCTGAAAATTCCATTTTACCCGCTTTTTTGGCGCAAATTAAACTGCTTCGCAAGAGCAAATTAATTTGGCGTCAACCTAACCGCACAATAAAAGGATTTGGTCGATCGAAAAAAACATTTTTACCCTGGAGGCATTCGAACTCGTCCGATGTAATTGCGCCGGGTGTTAATTCACTCGTGTCACTTAATCAGTCGCGTGCTTTTTCTTAGGTGATCGGAATATCAGATCACAGGTAACTGTTACATGTTAAAAAAAAAGAGGAAAAGGACGGAGGTTGACAAAAAAGGATGGAAACAACAGGGTCGCAATGGTGCGCAGCTTCAGCAGGACAAAAGAACTAATTTTTATGTATGTGTTTTTTTTCTCTTTCTGAAGGAGCACCTGGTGCTCTCGACGTGCACAATGGCCACAAATTGGTTTGACAAAGGGCGAGACGAACCCGAGTGGAAATTTTGCTCAATTGTCCGTCCGACCCCATGCAAGGTACCCGAAGGAACATCGCCGTGACGGAAAAACAAAGGAACCTTAGGTGTGAGAGTAATTGCGACACACTCGAAACGGATACTTGGGAGGACGTAGGTACCCGACAGAACCTTACAACTTATGGGAATTTGCAGGGAACAAAATGACAGTCATCGTACGTAGCAACAAATTCAGAGTTCCATAAAAAAATCCAAATGGTCCTACGCTATGTTTAACATACCTGAGAAAGGGAAACGCCTACGAAGGTGATTTAGTTTGGTACCTGAGAAATTTTTTCCGTGCCGTACAGGAGTTAATAACGCAATGTTAAGTCCATCCATCTCACTCGGCTGCCATATTTTTTTTTCAATTTCAATGTCCGACAAATCGATTAAAATTCGGCAATACGAAATCGATTTTCATTACGTTCATACATTTCTAGTGATACATCTCGGGTAGAGGCAGTTAAAAACTAGAAACGATACCCGGTACCCAACGTTAAATCCGCCAATAATTTTAACTACCCGCAATTATTTCACTTGTTTTGGCACAACGAATTTCAGGTACTTCAACCTGTTACGACACACAACCAATTTAAGTGCAATAAATAAAATGCAATTTCTGCCAACCAGTTCGGAATCTTAATCAATGTGGACCTCGACTAAATTTTGAAGGAGTCATACATCTTGTTTGATCGAAGCACACTCCATGATTACATGCCTGGGGATATGAAATTCGCCGCGTTGTATACAACTCATGAATCACCTCAATCAGCTGTACTTATATATATAATAATTTATTAAATTACATAAAGTCGGAGAGCGATTTGGGTCACCATAGCGCACAACCAAAAGATGAAAAGTAAAAGGTGACGTTTGTTGACCACATGGCTATCAGTGACACTACCCGTAATGTATCAGATCAGTAGATCACCACACCTTTTTGAAAGGACATTCAATTTGCTGACAAATTTAGTAGAATCGAACGCGCTTTTCGAGTCCTCATATTGAAGTATCTTGTGGATTAAATAGAACACGAGGTACACAAAAATATTTGTGTCATTGGCCAGAGATCTTTCATTGACATCTTCACCTTTTAACATGCAGAAAACACTCGTAACTTTTCGTAATATCCAACTTAAATAGATCTGTTTTGCAGGGCAACTGTACAACCTGGGAAAGTGAGTGTTTGAATTCGAGTACTAAGAAGATCATTTGAGTGGGTGAGATCAGTCCAAACAAAATCAAGTTCTTTCTCCGGTCCGATTTTTGAATGTGTGCGATTCTCAAGCGGTCCAACAAAGGCCGCTTAGCCAACGTGCCCAGCAATTCTCCTTTATTATACTTAGCTTTCACTGCCGGACTCTTCTTCCTCCCTGATCTTCTCCTTTTTCATTTAGACGTGAGAGTTACACCCATTTCGATTTTTAAATCGTGATAACAACGAAAATTCCACTCCGTAAGAATCCATTTGGAAAAATCTCATAATCTCCGGTGCAATTAATAACCCAGCACAAGATCAATTAAGTCCGAACCCCGTGAGTAACCCCCGATCGAAGGTTGCACACCTTCCTTCAGGTAGATGGCCCGAGAGGGATGAACTGACGTTATGTTTTTGGGTCTTGCTACGAAAAGAGGTGGATGGATAGATAGACAGATAGATAGAGGTGTAAACACCGGCGAGGAGAGGCTTTCCCTCACTGCCAGCGAGTTATTTTTTTATTTCGTGCGTGTAAGAATTTCCAAGTCTTCGGGTCTTCCAAGGGCCCCGGCTCTGCGAGACGAGGCAGCCATTAAAGGTATTTTATTTGATCTTTGCCTGAAACGTAGAAAAACTAATTCTGATAACGTTACTAAAAGTTTCCGGGAATCGTTTCCAAATTAGTCGACACAAACTTTAAATTGTTTTCTTCGATATGACAACATTTGAGTAACTCACGAGGACGTTTCTTTCACCATCGAAATGACAGTACCAGAGGGGAATTTGATTTTTCAACAGTTCCCTTCGTGCCTATCTGTACACCTCGCGTTTCCCCCTGGGTTGTTGGCGGCAAAAAAAGGGATGACAATCGGACCGACAAGACGTTTCCACCACTCCTGACAAAACTTGATGGAACCGTCAAACTAATGAGACGCGCGACATACGAAAAAAAAATTATTTTGTAAATTATCAGGCACGGACAGAAGTACCTGACACACTTCGATGCCTGACACGGCAAAAAATGGCAATCTGCGTGATGCACGTACCAATCCATACGCATTTAGTCACCGTATTTAATTAGTTTTCCGTGACTTTAATTAATAATTACATAGGTGATGCTGGGACACCCGAAAGTGTCGTGGCGAAAACAACGGGAACTCGGTAGAAAGGTCCGAAATACTCGAAAGGTCATTTCTCTTTTGAGTCGTACAACACCAGAGAGAGAGAGAGAGAGAGAAAAATAGTTTTTCCTTCGACTAATAAAACTATAATTCTAGGTTTTCGGGTGTTATTGCTTTATTTGTCCGCTCTCTGTCTCTTTGTTAGCCCGTGTGTCTGTCGTTGAGGAATTTCGTTCGGTACCCGGTAACCGAAGCAGATGATTTCTCTCTTTCTCGGTGATCTCCGGAGATCCACCAGTATGCATGAACGATTCCAAAAATGGAAAGAATTCAAAGGAGAAGAACAAGGTGTCTTCTCGAGATCGGTATCAAAAGGAATATAACCATAACAAAAAGATATTTCGGATCCATCCACTTGAAAAATTTTCGGGTAACAATGGGACCCACACTATGTGTGTGTGTGTGTGTGTGTGTGTGTGTGTGTGTGTGTATGTCTATATGTGTGCGTACACCAGGGTTTTACTTCTACATCTCCTTTTTGTCTTTTTCAGGATTCTTCTTTTGAGTGGCTTTTCACCCTCGTCACGAAATACTTTTTTCACCATGGGGTTTGATCGTCCCACTTCGATGGTCCTCCTTTGTTCCGGTGATTTTCTACGGATATAAACCATTCCTCGATTTGGTATGGTGTGCGTTTTGTTGTCCTTCTGCGTCCGGTCCTTTCCTCCTCTGACACTAACGCCTGGAGTTGAACTACCCCCGACATAATTAATTGTTACCATTGCAAATTAGCCGGAATGAGCCAAAGAGAAGAGCTCTACACTCCACAAAGGACAGAAGAATGAACCCGGGTTGAATTACTGTGGTACGACCAGGTGCCCGCAAATCTATTTCTATCGTAAAAATCCAATAACACCGAATTTTCTTAACGATGTGCCAGACACTTACAATAACAACTATTTCGTTCTAGTTGGCGAGGAAAACGTTTCCAATCCTTCAGATGGAACACTTTCTAATATGTTACATTACACTTAAGTTAATAGCAAATACTTCCTGCACTTTACACCTCGTTTTGAGCATGACACCTAGACCTAGACAAAGGCAATGAAGTAACATGTTGCATTTATAGCCAACTAAAAATATTATTGATTATAATCCCTATTGCAGACATAGAATCACTAAGTAATTTTATAAACGAGACACAGTCCAATTCACAGTTGTAGAATCGACCTTCCAACTCGACCTGTATGACGAATATATTGAACTTCTGTTGTAAAATAATAAAAAATGACGTATTGGCGGAAACATGCCACTCATCAATCATTCAAAGAATGGTCAAACAGAGAAGGATCCCACAGTGGGGACAAAAGAAAGGGGCTTTGATTCTCCAAGGTTGCCAGTTTTAACAATTTACTAGAATACATTCAGTAAAATTAAATATCTAAACTCAATAACAATTCCTTAAATACTTCTGCGTAGAAATTGATATTTCTTTGCTTAATTTATTTACTAGGTGAATTTGAAGTCTGAAGAAAACAGTTCCGATTAAGTGACAACAATAATATAGTTAATACGCAACTATTAAACAACATCTCTTCTCCCCTGCCCTCGAACACATCACACCTGATGGGTCTTCGTCCGAGAACCCAAGCAAATATTTGCTACAACGTCATTTGAATACTCCATTGTATTCATCAACGAGTCTTCCTGTTGATTGTTCCATTCGAAGAATACGAAATCAAACTAAAAAAAAACTGTAGAAAAAAATGTCTTTTTACGGCCTCCCCGGGTAATTTCGTGTTTATTTCAAAGGTCTAATAATTATCACTGCAAACATGAGTGGTGGTTTTATTAAGGAGATTTGTTAATGACGAACAAAGAAAGAAATAGAGCCCCCGTGAAATCACGAAAGAATAAAATCAATAGTGAACAAATGGAAAATGAAGGATGACTCAGGTTATTACGGGTAATAAAAACTCCTCAACAGACGAGAATGTGGGCCGAATCAGACTGGATGTGAAGACTAAGGACGAACACGTTTCACTCGATGTAGCCAGGCACTTCCTGAGAATATTCGGCATCGACCAGGTACAGGTACCAGGTATCGGTGGTGCACTCGAAAAAAGAAAACCCGGTGAAGTGGCGCAAACGGAAACAACTCGGGCGGGTACTTCGATTCAAAGATTTGAATCGAAAGAAATGAGTCGAACTCGTGGATAATTATCTGAGGAAATCGTGCCGGTCAGTTCTGTGGCACTATTTTTAGTGTGTCCGGCGAATCGTTAGTTAGTTGAGATAACACGGGACCAAGGTCCCATTAATACTATTGGCAAATTCTGTTCTTCCAAGTCAATTTTTATATATTACTTATATTCGTTACCTTTGTAAATTAACACGTTTTATTTTTTATAAAGTTGTTAATATTCTGAGAGAAAGTAGCCTTTCCCAACAGATCTGGACTATTGTTAAATATAATGCAACAGTTATATATTTATTTATTAAGTTACTAAATTTTACTATAAGATGTAAGTTAATTCCTGGTAAGAATTCAATAATTTCTCAATTCATTTCAATAATTTACCTGTCTTGCATCGCAAGCCCAAACCTCGCCAAAGATCATCTTGGGTACTGAATTAACTAAGCAAGGGAAACTAAATTGAACAATAACCCTGTTGAAATTTCCAAAAAAAAAGTCTTAACGGGTCGCCGAAGTTAGCGGAAAAGGACAACAAAGCGTTTCTTTTCAGGTACAAAATCAATTGAATTTGGTAACCTCAAAAGAGGATTTCGTCCCTTTCGGGGTGGAGTTCATTGCAGAGGGGTAGTTTTTTCATGGGTACAATCCACCTTTTTTCCTTTCATGTTACAAACACCTAAAGGAGAGTAAACTTAAGATTGGAAACTCTGCGAGTGAGCGTTAATGAAACTCTTAAAGAAGTAACAGTTACACCCTGCGAGAATCATCTGGTAACTTAAACAAAACTAAAACTCCATCTCTAACAAGTTGAAATGCATCTTTAAGTACAGTATAATATCAGTATAACACATCCCTTGTTTCCCGACTTGACCAAACTCTCGTACCTGACCCTTTTTTGTTTACTCCCAACCACCGTGACCTTTTGTTCCTTTCATGCATCCCGCATTTTTACCATTTCAACCATTTTCTCTTGTCATCAACTCGGGCTCTCCCCCTGGACTACGAATTTTAATTATCCAAATCGTGACTTGTGGTTTTGTCCCATTTTTAGCAAGCAACTGTTAACTTGATATAATTTTATCTACTTGAACCACCATGACACTTTCGCAGGGCATAAGACCGCCACCTCCATTGTTAACAACCCTACGAAACGATTGTTAGAAGGTGTACGGGTGAACTGCATAGCAAACTACTTGTCTAATATCTGAAAGTGTAAAATAGACTCAATAACGGTTTGACTTTTGGCACAAAACAACGATTTTATTAATTAATATTACCTTCTGATTAAGACCTATTAGTATTCCACGTTTACTTTTCCGCTAGCTCGTAACCTGAACTTAAAATTTTACACGAGTTTAACTCTTGTCTAAGCACATTCGGTTCCGTATCTGTACTGAAAATTTTCAGCTCCCGTCTTATTTATCTATTAAAGTCGGTCAGGCACACCTGTGAGTAAAACCATACACTAAATTGTGGAAACCCAAGGCACAGGGTCTGAAACCTCAGATTCGAATTCGGGCCGGGTGCTTATCAGCGCCGATAAGCGAGTACGGCAACGGGTACTGACTGGTCACTCCATCTCAGATTGTTCGCGACACACGACAGGACACCTGCCAAATTCACATATTTTCTAATTCGGGTCACCTTGGCCGAAAGGCGTAGGAGCGACAAGGCTCCCCTGCCCCTTGCAAAATAATAATAATAATAATAATAATTTAATTTAGGGTACATTCGCACGGGGGGGCTCTGATTTAATTTGAATTTCGGTCACACTCTTGTGTAAGTTATTGTGAGGTTCCCGGTGTGATAAAACGCACACGCACGCACAGGCACACGACAATTACCGTTTCATACGCATCTTGGAGCCCCCCCAAAAAAATTCCCCGGGGGCGCCTAGGTACTCCCCGTACCGGGTGGGTACCACTTTTGGGAAGTAGGTAACACCACCGACACCAAGAACAACACCATCGACATCATTAAACACTGAAACTCATGTTTTTAATAATCAACGTTCTAACCCAGATTAGTCATTTTCTTTTTTTTTATTAAAAGATAAAAATCAAAAATTAAAACACAAACTGGAATTGATCGATTCACATGATGGTTAGAAATTTTTTTCGGTTCGGTTTTTACGGGATTTGGTGAAAGGCCACTTCTCCTTTCCCCCAGGAAAAACCAGGGCGGAATTTTGTTTGACTGCATGTCGTAGCAATTTTACTCTGACTATCTGCCCGTTACTGTATAGGGAAAACGTTAAGAACATCGGGAAAGCCACCACGTCAAGTAACTGTACTCCTTTTAATCAAATTTGAGTCGAGGAGGCGAGTTCAAAGGACGACAATCCTTTGTCACGAGGAAAACAATGCCTCCGCAATCTTCATGAAGCTAACCAACCCTGGGGGCTTTAAGAAAAATTTAAAATAGACACTTCACGGGTAATAATAAGAATTAAGGAGACGGGTAGTCGTTCTGGGGGACTTGTTAAATTGAAACTGTCCCTTCTTTTCAATTTTTGAAACCCAAACCGCAATAAAAACCTCAAAAAAGGACTGCCGTACCTGACCCAGTTGGAACAAACGCTCTTGAGCTATCAAACGGTGCCCCTTTTTATTATATACGTTTTTAACATTGCCTTCCAAGAAATTTATTTTTGATGTTTGGGTTCCAGGAGAAAAGTGTGCATGTGTCTTGGGGTGGAATTCCCCAAAAGGATCAGTCTGATTTTCTCTCGATTTGATCTCTTCGATCATCAGCAAGGAAATTTGGAGAGTTGGATTTGAGGGAAAGATCGCAAGCCTTCATTTTTGGTGTTTACACCTCAACACCAACAAAAAACTACACAAGCTGTTTAGGTTTTTTCGCTTTCTTTGTTTTCAAAAGAACCACTTTCGCGTCCTGTACGAGTCTATCGAACCTTTTCATCCTGGAAGCAGAAGTTATGTATGACAACAAAGAAAACCTAGAAGAAAAGTCAAATTTCATTTTCCGCTCGCCTGAGACTTTGATTTCTTCTAGCCAAACTCAAAAATTTCCTCCTGCCTACATCTACTACAATTTGAACTTGATTTTCACATGGCTTTCGTTACATTCCTCTTTAATGAACTTGGAGAAAACAAGAAGAAATATAAAAGAGAACAAGAAAAGAAACCAAGAAGAACTCAATTGGAGTGTTAACATCGATGAATTACAAATAAAATACATTTGTAACATTCCAAAACCAGATTTTCTTCCCTTTGAATTATCTAGGTTTTCATCTTAATTGCTCTTACTACTAATCTTTAGATCCTTACTACTTTTCTACTAGTAATTAAGTAGGATAGCATGTGAGAGGTCCCAACAGCACGCACGGGGTGCACGATCAATTCATGTACCGTATCCTTTAAGAATCTCACATTACGCACTGTGGCAGTTCCAGACGTTGCAATCAATCGAGTAGTCAAAACATTAGATGAATTAAAAGTCCATGCCAACGATCTCTGGTCACTCACACAAAGTTCATCTACTGGGATGAGACGATACGGCAGGAACAGTACAAGGAGTAGAAACTTCAATGTCCCTTTTGTCGTAATCAATAAGCCGTGCATAACGGGGGGGTGTTGTGCACCCGGGCGATTCCTAGTGAGTCATTGTACAAGAGAGCACACAGATAGTACGTAAGATGTGCAGAAGGAGATGAAACGGAATGAAAGAATAAACAAAGCAAAAGTTTCCATTAATGGAATTAACAATCAATGGAGAACAGAAAGTGACAAGTAGGAGTCATCTCTCACAGTTCAGTGGAACATTTCTCAGCGGAAATTCACTCAACAGGAGCAAGAAGTTGAAGAACGGCTTCCAGTCTGATTTATGTCTCCGGGAAAGCTTTAAAATGGGAAAAGCGTGAAAAGCAAAAGAAAAGAAACAATAAAGCTTAGGTTGTTTTCTCGTGCGCTTCTTTCCCGGCGCAAAAAGTTGGATTTTTTTCGTTTGCTACTACGTGCAAATCCGACAAGTATAAAAATACACGGGTCAAAGAGTAATTTCTAACGTTGAAACAAGCATGTTCACGCTGATGCTGAACACTCGTAAAACGGATTAAGTGCAGTGAATATAAAATAAAATCAATTTATCATTCGACCCGTTCGCAGCCATGAATATTTTATAGCTGGGGCTTTAAATTACATTAAACAGGAATCTCACCGAGGCAGGATGCCACACCACCGTGGTCTCCTCACTACACCAACTACTGCAATGGAAATCGTCTTTTACTTACCTGAAAAGAAAAAAATAAAATAAATAAGTAAAATACTCTCGTCGGAGATACCCGGGAAGGCAGGGCCCAAGGCGAGTACCCAAGGTCTGTCACCGAATCGTCAAAAAACAAGTAAGAAATAAATTTCAATTATGAGACATGTTTATATTGTTCCCTGTTCTAGTTTTAATGAAGAGACAATTCCACGAGGACCACACAAGTTAATTGTGACCGGTCTCTCTCTCTCTCTGTCCTTCATCTTTCATTTTTTTATGGACAACACGGATGAGTACCTGAGTACATCAAGAGTACACCGAGATACTTTAAAATACTGAAAAATTACGTGTGCAACAAAAAGTCTAAGGAAAAACTCCAATAGAAAAAGTAGACGACCGAGTATTTCTAGGATTCAATCTTTTTTTTTCTAGGGCCGATTGACGGACGGACTGTAGACAATTCGAGTCAGCAAAGGAGAGTAGAAATTAGCAAAATAGACGTGAAGAAAGGAAAAAGCACACGCGTACACACAAACACCACGCACAACTGTAAACTTGTATGTTGTTGTTGTTGTTGTTGTTGTTGAATAGGATCCGAGATGCCAGATTGCCAGATTGCCAGGACCCTGAGAAAGATCATTGACCAATCCCTTCTCATAGCCATCATTTGTTAAACCGGTACCTCGACTTCCAGCACATATTCATTCTTCCAAATTATTACACCGCTTCGTCCATTTTTCCTTTTTACATCGGAATTCTGTTTTTTTTTTCGTCTCACTTCTTCTTCCTTCTACAGCTAATTAGGTTCTCAATGGTCTCCTCCAAGTACCGGGTACCACCGCTCTGTCTGTCAGTCTGTCTGTCCGACTAACTTATGTTAGTCTTCCGCACTTTGACCGCAAACGTAGCCGGCCGCCGATTGTTCCGTTTGTTTTATATTCGACCAGTGAACCTTTTCTAGTTTCTTTTATTGCACGGATTCGCCTCACCGCATCGTTTGTGAAAAGGTCCGTCCGAAAACAATGCGGATTTCCAGTTAACATCCTTACCCGGGTACCCGTAATTAACTTCATTTACCACAAACTTTTGCAGAATGTTTGATTTCATAACGGGAACGAAGTGTCACGTCTGAGACACGGAACACCTGGGAAACAGCATAATGTTCCCTCTGAAAGACATTAACCTATATCTTCTGGAAATGAATGGGAGAAATTTCTTGGATGGTGACTGTATAACACGGATATGCACTAAGCAGTTTCTTATACACAGGAAGTGTACATATATAAGTACAAAACAGAACATTTACTTTCGATACCAAGGAAAAGGACCAAGGTGCGGGTTACGGGAACCCTAGCGAGCACTAACCAACAATTCGAGTCATCCTACTTCGTAATTTGTCTCATGGAAAGCCAAACTTGCGCATTGCAGCACAAAACTCACCACGGGTACCTTGGGCATTAGCCTCAACTTGACGCCGGCTAACAAGTACCATCTCTTGGCTTTCATCCGTGGCTCTCAACTTACAATAGTCGGAGAGTTTCACGTCGGCGATGTCATGTGTACAACATGAAACGGAAAACTGCAAACATCACCACCAAGAATTAGTGTTGAGCTTTTAAAATAATTGAAATGAGCAACCGTGCGGTGTTTTTTTCTCCGTTCGCTTGGCGACCGATTGAATTCCCACAGGCGAAAAACGATGAGGCATCAATTGAAGACATTCATGGTTCCTAGAACGTGGAAATAGACTCGACGGGTGCCTGTAGCGTGCAAGTAAATACAAATTGCCCATATTGAATGGGAAAATCCGGTTGTGAAACTCGTGTGAGCAAAGGAGTGCATAGAAAATAATTAAAACCCGGCGAGATGTGTTACTTTTCCTTTTGCACTTTTAAATTATGTTACAACTCGGTTTAATTGGATTAATTAAATTCGTGATTCTGTCATAATGAAAGAATAATAATTGTTACACTCTGTGTGTGCCTCAGAGTCTCCTCCCCAAACCTACACCTGACAACACAACTCAACTGTGCAACATCACAAGTTATTACACAGCTTAACGCTTTCATTATAAGTTATTATAACAAAGTTGAAACTCAGAGGTGTGAGGTGTTCACTTGTCGGGAATGTGCAGGGTGGCGACAGGTAACTGGTCTGCAGTGTTGCACACATTTAAACAATCCACGACTCAGATAACAAACTTCTTAACGTGAACTCACATATTCTTTAGGTCTAAATATATATCATTTCTCACTTTAGGCACAGTTCACCCCTTAAACATCACACTTGTACTGTTTCAGCAGTGGTGTCAAGTCGTAGGCTCTTAAGGGTATTGTATCTTTGTACTACGTTGCTTATGTCCCAAATTTTTTCTTCTTCGAAATCAGGTTCCTAACTACACCAAATGACGCGGATGAGTACGAGTGGGGGATAATGAAAGAGTAACTACAAAGATGTGACCACATGAAGTACATTTTTGTCTGTCTCTTTGTCGGAGATGCTAAGATAATCATCTTTTACTTTCGAGCCAATTAGACCTAGACCCTACGTCCATAGAGCCAGCATCCTAAGACCCTAGCATCTACGGTGCAGAAACAACGTAGATTGTCTTTGGATTTTTTTTCTGAATTAATTTGTCTGCCTTTGACGATGGAAACATTTCCACATTTAGTCACTGTTGCGTTCCATTGTTATCATTATATCCTGTTCTCTCTCTCTCTCTCTCTCTGACCGCAACCTTTGGCCGGAAAAAAAGAAGCAGGACAAAAAAAGCACATTTGACCCCAAACCATTGAAGAATTCAGACAACCACGGGGGTAGTTGAGTTAACTTTTTTTTGCTTCCTGTCACTGGAAGTTCGACAAAATCCAACTCCTCTCCGGAGGAACAATGACAGAGTTCCACACTGTCCGTCGACACCACCTTCTTCTTCTTCTTTTTCTTGCTGAGGACACAATGGCGGGGAACCCAAAAGAATTCGAAAAATTTACTTTATTTTAGTTCAAAGGTATTCGATTACAGTGTTCGGTCTCATTTCAACGCGTTTCCCCAACTTTACTGTTTTTTCGGTCCTTTTTGTTTTTAATAAAAGTTATTAAAATTTAAGTAACGGTTCTGTAAGTTCCCTGGAAAGGTATACTGGTCGTCCAGAGATGAAATAAGGAAACCGGTCAAAACGAGTACTCGTCTGCGGGGTTGTCAAGACGGGAAACAAAACAACGAAAAAAAAACAACAGTGAAAAAGGCACAGAAGGAGTACTCGTCAAGATGAGACAAAAAGGCGAGTGACTTTGGTGGGTCCCAACCGTTCCAGGCAATTAGGAAATACTTTCAAAGCACAACTGTTCTTTAAAGAAGTACTCAACAATTCCTTTAGCACTTTTTTGTGGCTTTCGGTTCCAATCCGCCATTTTCCTTTCCTTCCAGCGTCAATTAAAACATCTGCCCACAACGATCACACAACTTCTAACAGAACTGTGGTACCCGTTGATGTGAGGTACCCGGCAAAAAAAAAATAAAAGAAATGAGAAACCTCAACAGAGTCCAGGGCCTCCGTCCAACGGCCTTATTTATTCTTCGAAATTAATAACCATTAATTTCTTCCGCTCCCTTTCGCAGCCAAAATAAAATTTCATTTCTCCTTTTAATTAATAAAAGCAATTAGCATTGCTTATTGATTGAAATTTTAATTGGAAGAAACGTCAGAAGACATAAGATGACGATCGAACTGAAAGAGTCGCAACAAAACGAAGGAGGAGCGCAAATGAAACAGATATTATTATTTTTTGTTATTTGGAACGGTATTTTATTGTTCCGGCGCGATTCATTGGAGAGAATAGGTGACCGAAAGGTGAACCTGAATGGCCAGGTACGGTCTACGTCTGCGATAGATAAATTTGAAGACGCAGAAAAAAGTGAAAGAAAGAAGAAGAAGAAGAAGAAGATGGGCGAAGAAGAGGCTCCAGTCACATTATTTTTTTTTCTCGCCCGTACCTGAAAGAGTTCGAGCCGAAGCCAGGCACGGTCATTTCTCCAGGTTCTCTTCAGGCTCGACACTATGCCGAGGAAGAATGCATATAATCGGGTTTTTGCGCATGCGCCAACGGCTAACCTTGACTCCTAACGAGACACATGAAAATTATACTCGGCATCAAGGCTGTTATTATTATTCCTTTTCCCCTTTTATTCCTTCATTTATTCATCTCGCGGCCAGTCAATGTCCGACTTTTTCTTTTAAATCTACTGCCACGACCCGCAAACGACCGCTGCCAGCGAAAACTCTGCTTTTCCTGCCCGACTCTCATTTCAATTTTGCTAACTTTTCAGTCGAATTTCCCGGGATGACCGTGGAGTTCGATTTCATTTCAGGCACGGGAAACGGTCGTTGACGCGTACCCAAGACCGGAAACGAACCTACAGCTGATTCTAATGGCATAATTTTCATTCAAAAGCGAAAAGGTTGTTAACTACAAAAGAAGTTACAACTCCGATGCTTTTCACTTGAGCCATTGTTTTGGTTTGTTACACTCGACAGGAAGTGACCATCGGTAATTCACCGAGTGCAAATTATTCTTCTCCTATCCAATTTCTGATCGTTTTCCCATCATCGAAGTTGAACAAACCCAAGTTCGTCGTAGTTGCATGTCTCCTACTCGGGACTTCAACTACATTCACAGCAGACGTCACTTTGACGTGTCTTCTTCCGGCTACTCTCTGATAACGTGCTCCGGTACCTTACCGTACTTCCATCGTACTTAAATATTTGACAAACCCATAATCACATTATACATATACCTGGGACTTACGTAACTCAATTTATTAACATAGGATGGACACACCGTTTCCCCGGAAAGTTTCATCCCCTTTGGCTAATTCCTTTGTTATTCCGATGAGAACGTCCCGTCAGGTTTCTGATAAAAACCTGTTTCGTGCGCTTTTTTGATGGGGGGTCTTTCTCTCTCTCTCCCTCTCATAGTATTTCAGGTGTGAATACACATCACGTAGATCTTCACGATGAAAAAATTAAAAACAAAAAAAAAAACTACTTCCACGATTTTGAAAGAAACAATGTTGTGTGTGCTTTAGCATCGTTATCGAAACAATCGAAGCACTTTCGACTACAAAGACGTGTTCGAGGGTTGCCCGAAGGTAAGTAAATGTACACCGGTCACGCGAAACATGCTATTTCTATGGCATGGAGGGTTGTGTGAGAACGAGATGGCGTTAACCTTATTATCTAATAGCGCGGGAGGAAAAAACAGAAACGTAAAAACGATCTATTAAACGAGCATAAATTCCGATTCTGACTATTTCCGCCAACTTCCTAGTCTTAACTTCTCCAGGAAACAATCTCGTTGGTGTAAGTCACTTCTCCGCAGCAGTTTGCACCACCGTGAGCACACCAACCAGAAATTCCTATATCGTAAAAGCATGCGAGTCAATTATTACGCAACTCGGGTGCCCAACATTTAATTAAGCCTGGATAATGCCGGAATTATTGAAATTACAAACAAAGGAAATTACAAATGAAAAGGTAGACAATGGCGGACACGTACCTTGCCGGAGCAATTGAACCTGGAAATTTCAGGGCGAATAAGGTTTCAATTTATTTATTTACGATGCACGAACGCACGGCCATAGAAAATGATTTCCTTTTTATGTTTGAGCTACTGACAACTTTACTTTTCTGTTACTTCGATCTTCGTGCCTTGAGGTTTCCTTCCTCACACTCAGGGATTTATTTTCTGGTTTGCTTCACTCCAAACATCACCGTCCCGAATCTACGCGTACCACAACACCAAAAAACCTATTACAATTTAACGAGTACAAAAGAGAAACAGACAAATTAGAAAGAAAAACAAAAACTTTTACTATTGAAACGTGTCCTTAAATTATGTTATCAATTACAGGAAGCAGTTTCTATGAGTACTTTAAAGTTACCATTAACTTGTGCAAGTTGACTACCACTACAACCGACACCAACTACCAACTCAGAGTTACCATTCATTTTATTTGTTTTTTTTTCCTTTAAACATTTTTATTATTTTACACACTGACAGAAGACCCGATGCTCAACATGACCGACCGTTTTAATTATGTAACCGCGTCACTCAATAAAGTTAATAAAAATAATAAAATAAAGTGAACACAAGTACTGCTGCAAGTGCTTGTTTGATGTAAATCCTTCTTGTTTGGCTAAGTTGTTTCTTATGTTGCACCTCGGAGGAAAACGTTTTGGTATTTCGTACACAAAAGATCATGTTTCCCCATTTTATTTCCAAGACTCCACGCCCATATTCTACTTTTTCATAGATCTCTCTCTATCTATCTATCTGACAAAATTAATAAAAATAACGATGGGATGTCGTAGAGGTCCTCCACCCTGGGAGCCTCTGCGTTATCGGTCGTCTGTCAAATGATGTGTGTCGATCGAATTGTCCTTCCTCCGCGTAGTCCCTTCATCAATCAGGAGAGTGGAGATGAAAACATCCGTGCCAGTTAGAAGAAATCGATTACAGATAAAATTGATGTTTGATTATCCGACATCACACAGGCCTCGACACCGAACATCAAATATTCGGCTGTCATTCCCATACTCATTGTTACGGTCTCTTCTTTATCCCTTGCCGGTGGGTAGTAGTAGTAGGGTGGGTGCACGTAAGCAGCGACACTCAGGTACCAGCACGGGTACCTTCTGAAAGAACGCCAACTCTCTTCATCACGTAAATGGCAATTCATCTGACGTTGCTCTGCCTCCTTTCACGTACTCTTTCTTATTTTATGTTTCAGAGCTTCTGGCTCATCTTATTTATTGTTGGACAATTAGATTACTTCTTTTACTGTCTTCCTCGTGAGGAATGTCTGCCAGTGTTGTTCTACGCCTTACGCAAAATTAATTTACCCTTTTCAACCGTACGCAATACCCGTTATTCTTCTTATTCTTTCTTTATTACTTCGCGCCTACATCGTTTGCCCTTTTCGCTTTTCTTGTTCCAATGATCATCTTCTCTTAGCCTTTATAGTTCGGTCGTTAAACGGTAATAATTAGAGATTTATCTAGTTATACATGTTACCATTGACTGCCTGCCTGCCTGCCTTGTTCGAGTCTTCCATACGAGCCCCAAATATTTGTGATTTAATTTCGAAGTGGCAAATGGACGCTCAATGACAAAACCCATTAAATTTCCAACATGTTTAAAAGTTTCAACTTATTTTCCAACTTAAACTATTGGAGCTTGGTTTGATCGTATCTGGGTATTTTGGTGAATAGTTCCAACAAACAAATCGAATTCGTTCGTGATGTAACAATGCGGTTGTGAGTCTGACAACACATTTACAACGAGTATTCCTCTACTGTACTTTCCAAACCGTAATATTTAACCTTACAACTTATATTTCCAACTGTAGAGGTGTGTGTGTGTGTGTGTATGTGTCTCAGACCTACAAGAATTCGGCGAAACTGAAGGTGAAAGACTGTTGAAATAGTTTTTCTTATGTACGATAAATCACGACACACGTAACTTACGAACGGAACGGACCGATCAACAATAATGTGAAAAACTATAAACATTTAGTAAAATGCTTTTGCACTTTGTGCATAGCACGGAGCGCTCAGAGTTTCAGCACACAACACTATCAAACCAAGAAGTCAACTTCTTCAAGGAGGCTTACGTTACGAGACGTGAACAAGTCCATTCAACAATACAAAGGCCATATTAACACTATAATACTAAAGCTGTGAAAAATAAATATCGTTTTACAATCTAATAGCAAATATTTAATTTATTCTTACATGTATTATGTACGACTAAAAATAAAATAAATAAACGGGGATGTATTTTAGTGCATTACACAATTTTACATACGTAATATTACATATTAATATTATAATATGTGAGTTACATTTTCCTGTATAATTTTATTAATAATTTTATTTGGTACCAACGTGAGCGTTGACGGGATTGTATTTTCAGTTTGATAGCTTTAATAATACATTTTGTATTAATGAAATAAATGAGTATGACAAAGTAGAAACATCACAGGTATCTCCCGCGTAAGGGTAAAATTCCTCTCAAAGTATGAGTGTCATGGCAGAAGGTTTGAGACCCGGACTTAGATGAAGAATGCAACCTCAAGATAAGATTATGTCTACTATTTAAATGTACACATTATTCCTATATATAACGTGGGGAGTTAATTTCCATTGAAATTTATTAGAGTCTGACCTTCAGCAAGGGATAAAATCATGTAACTAACAGTTGCACGAACTACAACGAAAACAAATTCACATTCCAACTTCTTCGGGCGGTTAACAAAACTGTTGGAACACACTCGGGTAATAAATAAAGACATTTCACCACACACACGCGACTTGTTCATCCGAAATTACCACCGCGACCGATCTAATTATGAAAAATGTCTACTTCTCTTACATAGTCTAATCTGAAAGGTTAATTAGACCGGCCATCAGCAATTCACACAAAGTCAACTTGTCCTTTTTACCACACGAGAAAAACAAATGTGTCTTCGTCCACTACGAAAACTATTATTATTGAATAACCTAATTGAACATCAACAACCATAAGTTCTTTGAATGAATACGAGTTGAGTTGAGTTAACTTGAGTTACACAGCCTCCGACATTTGACATTAAGAGGAAAATAAGAAGGCAAAAACAAGTGAAAGGTGGGAGGATCCGAACGGGAGCTCTCATTTTGCCGCAGTTAAGAGTTAGTTATTGCTTTTTGCTCTAAAGTCACAGGCACAAGAGACACGCGCATGGGAATTGCCTGTTTATCGTTGCTGGGGTTATCGACGACCATTTCAACGTAGTGGAAGTTCAAGTTCGCACGACAGCTTTAAAAGTCCAGCATTTCAGAGAGAAAGTTGATGTTACACAAAACACCAAATTCCCAAGTTCAAGAGACCTCAAAAAGGCACTGAGAAGGTGACCGAATGAAACTAAAAAACCACCAAACATCTGTGGCAGGGATAACTTATTTCGTCTATTCCGTTCCAGGGAAATGATAAAAGATAATTGGAATGTCAACCGAGTACCTAATATCGATCCACCCTTAAAAGATGTGAATTAACCTCTTGAGTGAATTCGAAAAAAAATCAGGCTTTAATGGGAGACGAGGGATGAATTTAAAATGCACTGCTTCGGCGGCACTTTAAATGGCTGATACCAAACCATTTCTCTAGGAATTCAACCATTCCCCCTGGTTTTTTATATTTTATTTATTTTTCTAGGCAATTATTTTCGGTCCGACAGAGTGTAAACTATAAATCTATTGTGGAAAAAAGTAGAGAATGGTAAAGAATGATAATTTCCTGGATTCCGGGTTAGACACCTGAATGTAACTAGTACAACTCATGTTGTGATTCGATGAAGGGCGAACACATCACACTACCACAGTATTAAATCACTACAAGTGAATGTTCACAAGTACATCCGCAATCACAGGAAGTTGGGTCAACTGTACCCCACCTCGTGCAGTGATTTAGTGTTGAGGAAAATCGCGATACAACAATGCTACATCACTACAAGCGACTTCAAAGTTCACAACCCCCGGAATACGTGTCCGTGTCCCACAACTGACACGGATGTCTTTTAACTTGTACTCTTGTGTGATGCTCATTAGTCGTCGCAATTATGCAAAATATCACAAGAAGAATATACAAAATGGCGCCTTCTCATCTACTGACCTCACTCCACTTCACACGTACAAAATTCCAATTCCGTTTGACTAGAAAATTCCACAGGGAACACTTGAAGCTGAAAGAATTTTCTAATTTTATTAATTTCTAGTGAAGGGATCAAGTGGTGGAGAGCAGCTCGAGCGCTGAAGGTAAAATTAACATTTTGAAAAGCGTAAGAAGTGGCTGACAAGTAAATGAAGAGGAACCGTGTTTTGCAGAGAATGTTCAATTTAAGCGACAACACAGGAATAAAGCCAGAGGTAATGTTGAATTCAACACAGGTACGGATAGTTCGAGTTTATGGACATTCAGAGGAGTAGAGCAGTGCACGAAGCGTTTGAGTCGAAGGCTTTTGAATGTAATGGAAGCAGCTGAATCTACGAGAAGGGTAAGTAGCCTGAGGTAACGTCAAACTGAAGATGGAAAATAGTGATAGACAATGCAGCAGAGAGAAACCTACGAAGGTACGGGTGGTTGTACCACAGGTACGACGACTTAAGGGCATTCGTACAAGAAACTGCGAAAGGTACGTGAGTCCTTATTTGGCCGGCACCAACAAAAAACCAAAGAGAACTGCACACACAACATCAACATATGGAAAAGGTCGAAGTGACGTGCACCGGAGCGATGAGTTAGTGTGGTGCCATTACGAAGTCAAATAATACGAGAAACGAATTGTGAGAGTCATTCTCGAACCTGAAACTGGTTGAAGGGAAAACTTCAGGTATGTCGGGTTGTGTCGGTTCCCTATAATTTGTCATTCGCATTTGGTATCCTCCCCTGAAATGATTCAAATCCGGACGAAAATGACTCATTGTTGACTCCAAGAGTTGGTGTACACCTGCACTACACCGTCACATATTCTGCGTTGGCCAAACTAGAAAACCGGCGAAGACTGCTGACCAGGTAAGATTTCGTGAGTAGCGGAAAGTGAGTGGATGAGGATGATGAAGAAGGCGGATGATGCAGAAGAGTCACAAATCAAATTTGGTAGAGGATCCTTAGGAGTAACCTTATGAGTAGGGTAATTATGAACGAGCACCGAGTTCCCTTCGCCGGAGGAAAGTTGGCTCATTGAAAAAAGGTCGACCCGAAAGGCAATTCTCATGCGGTTCGACCTGGGGTCCAAGGGTCTCACCACCGGCTACGAGTACTTACATTGGGTTAGTTGTGTTCCAGTGAACGACGAAGTTTTTCGTGCAGTCGCTCCCCGTCGACAGCAACACAGTCTCCAGACAAACTAACAAAACTACTGAGAGCAGAGACGTAGACGAGTACGTCGACCCAACTAGGGGTATGTTGTTGCTGCCTCGACTCGAGGCATTCGTCGAACATCCCAAACTGGACCTGACGTTCGGCCGAAATCCTAGGGCCATGTTGACACACCACCGATCACTTATCCAATTCCACTTATTTTCCTGTCTGAGACACCGATACCTCAGACTATTTTCCGGATAAAGGGTAATTCACTTGCCATTGCGGCTGGATACTTGCGCGTACCTACGGACGAAAACGCGATTTTTTGCCACACTCGGGTGGTGGCTCTACCCCAGGAGCGCCGGCAAAGGGTTGCCTGTCGCGCTGGTATTCATTTTTTCTTTGCTTCTCTCACTTGAACAATATTACCAACAACAACACTTTATGAAAATGGAATTTTCAATGTGGGGTGAGACGAAATACTTGTTGAATTAAAACGAAGTATCAGGTACGCGTATACTACCTGGCGCAGGTTCGAGAGAGATACACGACTAATATTTAACAAGATAAGGAATTCTTCGCGCGGTTTAACAAAACAAAAAAATTAACAACAGAATAAAAGTGAATAATTCGTGGCCGTCAACGGCCCTCTTTCCGTTACTCAGATGCGCGAACTCTCAAGATGGCTACGCAGCTACTAACCCGACCTTTTTCTAAAGCCAACAAACAAACCAAAATGAGCGCCCCTACCGACGACTATTCGAATTAAAAAAAACTTGTTTATGCCATCAGAATGGCGGAGGCAGACGACGACGACGACGACGACGACGAGGACTACGACGGCATTTCGAAGGAGGCTTTGCCAATGGCTGCCACAGACCATATTCTCTGAGTCACCGTAACTCTTCTTCTGTTTATCTATTTTATCTATTTTCTATTTGATTCTTATGGTACTTTACGCGGGGGGGGGGGGGGGGAGGAGAGAGAGCAACGTCCCTTTCACTTCGACTTCATTTGGCACCAACGAACGAATGGAGGTCTTGTAATTGTTGTCTTTCTGACGCATTTCATCTAAATCGGCATTCATAAACTAGTTGCTCTATTTCCTAGTTTTTTCGGTTTCCGTTGGGCTACGATTCGTGTTTTTCACGACTCTTCCCATATTAACGTGTCCTTGCCCGCGCGAATAGAAGTCCTTTGGATTTGTTAGGCATGTGCCGCGTCCGGGTCCAAGTCCTGGACTAATTTTACACCTGTGGGTGTCTACAACTTGTAAAAGACAATACAGCCATGGTGCCATGCCTTTACGTATGTCACTACTGGACCGATCGATGGCCTGAAACGACTCGGGCCTATTACACCTCCTTCAACACCAGGTTCCCTACGCTAGACCACGTAGACCGCCATCGTTTTCCTCAAAATAAACTCTCATCTTATTGATGAGGGAAGCTGTTTTACGAGCGAAGAAAGCTAATTACTTAAGTGCATCACCAACTATGGTTCCGTAAAAGTGGGACTCTCGCGTAAAAATCGTAGGCCTTCACATAAATATTCTCAACTCACACAACCAACACTTCTCAATTAAGTCTGGGTCTCCAGATAACACTTGGTGTGTTTGTTTAGGTTGGAACTTGGGGAGGAGACACCTCCGGTGGTTTTCCATTGTCTTCTTCGCGAGGAACCAGAAATGTTTGCTTTGTCCTGAATAAGTTAATTTGTTACCTTGTTAATTGAAAATAAGTTTTGACAGACACAGATGTGTTTAATAGTTTACTTTGGTGAACTGCAATAAGTGCATTCGGGTGGTAAGTGGCGACAAGAACTTTCTGGTCCTACGGCTGGTGTCCAGCCTCCCGCACTGACCGGTTCAACTCCTCCTGTTCGTCATCTCCTCCACTTCATCACCTGGGGTTCCAAAAAGGTTCAAATACCACCCCTTAACCTTCTGCAGGACCCAGGCCAACCAGAAACCAGGGGACATGTCGTCATCCTCTTTGTTCGTCATCTCAACGGTTTCATCTTCTTCTACTTCTTCTTCATCCCCTAATCATCTTTTTCCTTTTCTTCCTGGTTCTTTTTCTATCATGCTATTTTGTTCCGCTTCATCCTTCCCACTGTATTCTCTTACTTTTTCCTAATCCAGGCCTTCTAATCCATTTTGTTTAACCACGGCTCTTTCTTCTTTCCTCATTCTTCTCTATCCCAAATCTCTTTTGTATAATCTTACTTTTAATTAACCTCCTCCTCCTTCTGCTCCTCCTTGTTCCCTTCTTATTGTCTACGTTCTCTTACTGTTCTCTACGTATCTTCTGATTACCTCCTCCCTTTTACTTTTTTCAGTTCTTCTTATTTCCGCTTCTTACAGTTCTAATACGAACCTTTTCATTGTCGACCTTTACCTTGGAGGCACTCCATTTCTTACCAAGTTTGTCACCGTAGTCCCCCAGGGTAAGTCAAAGACTAATGAGGTTTATCTTTACTGTCAAACCGTAAATAATGTATAGAAATGCCATGGAGATTTAGGTTCGCTAACATCGCACTTATCAAAGTCATTAGAAATACTATAAAGTCATCGGTTTAAAGCGTTGCACAATCCTCCGTCACGTTGCACACCTTGGACAAACCGAACTGTACAAAACGTGAGCTCAAATCAACTTTTACATAATAATAATTATTATTATTATTGATTTTGAGATTTGCTGTGAAAATGAAGATGTTCATACCGATTTGAATAGCTTAGAAAGTAACACAAATAAATTTTACTTTTACGTGAATAAAAAATAAAGTTGTTAGACTCAAGAGTTGTGAGGACATTCGTTTACAGTCGTAAATTTTCACCACGGTTGGGTCAGGTGAGAAGGGTACCAACCGAGAATAAACAGGTGAGAGTGTCTCCCAGGAAAAATAATAAAAATCATTCAATTAATGAGAATGAAAGCTGTGGTCATGTAACAAATGGAAAGTCAGTTGCATATTAAGCATCATGACAAGTTCTCAAGTAAGTTCGGAAAAACAGGTAAACGAGTAAAAATCGGTCAGGTAGGGTTGTGTCACCCTGTGCTGTACCTATGCAATGCTCCACATGAGACTACTTCCCTAACGTTTTATAAAACTGTATGGGAATGTCAGTTTCTCTTTGGAAACGACTCACATTTTGTTTTACGACAGAGGTGGGGAGAAACCTAAATCCGCCACTGCACGTGCACATATTCCGCGCAATTGATACTATTATAGGAGGCAATAAAATATTTCCTTATGTCTTTTTGTATACTTTTTAAACTTCGGTTGCTGCCTATTTTATCAAGAGCAATTCAATTTGAATTCAACTTTAAAAGCTTCTTTCTGCTTGGATGTTTAATATTATTGATGGAAACCTCTGAAAATTTTACTTTTTACTGCTTCGCATTTTAAACTTTGTTTATTTACTATTTTCCGTTAGTTTTATTTTCTACTTCCGCCACATATTCCTCCACATTCATACATCCGCACCACTCTTCCGACCATCTCATAGACCATAACCAAAGGTACACTAAGGGATCACAACACATCACGATCACGATCACCCAAAGCGAACCTGATCGGTACAAAAAGAAGTTGCAAATGTTGAAAAAAAAATCCACTTATTTGAATGGAGTGATAAGAAAGTTGTTTGGCCGTGAGAGGCGGCAGATAATTACAAATACCAGTAACATAATTTGTTAATTTGTACCCAATCTAATTTATATACATAATTACTAATTTATATGCATTGCCACCCCACCTCCCCTTCGAAGGAACGGGCGGCTATGACCATTAAAGAGCGTTTACAAATTCCGCTCAATTGACATTAATCAACCTACAACTAGGGGGTGGTTCCTCAAAAACTATTTTTCGGTCAGACATCACAACCATCGAACACTTCCTTACCAAAGACGTGGTGTGACGGGCAAGGAGTGGTACGGTACCTGACGTAAAAGTACGACTTTGCACCAAAGAAGAAAATAGAAATTTTTTCTGTTAGGTAGAATGACTTTTGTACTGTTCGCCATTTATCAGATAAAATCTCATATTGGGATGTATGGCTTTCTACGGTCATTTCCCGACTATTTTCTGACTCATAAGAGAAGTTCATAATAAAATATGACAACATAAGTTAAAAGAATAACTAAATAGTACGCGAACCAGGCGAATCCTCAGACGGTGTCCGCTGCCTTCCTGACAGAAATGACGCAACGCATGTGTTGACAAACTTTGCCACTAGGAAAAAAACATTCATGATGCTTGACTTGTAAGTGATATGTTCCAGACCACAAGAAGAAAAAAAAATAGCACGGTGGAGACATGGAAGAATGACTCTAAAATAGAAATAGAAAATGAAAGCAAAATAAACAAAAAACATATCGAAATATTGGTATACATGTGTATATATATTAACATGAATTGATGTAGTCAAGTTCCAACCGTTTCGTTCCGAATTTCAGGGCTCAGAGCAGTACCCAGGTAGTTACCTCTTAGTTAGCTAAGAAACAACGGCACAGTGGGTTGAACGTTACCGAAGTGAAATATCCTGGTACATGACTCAGTGGAAGAAGAATTTCCGTTAATAGGAAGAATACATTTCATAACTAAAAATAAATAAAATGTAACATAGGCAGAGTGGGTAGAAAAGATAAAACTTGTACGAAATGAAACTTTAAACTCACAAAAATCGAGAGTAACATAAAGAGTATCCACGTGAAGTGTGCAATTTATCATGTTTTGTATTGGTTCGTACAGGTTTCAACGTACTCAAGTTTAGGCAGAATGTGTGCCTGTGGCTCTGTGGTTTCAATAGAGACACGTGTCGACACTTCTGAATTATTGAAGGAGTAAGTGAACAAAATTCGCAGGTGCCTGTCATCTACGACGGCAATAACCCGACGTTAACTTTCCCCCAGTACTTCTCCCCGAGGAGAAAAATTATTCTGAAATTGAACCCTACCGTACACCAAACATGCTACCAGTAAATAACGTGAAATTCCGTGAATAAATCAGAGTGCCAGTCAATAAATAAAAAACACATTCTTATATATACGTACACACTTATGTAACCGTGAGAAACTATACAGACGTTAATAGTTCGAACACAAAGGCATTGTAGTCTTTATTATCCCTTCATCACTTTATTAGTCACTAGTAATAGAAATAAAAGTGTGAAAACATGTTAAACCGCAGTTATTAATACATAATTGCAATTCAACTAACCACAAGTGCCGTTACTCTACATTGTAGCTTATCGAATAGTCAAATTTTGTCCAAATTACTTCTGTCGTGTGCGAGTAACAAAGAAAGGATTGTGTTGAATAAATAAAAATGGAACAAGTGGTGTTGATGTGTTGGATTCGGCAGTGATGTAACACTTTTTCATGAGTACCCGGGGCGCATTCACACAGAATCTGAAGATCCGAGCTATGTATCCCAACTTGTGTTTTACTATATACGATTTACAAGGTTTTGAGACGATTCGAGTCCATGAAGTGCAACGAGGACGATCTCAAGCAACACTCTTTTATTTGACCAAAACCAAGTTTAACGAGGGAATACAAACACGTGCGTCAGAGCAAATTAGTTCATTAGAGCAACTGACACATTTTAATTTAATAATTTATATATGGACGGCTCAATTTCCCATGGTTTTTCGCTCGGCCACGTTGCTTCTCTCCGACAAATAAATTCGAAACGCTTGGAATGCGGATGATAGTTCGACCAGGTGCCTTTTTCTATTTTGTCAATAGTTTATTTATACAACACAACGCGTTGGTCTCTCGCCTGTAAACGAACGCCCCGGCAACAAAAAAAGAACACGTTAAATAAGGCATTGATTATTTACGTCTTTGTTTGTAGTTTTCACTACTTTTCGGTCAAATTGTAATGAGTTGATTGAGGTGTTTCGAGGCCCGTGGCCGACGGCGCTAATTTGCTCATTTCAACTGTCCGACTGAAACATAAATTTCCATCCAAATTTCCGCTTGGACATTTAATTTTTTTTTGTTTTACTCTTTCAGTCAGAGAGGCAAAGCCGTAGAGTGCAACTAGTTTTTGCTATGTTTCTATGCAAATTGCAGGGCTCAGGTTTTTTTTTTTTGCGTCTTTGGCTGCATCCTATGGCTTTTAATAAAAATACTTGAAACTTTTCTCTCTAGACAATCACCCTTAAGATTACATTACCAGAAGTAAAATGTAAATAGTTAGTGGAGTTTAGGTAAGGTGACACGATGGGAGAGAGAAATTGGAGAGAGCAGCAATAAGGAAAGACATACCCAACATGGGAAATGAAAGAAACTTTCAATGGGTGCTAGGGCGAAATTTTGGCGAGCAGCTGACAAGTCCAATACATAAATAAATGACCCGGACAGGGAATTTAAAGAACACGAAGAGGAGTATTAATGAACAGAAGAGATTTAGAATTTTGTAAAGAAAAAGTTCAGGACACAAGAACTCGACCGGTCATAAATAGTACTCGTTAAGAACATGACGTAATAGTAGATAAATGGAAATTTGGGAGAATGGAAAAGTCAAAAAGTTGGAGCAGTAGTGTGTTACTACTCTTGAGGTATCGCAGTTCCGGTTCTTCGATCTCGTCTACTAGACAAGACATATTGCGACAAGAATATTGCTCCGCTATGAATTCTCATTAGCATAACTCCGCGTCTAAAAGTGACAATTAATCGCTGACAAATCTCATGTAGGCAGAATTACAAGAACTGGCGGATGACACGAAGATCTCGACGATCTCTGACCGTCTGATCCAACTGGCCAGGGGTACCAACCGCAGTCGTCACCGATCGTTAATTTCTCGTGTATTACTTTCCTATTCACATTTTATCCTTGTAAACGGATCGGATCGTCGTAATTCATATAAAAAGCAAATAAATAAGGACCTCGTTCGATTTTAAACAGGAACCAATTAGTTGTTTCTCGCCTCGCGTCACACTAAAATTCTATAGGAAAAAATACATGGACGAAATTTATGTAAATAGCAATGGGTTCAATGTGGGCTTCAACCCCCGGAGCTAAAATTTAGTTGGTCCGGGGATGGGAAAGAAGAACGTAGATAATGAAGGTGGCAGTTCCAATAAAGTCGTTAGGAAGACACCTGAGAAAGGTACCTGTTGATTACCAAAAATAAGAGTACTCGGATCAGGTGGGAGATAATGGAATTATTTGTTGGGCTACTTAAAATTTCATTTTGCGGTTCTTCATAACAACAACTTTTTTATAAACCGCCATTTTCTCCCTCTCTCTCTATACATGTTTATGTACTCTCTGCCCACCTCTATGCACCTCCCTCGGTTATCCAGTTCTCGGTTGGATAGACGAATAGAGCACTTAACTCGGTTTGAGATGGGTTTCTATGGGGACTTGCAACTTCCTCCAGCTTTCGACAGTTTCCACCGGTGAAAAATCGCCACATTATTTTCCAAAATTGGGTTTCTAACTTCTCCTAGAGAATTTCACTAGTCGTTTTATTTATGGTCAACCATACTGTCGCGCATTGTCACTTTCTTATTCTCAAGTTGCAGGTCCTCTCTCTCTCTCTCTCTCTCGCTCTTTCTCGCATCTCCTTTTCTGTAGAACCTGCTTTTTTGTTCTTCTCCCAGAAGCGAGTCCTCCTTTGTTCCATACCGATCGATCTCTTCTCCTTTTGTGCCAGATTTCGCCGTTTTGCTCGACGACCCGTGATAAATAGTCGAGCATTGTATTCAGGGATTAAGGGTTTCACGTAAATAAATTACGGACGACGACGACGAAAATTAGAAATATTTTACATTTCTTGGAGTACCACATTGAGGTTAATAATTTATCAGTGAGAACTTATCATAAATATTCATTATAATATGAACTTGTGTCTGTTTTTGTGTGTGGCTGTTAATGTATTTATACATATATATATTACTCGTTTTATGCGTAATTGGAATCATCTGAAATGTTTCGCTCCGGGCGGTTCCTGCTTGTGTGTGTGTGTGTCTTCTTCAATAGGTAGATAAGACAAAAAGGGCATACACAGAACTTCATGAAATGTTGATAATGAATAGTTATGTACACATTTTTCAAACGTTTGCACGGAATGCATTTCCATGTTTGTCTGGGAGTGCACCATTGACATGGTCGGAATGATACGGCGTTTCGTGATCCGTGAAACTGCCATACAACTCGATCCGCCACTATTTTTTCTCTGCTTTGGTTAAGAAAATGCAAATGCCAAGAGGCGGACGAGTTGGCTCTTAAATCTTACGGAAACGAGCCGTTCCGCGTTTCGGGCAGAGTCAAAACACCCAAAGAAATGTTCAAGTTGTGAAATGAAGCGATTTAAGAATGTAGAACGCGTGAAGGGGGTACGAACAACGTTACTAATTTATTAACGAATAAATAACAGAAAAGGTTTGCTGTTTACGTGGGTAATACCCGCGAGAATTTAACAGAGAGAAAAAAACAATGATCGGAACGCTTAGAGGTCGATTGATACCTAGTGGAGTGATAGTGCGGGATAGTTTTACTGTAGTTGGACACTATCCAATGCGCTTTCCCACTTTCCATTAGCCTGGAGAACTCGACGAAGGATTCTATTGATAGGGTTTTTGTGTTTTTCGTACTCATACAAATATATATATGTACATGCATTACATATATATAAAAGATATATTTCAATATAGCAAAATTTTTTTGAATACATTTTTCATTTTATGATTGCTTCTCTGAGTTCACATTCTTTCTGTTCTTTCCCCAACCGCTCGAATGTTTTCTTCTGCCTTCCTTCCCTTGCCTTTCATCCTGTTGCCTCCTGTACATGTAATATTATATTGTTTGCTTTTTTAGTTAAAAGCCAGTAAGTGGAGCTCGCGAAAGGCACGACGTTTTATTCAATTGTCATCCATTTTTTAGGAGAGCAAATTCTTTTTTATGAATTCTCCCATCTCTCGGGGATTTTTTGTCGGTTTTCGACGTACTGTCTCACCAGCGGTGATGTAAAAGTTACTCTTACAAGAAAAAATATACTCGGTTCCCTTAACGATATCACGCGGTCTGAGATTTTGTCTCCTGACTAACATCGGGGAGTTACGCTCCCCCGTGGTTTTCGACTCTTTCCTAGGTGTACGAATTAGGTCAACCGATGATAAGTGAAAGGTAAGAAGTTAAAAAACTTTGACAAAAAAGGTCGCGTAACAAATGCGACAAGTTGTAGAAAGAAGTAGAAAGAAGAAAAATCCACGGGTTAATGTAAGGAGAATAATGAACGAGTGACGGATGTAACACGAGAAAGAAGGTTAGTTTTCTCCAGGCCAGCCTGACAAATAGACCAATTTCTATCAGAAGCTAGGGAAAGGCAAAATGGTCGGAAAATCGAAAACTTTCAAGTAGAAAATGTTTCTCAAACGGTGAAACCTGTACTACACGACATGAGAAAGGCGAAAGAATAATAATAACAATAATTTACCTATTCTATTCCAATATACTTTTTCGTTATATCACCATTTTTATTACCCCTCTTGTATGTGATCGGATATAGATTTGAAATAGATGATATCAACGTTGCCTACTCAAGGTACGTAGGATAATAACAGTAAGGAGGAATCGAAGCAGAAGAAAGGTAAGAGGGTAGAAGAGGAAAACAAAGGGAATTAAGAAAAAAGAAACAGTCTCAAAAGTCTGGAACATAAAAGGACTAAAATGACATTCTGTTCAACAGAACCTGTGCAGTCACAATTCTTCGTCTGAAGAAGACAGGTAGAAGAGAACAGGGAGAAATTGAAGAAAATTACCGTCGCACGAAAAGTTATTTGTAATCCTGATAGCAACAGCATAAGAAACAAAATAGGACAGAACAGAAAATGATCATAGATAGAGGACCACTGTGTACCAATTGGACAGCATACAATAATACCAATACCAACTTATTAACGTTGTTCTCAAATCGAACAAAAGAAAGACTTCAATTAATAAAACAACAATGTATTATAATATGTTTGGAAAAAATATTATTTAGATAAAATGGCGATCGTCGAATGCACACGAGTAACTAAATAAAAAAGATGAAGACCTGGGGAAAGAGAACTTAAAATTTCACACTTTCATTGACCGACGAGATGCAAAATTATGGTCAAATATTCTGCACACCATCCTCCACCACATATAATTTGATTGACTTCGTTCAGTTGTCCGGTAGTTGAGTTGACTTAAGTTTGCCATAAGTTCCGCTCTCGTTTAATTCATACACGAACACCAACACACACCAACTCGAAACCGGTACCGGTACCCGTGAGTATTCTAATTGGCTCACCAGAGGAGTATTTCCGAGTCGAATGACAAATATATTCGCAGTTTCCATATAGCGTAACAAGTTCCTTGCGAAAAGCAACTACAATGGGACTCTAATTACCACGGGGGTTTTTCCGTGCCAATTAGAGAATTACTACTTGTAAATTATATACATAAGTTTTTAAATTTATTATTATCACCACAGTGTATTGTCATTATCGATACTTTTCCGTTAATGTCCGTTAAGGTCACGAAGGGAGCGAGTCGGTTCCCCGGGACCGCTTCTCAACGAAAGGTTACGTCTTGAGTGTTTTCTAACGTTTCTTTCTTCTCTTGGACATTCCCACAGTTAATTTCATTCGATTTTATGCAGTCAGCACATGAAAATAATATTTAAGTAAAAGAATATGATGGGAACGAACTTGTTGCGCACGCTGAACGTACATATTTATTAATTCTTACGGACGATGTTCGAAACTTGCCGTGTGGGAGGTTTACTTAATAAAATCACCGTGGTAAGGAGATTATTAATTAACTAACACCTCACTTAGGATAAGTATACATAATTCTATTAGACAAGTACGAAACTGTGGAAGTAGAATTTAACTATTATGCTCCGGCGAAATCTTAATGTCGGCTAATTACCTCTGTAAAATTAATGTACAGCATTCATTATGTATTTTTTTTTTAAGAAATCCACGTAGTCTGCTTAAGTTTAATAAAATCAATTTTTCTTTTGAGTGTTATTAAATTTTCTGTAAAATTCGCTTCTGCAAACATTTGTTACAATATTAAATGGTTTGAATGGTACACAAACGTCAAGGAAGTGAGAATATTCACAACCGATGGATACTAACTCTACTAATCTCGTGCTTTAGTTAAGTACTTAAGTGGTGTTTTTGGTATTTCCATTACATTGCTTCTTTTCCCGTACTTATAGAACTTCGGTCACCCTACAGTAGATCCTAAATTTTTGCTGTTAGTTCACGGACTTAAACTCAGAATGGAAGGTTAGAACTTTAGAAAATTTCGGAGAATATTTTCTATTTTACTTATTATATATGTATTCTTGTACAGACAGTTAATTTCATTATTTACAACTGTTGTTTTTTTGTATTAAAGACCTTTTGTATATTTCTCATTTTTTAAAAATTATTGTTTAGGTATGTCAAAATTAGGAATCGAAGTATTTATTACCGTACAAGTTTGTCTAGGGCTTATTAATGCCGTGTCAATAGGGCAGTTTTAACAGTTTTTTTTGTTGTGTATTTATTAACGCAATGTAGGAAATGCTTCCTTAGTTTCCGGGGATAGTGTTTCAGTGTTATTCGAAGCGTACGCTTTACAACTATTAAATTGCATTGTAAAAATTCCAGAAAACTGTAAAGCCTGTCAGGGAAGTTGCTTTGAGGTTGAACATTTTCCGTCTGGTAGATTCTAGTTTAATGGGTGTTACATTAATTCAAATACCTTCCGACGGCTATTAATAAATTAATAGAGACAATTAAAAAGTTTCATAGATAATTCAAAGCGAACTACGGCAGGTTTTTGTGTTTACATGTGCAAATGACTGATCCGAGTCAGGCAAATGAAACGCCCATTCATAACTATTATTAAACTTATTGGGTTAATGTAGAGGAATCGACTAGTTGAAATTAAAAGTGTCCTATAAATAAACCTTCAGTTCACGCCTCTTTACTTAGACATCACTTTCAGCGGGGGAAGTTCAACGTCAAAGTGTAGGTGGTGGACTTTTCCACCTTCGAGTTCTTGACTTACCTGAAAAAAAAACAAGAAAAAACAAGATGAAATTACGTATACGATTTCTGTAAATCGAGTCAATTAATAAAGCAGTAATAAATTGACGAGATCTCCGAGGCAGTGATGGTGGCGGCGGTGGTGATGTTGTCGTTGTCGTTGTATCGTCTTTCCCAATCAATCACGATTAGTCTGCAGTAACCGGAATGACCGCAATTAATAATGGAGTAACTCGTTTCTCAAGTTCATGGAAGGTCGTATTACTCCTATTTGACAGGTAGTTGAGTCTCTCAGGACGGAATGCGATTTTTCTGGGTGTTGTCTGGCCGCGTACAAAGGACGAAGACCGAGGGAAGTGGCCGGGACAGGAAAACCCGCGGGAGTACACAACAGCTACCGGTAATAATTTTCCACATAGTCACACATAGTCAGCGGTAAACTGTTTCCTAGAAAATTATCTAGCCGACACTCTAGAAGTTCTCTTCTTTATGATACACGTCTGTCAGAACTTGTGATATCCCGCCGCTTTTCCATTCTCGTCTCGTCCTTTGTAGGTTTGACTGAAAACTTTCCAAATGCTCGATGGACACTTAAATTCTCAGGGCTGTGGCAGTTGGGACGTTAATTACGTTCTGCTTGTCAGGTGTCATCCGTGAAGATGAAGAGAATAACATTGAGCCCTAATGGAAGGGTGTGACGGAAAGGAACAGAAACTTAGTCGTGAAACAATACTTCATCGTCCTCAATTAAGCAACACGTTTCCAAGATTATTTGAATAATATTTAAGGTGAAGTTAAAAAACTGTGAGGCAGAATGAAAAAAAAAAATGTGCAGCTTGGTAAAAGTTCACGGAAGTAAAAGACAGTCTCGGGGCAAGGTTTTTAAGGAACAATGGAGCATTGAATATCAGAATAACGTCAGAGAAAGAGAGACAGCTTCCTGTCGGAACATGTTTGTTTACACTTTGGTAGAAGAAGGCCTACCACGAGCTGCGTTTAGTTTGTATCGAACATGAAACCAAGGCAATCTACAATGTTTCCGGTTAGATGGTGAAGGATTAAACGCAGAACACATCCAGACAATTCCCCCGTGGAAGAGAGTTAACTACTGAATGCGCAGTAAAATAAGATATAAAAATGTATAAAACACAAATGTAAACAGATAATGGAGAAAATGACGAGCAAATAAACAACGAGAGCAGTCAACCGTGAGAAAGTCAGGAAAGGCGGGGAAGGAAAAACACAGAAAAAAAAAGACAGCAAAGAAGAGTTATTTGGTAGGGAAAAGACACCTGAAGACTGAGATGATGTCGGAGAAGAGATGGAAGATGGCAGAATAGAGACGAGATAGAAGATAGAAGAATTTCTGTTCCCTTGGCCATACAAATGGCGTCGCCTATTAAAATCATCACCTCCCTGTGTATGTGCCGTGCACGATTTATCGCGAGCACCACCACCACCTCCTCCTCAACCCCTTCCCGCCTTTTTCCAAATCTTCTACCTCTTCTATCGCGCCGGATATTAAAGAAGTTTGATTTCCGTTTCCGGTTCCAACTCTTGACATATTTTTTTTTATTTCAAACTTGAGATTCGAAGGCAAAAGTTTCTCTTCTGCTTCCTTTCTCTTCCTTTTCTATTCTCACTTGAAATTTGATTCATTTTTATTTTCACAACTTCGTCTTCTCCTTCCGTCACAAACTCATAACTCTTTATTTTCCCTTTTTTTTTTATTATCCACGAGAAAACATCTTTCATTGCTTATAATTAAACGCTTGTATATACGTCTTTTGCATGGCGAGTACCTGGCTGAGGATTGCCACTGTCACTTTTTCCCGGAGAAGGAGGTTTCTCGTCCAGGTGTCTTCACCAAATAAGAAAATTGTTTTTCACACCGAGTTGCTTTTCCGATTTTCCCCGGAAAACACAACTGAAACCCGGAGAAAGCTGCTGGCAGTTATTTTCTCGCACCGCTTCTTTTTTTCTATTGTTTTTCTCGTTTTCTATCTGTCTCGGTCTCGCCCTTCCGTTGCCGTTTAAACTAAAGTTTCAAACTTAAAGTTTAATCGAAAGATTAGTAATACGTTTCAGGAGTAGACGGCAGCCGGTGCAAAAGGAGCCCCCAGGCATGGAAATGAAAACTTTTATCATAACCCTATTCCGACACGACCTCGAACATAACTTTGACGGAGCGCAGAACGGTTTAAATGAGTAAAAATCACTGGAGAAGAACAGAATTCGGAAAGGGAAGTTGTGTTGGAGGGTGCAGGTTGATTCCTCTGAAGGTTCGGACAACCTCGCCAAAATACAAGAACTTCGGTGACACAAACACACGATCGCGTGGACAAGGAAGTTGGCGTTGAAAGTCAAGCAGAAACCGATCAAGAACATCTCCCTCTGCTGCCGTCCACCAAACGAAGTATTTCCTAAATAAAGAAATATCTACGAAATGTAGTGACGAAAAATGTGTCTTAGTTGTAGTTAGTCGGCAGGGCTACGTTAATGTTACAATAAAATTGTCTCCTTAAGTAATCTTCGTCTAGAAAGTAATAAGTTTTGTTAAGGTCAAGTATTTCCGGTCAAACTCCACAAATAAATCTTATTATTTTAAAGGGTTCACTACAATTATGTTCTACTTAATTATACTCATTTTAATTGACTTTATGAAATTAAAATTGAGTCTTTAAAACTTTGGGGACACTCATGAAGAATTGACATTATAAACCGAATCATTTTGTTTAAGCATTTGATTCAGACATTAGTATTGAGTCATTAGTATTCCTCCCGAAATTAAAAAAAAAAAAACAAAAAGCAAAAAATAAATTATTATAAATTCAAAGAAAGCTCTTAATTATAATAACGAAAAGTTACAGAACATGCCCTACGATCTCCCTACCCTTTATTGCCAGAGTTTTGCCCAGTGATTTATATTTACTTAAAAGAACTTTGCTATTCGATGCGCGAGCAATATTCAATAATAACCGACAACCCCAAGACACATGTCTTTTGAAAAATTACATAACTGACACATCCATAACTAGAATGTGTTGGAAAGAAATTATTAAAAACAAATTAATGAAAATCTAATTGCAGAATGGCAAATAAGGTAGTCCGAATCTGAAAGAGGCCGAATTACGTACAAATTCTTCCCAGATATTAAAATCAGATTAATGTATAAACACTTAGAATTAGATTATTACAGTTCAAATTCTAACGGGCCATGTACCTGACCAAAATTTTAGATTCTGATGTCTGCGCCTTGTGCCGGAGCGAGGAAGTGGATGATGCTGACCACATCCTCACTTCCTGTTCGCGCTTGGTGCAAGTCAGACAAAAATATCACATAAGCAAAGATATTTATAGTAATGTTTATAGAAACTTCAAAAATGTTAGAAATTTCTCTGAGGAAGTATACTACTTCAAAAATAAAGAATTTTAACAAAACAAAATTGCTCTCGAATTGAACTAAATATATATAAATTTGTGTGTACATATATGCACATATATATGTAAATACTGTTTTTAAGCAATAAATAAATATATAGTGGTTCTGATGCAAGGCTTAAGGCCATTTAAAATCTGTAATAAATGTATTGTAATAATTATTATAAATAAATAAATTATATATATATAAAAGTATATTTAGTGCGTCCTTAATACCATTGTTTAACGTATGACAAATTTTTAATAGTTTACGAACTAATAAACAAACTACGAACTGACACTCAACAAATTACGCGTTACATCAAATCAACACTGAATTGCTTATATAAAATGTTTAACTAATACCACAGTGCGTATGCATAATTGAAGCACACAAGCAGGGCACTGTGGTGTTCTATCAATTAGTAATAGTAACCATTAATGTAGTAGTTATGATGCCTAGTTAGAAAAGTGTGACGAAGCGATACGTATAATCGCCTTTAATAATTATTCTGGTATCTAATCGAAATATACAATTAGCAAAGAGTTATAAAGTGGTAAAAAAAATAAACTAAGAAGAGGAAAGAAAGAAGTTTAAAAATTTGCAATGGAAATTCTGGCTCTTTCCCTGTCTCCTCCTGCTCCCCCCCCCCAGAAAACGAAGCTACGGCCACGATGAAATTTGAATGTGCGTGTCTACCCCCGAACTTCCTATATAGTCAGGTTTTGGTTAGTTTCCTTTATTAAAATATATTGCCTACGATTACCGCAAATTTTATTTTACCGTATTTTTACATCGAGGGTAAATTTAATACTTCCATTAAACAAAGCTTGCAACTTGATCCCTCCCTTTGTAAAGTTGAAGACACTAAATAAATAAATATTACTAATATATTGCTGTTAATATGTTTGTAATAATGCATTTAATAGAATGTATATGAATTCACAAAATGGCCACGACATCACACCAAACGAAAATCGAAATATAAATAATAAATTATATATTAGTTTCCTGAAGTCAGAAACTCAAGTTGTATGACCAAAATATAGTACACATAAAATTAATATATGCAAGTTCTAAAACTCTTAGGCTTTTTTACGCATCATCCATAAAATAATTCTTGTTTTTTTTTGTTAAATTTAAGTCGTTTCGAGTTATAAGTTATAAATTAAAAGTGGTATAAAACATTGTTTTCTTTCTTGGGTACTTTAAAAAAACATTCAAGAACTACTAAAACCGTTACTTTGGTATAACTCTCGTGTTCAGCTTGTATTTATTTGACACTTTGACACGCAAGGCCACAGGCTGTAGTTTCTCACATTCAACTAACACTTTCTGAATAAAATTATACCTTAAACAGAGTGGAGTGGCGTTGAATTACTCCTGCTGGCAAATAAGAGTCACAGTTTCACGTTTGGGAAACTTCTAGCTGTTGGTTAACTTATTGTTCGGCAACAAGTAAGTACTCACTCGAGTACTCGCTGATAAAACTGTCTGTCGACCGAACCGGTCACTCTACGCCGAATGTAAGAAGACTTTCTTACCGAATTCAAGTGAACCAATCGACTTTGTCAGAAAAAGTGCCATTTCCGGTTTTTGTTTCGTCCCAAGTTTACGGGCAGGGCACTCAGTCAAATCTGTCAGTTGGAGTTACCCGGGGCCGTCTCGAACCTTTCAGCGGCAGAAATTGAATGAAAGATTTATGCGAAATTACACGGGGGGTTGAAATTGGAAGGCCAGAGGGTTGAAGAGTTAATCAATAACACTGAGCAAATAATACGGAAGTAATGGCCGTCATTAATCGCCTCCATTAGCCACCGAGCCTTTTTATTTTGCAAATTATGTATATGTAAAATACACATACGCCAATATATATATATATATATATATATATATATATAGACAATTACGTATATATAAACATCATTTATGTTTATACAATTCTCTCTATTTCTTTCTTTTCAGAATTTCCCCTAGTCGAGCAATGCCTGGTGTTATCGATAGTTTTGTGAGTTATGGCCCTGCAAATTAAAATCGGAACTTTTGGCTTTGGTCGCTGTGGCCTTCTGACATTCCCCGGCTGACAGGAAAACACTAAATCCAAACTGCAGAAGGGAAGAATTTCATTTTAGAGGGTGACGTTTAACTGGAAATATATAATTTCGATTAGAGTTATGTACAAAGTATAAAATTCACGCCACTACAACGTGTAGGTTTCCTTAATATGAAAAACAGACAAATTTAATTGTTTTTCTTTCGTCTCCTATCCTCCATATTTATTAGTCTAATGATACTAGTTTGTTCCCAAGCCCAACCCAAAATTTTATGTTTTTTTGGCTGGCGTCCCGAAGCTGTTGAAGCTTTGCCTAATTGTCTTCCTGTGTGAACCTCCCACACCAATCAGAAGTCTTTTGTCGTCTTCTGAAAGCTTTCTTGATTCATTCAGATCCCACGTTCTCCCAATCGGATTCTCAGACTCGACAGAGTTTAACCTTTTCTCCTACGCCTCGATTGCCAAAATTTATTTTTTCTTAAAAAAAAACCAGACGGATTCGCGGTGCATCTGGGTAGGTAACGGAGGAGAAGGACAGTGAGACAAGGAGGAAATCGAGAAGATTTCCTGCAAGTAGTAAACCCATAAAAGCACAGAGTGGAAACAATGAAAATGGAGTGTCGGAGAAATCGGAAAAAGAAAATGGTAAAACAAAATTAGAATTAGAATTAGAATTAGACATAAAGCGGACGAGAAATGGGGAACGAAGCAATTTAGCAATTTTATTTTCGAAGGGAAGCAAAAGGGAAAAACTCAGTCCAAAGCCATTCAAAATTTTCTTAATCTTTTCCAAGTTCATCACATCCAAGTTATCCATCGTAACAGTGTTTTATAACCGTTGCTAACTTAATTAAGTAATGATTTATCATTTGATACTTGACGAAACTGTTCGGCGTGTAGCTAACCGTACAAGTACGACAGGAAAACCTCGTGTTTCACGACCTCACAAGTTAACAGGACGACTTTTTGTCAGACGTGCACGACCGAACTTTCACAACGGACTTTTCTCTTGTTGTGAAAGGGAAAAACTCAGATGACACGAGTGGAGGTGGAAAAAAAGAAAAGCTCACGATTCTCATCACGTAAGAAATCTTAATTAAGACAATTAATTTTCTTTAACAATTGTGCAATACCTGAGGAAGTAAACAAGAGCCCGATTATTCTCTGATTACAGCAGGAGAAGAAGAAGAAAAAAAAGAATTTTCTTTCTCTCTCCGGCGACGTTTTTCCCTTTCCGGTTTTTCCCGTTGCTCAACAAGAAAGATTTTTATTCTACTTCCTTTCTTTCTCTTACCGTTTACCGGGTTATTGTTGTTAATGGCACGACGTTGAGATCCTGCAGATCAGTTGATTGATCTTTCGATTTTTAACGGTGAGGTGAGACAGGTCGGCGTGGACTTTTCTTCCGACCGTTCCGTCGGGTCTCCCGTTTGGAGAACTTTGGTTAAAGGAGAAATAAAGGAAAGGAAATTTTCAGAGTCTCAATTACGATTCTGCAGATCACTTCACAGCGATCTTTCCATTGACAACGAAATATCACAAAGGTATGGAAAATGAGAGAAGTGATCCGGTCTAACCTTTCCTTTTAGACACTCGCGTTGGACTAGAGAAGTACCGCTATGGAAAAGGCAAAGGAAACATTTTCAGGTTTTCCATTACAAGACGGCAACCTTTCACGGTTTTTGTCAGGTTTTGGGTGCTTCGGTCAAAGGTCGCCTTCGTAAATGGCCTGAGGTGTGGGCTCCCGTGAGTCAGACAAAGCAAAAATGACATGGAAGTGTCCCGAAATATTTAATAGATTTTCATTTTTCTTAAGTGGTAATTTAAACGTTATCTAAAGTCGTTAATAAGGTTAATGCATCGCTCTGATCTCCGGTGATCGGCCGAAGGATTTTTTTCAAATTTAAAAATTCACTTTCCTTTGTGATTCATTTCATTCTTGTTCAGTTCACCGCGCGTCACCTCTCTGCAAGTTATGCACTTCTATTGTATTAATAAATTGTTATTTATTGATATTTCCTGACTTATTTATTACGACATTATGTGCATATATTTTTCGAGAAACGGGCAGAAATTTTCTCCAAAAAAAACAGCTCAGATGTTATTTTTCAATAAAATATATTTGTAAGACAACGTGCCATCGTAAGAGTTTTAACTGTTGCTTATGTAAAAGTATCTATCTCAAATACATAACTAGCCAATAATGCTCCTTTTCGCTTAAAATAGAAGTATTGAAAATTGCAGAACTTAAGATTCGGAGTTCAGAGTTCTGCCTTATATAACTGAGAAAAAATGTGTAGCACAAGATGTACGTCACATAGTTGTCTTTCCCTGAGGTCTCGGGTTGACAGTCAAAGAAGTTGTTGTAACACCCGGCAGTGCCAAAATCCAACGAAAGAATTAATACATTGCCAAAGAAATGGTTGTAAATAAATATTTACGATTCATAAATAATGTACGGTTGTCTTTGGAATTCAGGTGGAAGTCCTACGCAGGCACCGGGCACTTGGATCCAGAAACCATAAGGTAGGACGTGGCATTAGGCGAATGAAGTGACCGACTCTAGAAAGGGCGTGAAGAAGGAATACGAAGAGGTTCACAACAAGTACGAAAGAAAGAAAATGGAATTAGTTAATAGAGACAGAGAGATGTACCGAGGACCGTCTCGGTGCCCCTAATATTAATTTATCAATGAGGAAAGGTCCATTGCGTCCATCAATGGACTTGTGCGAGTACCCGTTTCGACGAAGTTCGTGCTCAACGTGTCATTCAGAAGACGCCGTTGAACCTCCTGCTTATGGACTTCCAACTAGATAATAAAAGGGATGAATTAGAAAAAAAGAGTCTTCTACGCCCCGTTTAAGTTATCGATAAGACACAAATAGAAGTCTGAGTGCATTTTTATGTTAGTTGAAATGCACCTTTGAGAGGCGAGCAGACCGAAAGCGAGTCGAAAGATCTCAACGGTGAAAATACTCGTTTGTGTTCAACCTCTGCAACCTGCGTACCAACTACCCAAAGATCTCTGCTACGTGGGTTTGCTGAATGTGTCCACATTAATTGAGAATTAATTGACAATAAATCTGCGTCGGAAGTTTCGCTTGTCTGGCGGAAACAACATGAAAAAAAGACCGGGGTTATTGCGCAGGAAGAGCTTTACACAACAACTAGAACAACAAATGTACAGTTAGGTGCGATATGTAAAGTTAGTGACTCTGTGAGATGCAGACGGAGTCGAAAAACACAAAACAAAAAAAAAAATGGAAGTAACATAAATCAAACAACTTCCTTCCCAGAAAATTCACTCGAGAAGTTTGTTTAGATGAAATTAAGGAACATACGGTTGGGGAGGTCGGCCAATAAAGCCATTGCTCACTGCCAAAAGACATAAATTTAATATAGAAAAACAAAAAAAGTAGAATGTTTAGAATGAAAGAAGCTGGAGCTGGCGAATAGAAACAGAAAAATTCAGGTTACACAAGAAAAAGGAGTACAAAACCCACAAAACGTACTCCATAAAGCGAACTCAATGTCGTCGTTTCGTTTCTATCAGGAGTCAACACTTCTTCGTCTATCATCTACGAAATGTTTTACTATTTACAAAATACACTTGCGGAACGAGTACTCTGTACTTGACTTTGCCAGGTCAGAAAAAAGTTAAAATGGAGTTAGTCATTCGAACTAAGAAAAAACAGTTTCGATGACTTCATTATGTGCACAGAGTTGAGTATGTACAATACAAGTATTTGTATTTATGATTTCATTCTTCCTGAGCTCAGTTAGAGCGCACCCAGCAATTCAATAAAGTTGAACTTTGTCATTTTTATTTATTTTATCAACAGGACTAGGTACGTTGCTACTCTTTCACTTGTCGTACCTTTGTTTTCCGGCTATTCTCCAAGGTCTTTCTACTCTTTCTCTTTCTCTGTGTTATTCTATAAAACATTTCCACTGCTTGAGCGATTACTCCGTCACAAACTGTCAAGTTATTACTTTCTTTTTCAAGAATCGACTTTGATTTCATTACTCGTACTTCCGCCTGTTGGATCCGCACAAAAGAATGTAACTCGATAAACCGGATATTGTCGTATTCGCGCTTCTTTTATTCTCCTATTTTCATCTCTTAAAAGAAATGGGAATATATATATTATCTTCCTCTTCAAGAAAGAAAAAGAGAGGAGAAGAAGAAGAACAAGAGAGAGAGAAGGGAAAAATGTCCAAATTTACGGAAAGGAATCTGAGGATCGCAGGAATATTTACTGATGAGTGAAGAGCACAAGAAGAAGAACGGAAGTGGAAACCCCTCGACAAGAGTTGCCTAGGTTGCCTAGATATCTAGATAAATAAGATAGAAATAGGTAGAAATGGTTGAGGGAGAGGAAGAGATGCGAAGAAGTAGCATATAAGGTATGTAGAGCAATTGGAATTGAAAATTAGGACCATTTTTCTACAATGGATTTTTCCTATATAGCGAAAAGAGGAAACGAAATTTTAGTTTTCCTTTTGCCGATTGAAATTTCCTTTTTGAAATTGGAAATTCTGTTTCCTTTGTCGTGACTAAATAGGCCGAAAAGTTCGACTGTGCCTGTACGCATGTATAATTTGTTAAAGTTGCTTTGTTTTAAATTCCTTTTCAAATCTAATAGTTTGCCTGGATTTCTTCTATTTTTCTGTCCTGTCTCATCCTGAGATTTCGGCCTTCTCCCTGACTTTTGCTTTGCACACTCTCCTTTCATATCTTTCCTTTGCAATAAAATTTAACATTTTTTTCTACTTAACTTAAAAATCTAGAAATGTTTCTTAGTATTATCACTGCTTGTCTATTTTCTTCTTGTTGGTATGTTATTCTCAATAAATTTGCTCGTTCTTTCTTACCAGACAAGTTCTCACTAGGTCCAGAAGTGTTCTTTGCTCTTTTCTTTTAAGGAGACCCACTGAATCCTTGTACGTCTGACATAGAAGAAAACAAAAGGCGTCTACTTTTTACTGTGTATTTGTATATATTAATTTATGTATTATAGTGTGTACAAGTTGCAAGTTGCGTCGTGTCAGGTTGGTAGGAACGCAGCAACCCGGACTTTCTTCTTCCTTGAAATCAATCCTTTCTGTCAACTCGTAAGAACATTTAAATTTGTTGATTCGTCCATTAATAAATTGTACATGTCCAAGGTCTTGGGAGTGTTCTTGGTGCTGGTCGTAAATCTTAGTTCCGTAGAACTAGTTCTGCCACGACTTTCTCGGTCTTCTGCTGAGTTGGCTGAGAACCGTATTGTGTTTTTGCTGTCGTTTTGCTGTCTTCTCACAGACTCTCACTACTCACTCCTCAGAAGGAGATGATGTCATAACAAAAGCCATTGAGAATTCGCAAAGTTGGTACTCGTCTTGTAAACTTCCCTGGCTCCTCTCAACCGGTTCTTTGCCGGAACGACTTTTTTTTGTGCGATTTTGGTCAACTACGGCCCACATGAATTTCATTTGAATTGTCTCTTTCCCACGGGTTAAATGTGTCGTGTCAAGAGCCATTTGTGGTGCCTCACCAACCTGATTACTAATCCAATAGGAAATTTGTGGGCCTACGAATTTTTTGGGTGAACCTGAAGCCTGCAGAGTCGGCCTGGTTTCACCTTGACGCCGGTTAATAAAACTCTTGCTCACCGAGTCATGGTTTGATTGATTTTGAAATTATTACAAATTGGTCTTGTTGGAAGTTACATTTGAACAAACTATTTTTATGATAATAACACAAGAATTCAAGGTCTAATTTAAGTTCCAATTACTGGATTTTCGTTTGTTTAAAGCGCTGCCTCACCACCTTGGGTGTACTTCGTAACGTCACAACAAGTCTTTCTCCTATGAAAAAAGATACATCGTAGGATTCGATGTTCGAATGAACTACCGGGGGAGTAACCGAACAGGAGAAGTGAAATTACATACTGCGACGGTGAAGAAACAAAATTGGCAGAAATAGAAAACAGATACTGCTGCTGATGGAAGGCAAAATCGAAAATATCGCGGAAAACCAGGGGTGGAGAAGACTGAGTGAGTGAACTTTAATAAGTTTTTATTGACTTTGCTCCGGTTAAGAGACCACTTGCGATAAAAAATCATCTTCTGAAGGCCGAAACGTACGTTCTCATCAGTGAAAACTATTTTAGTTTAACAACTATATTAAATAACAATTACCAATGAAGAGACAGAGTTGAAACCGAAGGTTTTTCTTTGTCGCCTAGCTGGAAACTCCCAACTTTGATGGCTAAAATAAGAGAAGTTTTGATTGGAAGTTGAACCTTTTGAATGGTCACTTTCATAACTCTTACAACTTTGAACTTTAAAACAAGTTGGACCTTTCGACCGACTAGTTGGCAACAACTGTTTTTAATGTTTTCGGAAACCTTTTTTTTTACCCGAGTCTCGGAGAACACAAATTGTGCAGAAGGAACAATGGATGAAGTTACTGATTTGATTTTATATACAAGATAGTTTGGAAAGCGAGTATTTGGTCCGAGAATTATTCAATATTATTATGCCAACTCACTGTACAATAAGAATTTCTTTATAATTATACTTAAAATATATAATAAAAGTCTTATTATTTAATTATTCTAGTTCAATGGTACCTCTACCATCATTAATTGTTTTATTTTTATTTTTTGAATTTCTAGTTCGATTCCCATCTTTTTTTTCTCGGTGCTATGTACTTTTTTCTATGTTATTTTTTACAATAGCAAAAGTTGTTTCACCCCTCAAAACTCATCTTCTTTTTTTGTTTACTTTCGTTTCGTCCCCGAGTTCCGGCCATGTACAATAAGGCTGTGGTTATTGCAGTAAATGAGCACACAATACGCGGTGAGTGGGTAATTTTTATTTTTATTCTTTTCAACGGTAACTGAAGGAACTTGACATGGAATTTATTTTCTATTTCGCACTAAAATCCGTGGGAAGTAACGGAAGAGCCCAAAGAAACCGTCTCAGGTTCGTACCTGTACGGAATTTGCACGGTCAAGTCGGCTGGAATGGACGGACCAAGACGGTGGTCTTTGCCTCGCCAATAAAATTATCTTTTATTTTTATTAATATTCTTGGCGTTTTATTTTCGTATATTTTGTATATAATACCAGTAGCATTGACATTTTAAATAGTTGTAATTAACGCTAGAGTTTGTGTGTAACTCAAACTTGAAAATCTTAATTACATAAAATGGCTAATTTCGTTTCGTCAAAGATCGGACAGCGAGATACATTTTGGGTATGCGCATTTACACTGACAAGAATGGTCTTTCCAACTCCAAAGTTTGGTATTACTTCTTGAACGGAGTCGAGTTTCTTATTAAAAAACTATTAATGTTTGATTTATAAAGTTCGACACGGTGCGGCACACCAACCTCCGTGAGAAGGTGCCCACGTCATTTGGTATGTTTGCCTCTTTCAGGTATCCGCCAAATGTAAACATTCAGAAAACTAAAAACTTCCCTTTTAACTGTTATCTCCCGGCACGGTAAGATAAAGACATCACGAAGTTGTTGGTTTCTCTCGGGATGACAAATTCGGTGCCCGAAATCGGAGTCAATGGGCCTCAATTATCGCAATCAATGAGTGCGACACCTAAAATGCAATGCCACACACAGACACGCAGACACACACGAGGTTGAAGACGATGCCTTCGTTTTTGTATATACAAAACATCACGCGAGTTGACTGTTACGTTACACATCAACTTAAAGTATGTGCACTCCTCGTTGTCTTGTCTTCTCAAGTTACTGGCTCGAGTTCCCATCGTAAATTCTACCCGTGAACCTGCTGCCCCAGGGACATCCACGTCTATTTCTTGTAACAAAAAAGAAATTCAAAGTGTTAGTTAAGTTGGCCGCGAAATAATGTAGTTGTTAAGTCGACCGCTGCCCATCTCTCGCTAATTTCAACTGACCGTTTTGGATTGTTGCATATACCTTGTACGTTGTCTGTAATTAATAACCTGTCCGCGAAATAATCTTGTATTGAAACGAGACGTGTCAGCTCTCAAGTGAAAGTTCCATTATTAAGTTCTATGGGTGTGTGTGTGTGTATGTGTGTTTGTGTGTGTGCACGTCAAAATCAATAAACGCCGAGAGGCGACAAAATGATGAATGTGTAAAAGATAGTAATGAAGATAGCAGAAATGCAATGGCGATGAGGAGGAAGTGTTACGACCCCCCAGACCCCCGTCTCTCTCTCTCTTGCAGATCCTATGTTATAAAATGTAATTTATTATTGCATAAATTAAGCTCTGTTAGAGATAATTGTATTCTCAATTAAACATTCCGTGCAAAATTATACTGAAACGTAACTTCCCACATAAAAGCGAAACAACAACAAGTCTGAGAACTTGGAAGAAACGTGGTGGAAATGTGTGCCAAAATAGAAGATCACAACTAGAGATCCGTGCACCGAGATGAGATCGACTTCACCCGAGAGTTTCTCTCGTAGGAAAAGATTTCCACCTGTTTGCCATCGTCGGTTGCTACCACTCCTAGCCTGCAATAATAATAAACTGGAAGATGGCATTTAAATCTTTTATTTTTATCACTCGCCTCCGCTTTTATCACTTCTTGTAGAGAGAGAGAGAGAAAGACAATTAAACGTTTAAGCACCGTAGAGTAAAGAAAGTGAATGACTGGCAGGGGTGAATAGAGTTAAAAGGGCCGTAATAATGGAGGTTAAAAGCGAAACTGTACAGATGTACGGCTAAATATCTCTTTTAATTAAAAAAAGTAATGGGTTCAATAAACTTATTGAACGAAAGGGAATCCGTGATTCATTCTCATCCTGTAGAAAATTAATGACGAGTTATTTTACGTTACTTACATCTTACTAAGGGAACGTCCTATATAATTCAGATTCAGAGTCACCTCAGATGAAGTGTGACCGGGTCAGGTACCGTGCACCTTGTCTACTGTCCGCATGGCATTTTGTGCAGCCGGTTGTTACATAATTACATAAGTACGGATTTCACTTCTTACGTTACTTCCTTTACAATTGTGAATATCTCGGTTTTGACGTTTAACGAGTAACAGCCGTGACTCAAGCAGAAGACGTCTGAGTGAGGGAATTTAAAAAATGTCGAAAACTTAAACTTGTTGAGTTGCGTTTGGTGATAATTGAAAACTTAGTGTCCACTGGTAACCGACAGGTATCTGGGCCCTTTGAACGCTCAATGAAAAATTTAAAAATCTCAGTTGAACGTTCGCGTTCAAAACGTTCGAATTTAATTGAAAGCAGAACCGTTCGATCGCAACATTAAAATCTTTGTTTCACGAGCTATAACATACATTTTTTCATATATAATTTCGATTTTCCCCTTGACTGTTGCTCTCTCCGTTGACTTTGATCGTTGCTTTTGTTCGTTCTCTTCCGTCGAATAACAGGGGAAAAAAAAGTAGAGCCATGTAGACATGGCCAATGCAAACAAAAGTTTCAATTAAATTCGACATTTTCCATCGAGTGAGGGAGGCTTACGTTTTGTTAACCTTCGCTAACATTTAGCCTTTAAATCGCTTCTCTCGTCGAAGTAATTTGTTTCTAAAAAAGCGCTACATAAAATGAAGTTTGTTTTTTTTTTAAATTGCAACATAATAACAGTTAGATGTCTGCAAGCTGCCTACTTGGTTCCCAAAACAGGCAGGTAGTCGGAACGACCGATCGGCTTTTCTTGTTTTTGAACTTCCCTCAAGTGTTACCTGTGAGTTACTTCCTTCACTGACAAACTTCGTAAAGATGTGTCCTTTGAATGTACACGACACGATGACCGGTTTTCGATTTATAACTACAAACCGACTAGTCGAGAATAGGTGAGAATTGACAATGCGAAGGTGATGCAGTCGCGACAACCAAACTATAAAATAAGTTAACCAGTAGGAGTGTTTAGCACATCCTGAAGGCTAAGACAGACAGGAGAGGCATCTGAGAAGGAAATGACAAAATGGTGCACTGACGTCGTAGCAGGTGACATGGCGGTAAACCCCCTGTTGACTCAATCTGTCGTCAGGTGACGTCAGATCGTCAAAGTAAAACGGTCTTGTAATTATTATTTGAGAAAATATTTTTGTAATGAGTTCCCTGGGGAAGTGGTAAAAGGATGAAAATTAGGAAAGGTGCCCGGGAGGTGAGTCAATTCCTTGAAACAAATCAAAAAAAGCTTCAAACTGTCATAAGGTAGACGGAAGGAATTGGGTACCTGTCCGGGTAGAGCAAAACTTCTTTAGGATGTCTGGGACGTTCTCGTGTCGGTACCAACACCCCAGTCGTACCTTTTTTTGTTTCTTTGAATTAAAAGGTTTTTTTCTGGTACCTTCGAGCCGGAGCAAAAGGTCAGCTTTGATTGTGACAAGTTGATGAGTTTATTATATACACCTCAAGGCTTCTTTCTCAGGCGGCTGCGTTGAAACCAAGTGAAAGAGGAGGAAGACCTAAATTGTTCATTAAGAGTTTTGGTGGACCAGAGGTGGCCGGGCGGCAGCGACACCACCAAAGGGGTCTGATGGACCTCTGCTCTCATCCACGTCACACCAAACCAAAATTCCTTGTTGCGAGAAATGGTTTCTGTCTGTTTATTTTCTATTATTTCAGTTTTATGTTTTCTACTGTTGTTTTCTCTCTTTCACCCCGTTGTTTTCTGCACCAACACACAGCTGAAAACCGTCCCGAGGGCCACATTTTGATACCCCAAAACTTAATCCAATTATTATGGGCTTTTACTTATATTTTTTCTCCGAAGTACACTTATTTACATTTATTTAGTGTGTGTTATGTTTGTGTAACTTCTTTTTTAGATTCTTTTGCTTTCTGTCGGGTGTGAAACAGCCTGCGGTGCTGCTGTCTTTTTTTGTATGACAGCAAAGTTCGATATCTTCATCGATCAATCTGTTTGCTTCTTCTTGCCCGGTTTCCCTCTTTCTCTATGTCTCTCTCTCTTTCCCCTTCCACTTCATAATATCCTCTAGCTTTTGACCCATTGGATCTTTGGTTTTTTTTTCTTTCTCCCTCAGGAGTGGATTTTCTTTCTCTTTTGCCTTGTAATATTTCCTACCTAACCCTGCAGATCTGGGAGATCTGCGGCTTGCCGAAATAAAACTGGTCTATTGAGAAAGGAATTTAATTTACTTCGATCTGAAAATGGATTTCTGTTACTCAGGGAATAATGATTTAATGTCTATAATCCTGATCTGAGTTGTATTAGTGTACGTCTAAGTTTTGTATTTAATTTCTGGCCTTACGGTTGTATTTTTTGGTGCGTCAACTTCAATCACTTGTGTTTACTCTAATCTATTTGTGTATACCAACAAGGGGAGAAGTAAGTGAAATGATATACATGTGTGATTTTACCATGAGAAAATGACAAAATACAAGAGAGTCAATATATGAAATTTGACTTTGAGTTGTCATTCTGAAATATCAATAGGTGTGAGGTTAAGATATAAAAATTTTTAAGGATGAATCACATGGATGATTGGCCTCGTCAAAACTAAATTATTTTAAAGATCAAAATGATCTCGACTTGTACTTTCTGTCAACCCATTACGTCTTTTTATATTTTTACCGATACCACTTATTTTACTTAAGGAGTTAAATCTTAAATTTGGATGCTTGAAATTGAATTAAATTATGCATTTATAATACAAGAAATTGTACCACAGTGGTAATTCCAAAGTTGAAGATTTTGAGTATTTAAAAATACAATCAATACAATTTACGTATGTGTTGTTTAGAGACTCATTATTGGAAATTATGTGTCTTTCAAATAAGCAGAACATGTCAGACGATTTGTGAGCAATTGAATTTCTCAGATCAGATCAGATCTCATCTCGGTTTAATAAATGAATGACATCTATCGGTGGAGGTACCTGCAACCACCAGCGAGTACCACCCAACTACCCGGCCCGAGCAGAAGTTGCCTTTCGAAAATAAAAATCCCGTTTTTATTGTGCCATTAGATTTTAGACAATCTTTACTAATTAATCAAAACTTTTTTTATCACTTCCATCGAATAAGGTGTTAATTTATCAGGTCTTAAAGCATTCAAGTAGATTCTTCTTTTCCAAGGTCGTCCTGTCACTCCTCGATTCAAACGGTCCAAGCGAATAGTTTGAAATTCGGACGAAAGTGAAGCAAAAAAAAAAAATAATAAAAATAGTTTATGCAAGTTATTGTTCGGCAAGAGAGTTAATTTATAGGTTTAGAAACTTGCTAAAACCCCTTTGGTTCCTTCTGCGACCCGTCGAATGAGAAGTTGAACATTTCTCCCGTGATAAATGGAGTTAGATAAAGGTGTGACAGCTTCATCCATATACAGGTATTTCGTAAGTTCTGGATAAACGAAACAAAATGTTTTTCATTTCGCGGCGATTCGCCTACCATAAGACAAACAACTTACACAATACTGAAAGTTGTTTCGTATCGACGATAGTTCTTCGATATTTAGTTCTTTTAACACTTCACAGGGACACCGATGAATTTGTCGTGTGTTCCATCCGATGAGAAATCAAACGGAAACCAAAGGTTGTGTACACACTTTTTCATACATTACTTGACAGGTTGTGTGTGTGTGTGGGGATGGTGTGCGTACTGTGGCTCGTTGCCCAGGTACCTTTCTTGTTTGGTCCTTCTCACACAACTCACGGCTCGCACTTTCCGTGGATGTACATTGTCTACTGCTGTGAATGAGCAACCCCGCGTTTCCACGGTGACGCTTTGCTCCATTCGAAAAATTTCATCATCAAAATTGTTTTTTCCAGGAATGAATTGGTGCAGGTGAGAGGAGTAGACGACCAGCTTCACGGAAGAGAGTCTGTTGCCAGGGAATCCACCTGGTATTTGCTCGATTCGTAGATAGCGAGAAAGGGAGAAAGTGAACGAAGTATGAGGAAAGCGAAAAATGGGCCCCTGATCACAAGGGCCCTCGTGCTCGGGGGCCCCCGTCCTCTTACAAAAATTTAATAAGGCAATAAATGGAAGGGCATGTAATAAAGCTTAACATAGAAAATGATTAGCCGGGAATTTTCTCTGATTTATTAAATTTTTTACATTTTTTTGTACATTCAGATTTCCTTATTCGAATTCATCTTTTTCTTGATCAGATCATCATCCGATCAGTTTAAGTGGAACAATATTAATGTTTGATTTATGGCTCGAGTGGCGAACGTCGAAGTGGAATTATACACTTGAACGCTACACGCGACCTTAGATTCTGTTGAAAGGAGAGAAATTGAACATAACTATTTATTTATTGACAGCCTGTATGGAAAGCAGTGATCCAAAAACGTTATTTGATCTTGACGAGAAATAAAACTTGCAGAGAATCTCACTGATCAAGGAAAGATCGGCGAGTACGTGAAAGTATCTTGACGGAGTTTGTTTCGTTTCTTTCGAGTCTATTGTTTTGATTTTATTCACTTGTAACCGTTCATTTATGTACATATATTGTAGTGGTGGTATGCTATTGGAGTAATAGTTATTGTAAATACTTCCGTATTATTTCCTGTTGTATCATCTACGGGACTGCATATTGTTTTGTCACTCTCTGAAATTATTTTTCAACTTTTGGTTTCGCGTAAAAAACTGTTTTCCGTGAAAATTTTACTAAGAAATCGTCCCTTGGAATTCATTTCACTTTACTTATACAGAAGTGTTTTATTAAAACTACAAAGCATAAATAATTAGTTCGTTATAAATAATACTGAAATGTATTGGTTATAAGTCAATAGAAATTTTGTGCACTTAGCGTGACGGATTATTGAATGACCCCTCATGTTCCTTCAGTTGTATTATTTTTATTTATTTAATGTATTTTTAATAGTTGGCAGTTCAGAGAGAAATTGACGACTTCAGTTTCTATTTCTTTCGTGTCATGCGGTAAGAAATGACGTGATGAGACAAATAAGTAAATTGCTGCGACACTGTTATTCGTTGGAGAGTAATAAAATTATGAGTTGAATTGGTTATTTTACTTCTTCTTAATTAAATTAGATAATTGACAATTATCTAATAGACAAATTTAAAGATGGAATTTTGGTGTTGTCCACGGATGACTCCGTGAGCTGACTTCTTCTCATCCTTTGAACTGTTCCTGAGCTCTCATATATATTTAAGTACTTTAGTTTTATTCGTTTTTTCTATTAATTTTTTTGGTGTTTGGTACTTTATATTTATAATGTACAATATAGAAAGTACTGTAAAGTACTGTAGTATTTGAAAAATAAAAATTTATAGTACCATATGAGACAATTAAGTAATTTACTTCATTTAAGATATTCATATTAATTTACGTATCATCATTCGTACTCTTATTCTATTTATAGTTTTATTTTATTTTGTATTGAGTAAAATTATTCTAAATTTCTGTAACTTTAACTAAAATGCAGGACGTGATCTGTTTCCGATGCTGAACTATGTAAAACGCTTGACTATTTAAACAGTTATTATTTGGTATATACGTATCACATTATTACATAACAATAAATATTAAAATGGAAGAAATTAATCTACAATTCTACCGTATCTTAGTAAATGTTAATTATTCTGTTGAATTGTAGTGAGGTAGTTAAATTTAAAACCATGTCACGAAGAACACAGAAGTGTTGCTACTGGAATTCGTAACTTATAATTGTAACATCGAGTGTTAATGAACTTTATGGTCCTTGAAAATATACATAAATACACAACACACACACGCACGCACGCACGCATTCACATGAAAATTTAAGTTAATGCTTTTAAACATTAGGAGAAGCTACAGATAAAAAGACTAGCAGGGAGACTAGGAGTAGCAAATAGACAAATAGCAATAGTTTGGCAGTTGAAAGGAAGACTCAATCTTATTTATTTTATTTAACTCTTCAGTTGGCGATATTTTCTGTTTCTTTTTACTTCCAGTTGCGCTGGAGCGAGTACCATTCAGGTGGGTACGAGTGCTCTGTGGTGGGGGGTTATTACAACCTCGATTTGCACCTGTGTCAATTAAGACAATCTTTTAATTTCTCTTTAATTGTTTTTACACCTTTTACGCACAACTTCATTTCTACGTTGCAATTTCCATTGTTTTGTATCACTTTTATTACAAAATGTCAAAGCCTTCTGCTTCACCTTCTCTTACTTCACACTTAATCTCAATTTTTTTTTTGCACAAGCTTCGTCCATGCAATTTTCCTCCGACACGACCGTATATATTATTTTTATTGTTACCGGTTCCTTACTATGTACTACTATAAAATACTGTATTTTTAGATTTTTTTTATAAATAACATCCGTGAGAAGATGATATTCAATTATTCTGGTGGTAACCACACTACAACTCTCTGCGGCGTTGTAATGAAGACCATTCAAATTGTACAAAAGAGTTGTTGCAACTTAAAGTATCATTTTCTCCACGCCTTGAATTGCTACAGAGGCAATGTACCCTAATTCTATTTATGTAAACAGTCACATTGTAGTTTTAGACTTTCTGATCAAACCGAGACGAGGACGAGGACAACGAAAACTCCATTGACCAAGAACACCAGAAATTAATTAAGAGAAAACAGAAGTTCTATTCATGACCATGGAAAAGGAAGAAGTTTATTAAGTTCTTCCGACGGAGAAAAAGAAGAGAAAATCTTTGCTTTTAGTCAGACAGACAGAAGTGAACGAGAGCAAAAGAAAGGTAAATTGTGAATTTGACGCGGAGGAGAACGTAACTCCTGCACCGCAAGAAAAAGAAAAGTATTAAAGAGAAACCGTCGAGGACCGTTGAATGCCTCCGCGAATTAAACATTGTACGAAGGGTCATAATTGACCCCTCTGCGAATGAATTATTAAATTAAGGTGATTGTGTGATGAAAATTCCAATTTATTACAGGTAATTAAAATAGTAATTAACGCCAAAATTTCATATTTTCGCGCGGTCGAAGTCCGGAAAAAAAAAGAAATGTTGAGAGCGTTGAGGCCATTGTCTGCGAGTTCCTCAGGGTTACCACCTGGTTTTCAGGTCCCGGTGCCTTGTTCTTCTCCCAGGTATGGGGGTATATGTAAATCGAAGGGAACAATGAAAATTCAAAAATCAAAATCAAAATTTCAGACTGAAAATGGAGATGGACATGAAGAAGATGAGACTGCAGAAATTCAGGTGAGGAGGAAGAGCCGGTCGGTCAACCGGCTCGCCTTCAGACATTAATTAGAATAATTATTTTAATTGTAATTTTTACTTTATGTTACATCTTATTTATATTATTAGTTGACTTGTTCGCCTCTTTGGGGCCTCGTGCTCGTCCAAACTTTTCAACTTTTCATCCTCGACCGTATCATGCAGGTGTAATTATACTTTAGTTAACAGTTTTGTGTTCATCCCTCTCACTCTCTCTCTCTCTTAGTTCTGGTTGTCCGGTTCTTTTTTCGGAGCACTGCTACATTTCTGTGTCTTTTTCATACACCTGAGTAGTATTTCAAATCATAGGTAGAATATACTGCTCACTTATAGTACTCAAAGGAAAAATAAAAATTACACGTCTTAATATATAGTTTGTTTCTTTCGCTACAGGTTTTACTTATTTTTTAAGAATCGATCCACTATAGGCGATATACTCGGAGCAAACCAATACTTTTGATTTGGTAAAACAAAACTTGTACAATCAGTGACTTGGCGGAATGATCTCTGACGTTGATTTCCCAACGAATTTGTAGGTGTAACCGAAGAAAGTAGTTTTTCGGTGGTACCGAAAGTGAGATTCACTCGTCTCTTTGACTTGTCCAAGGCAACATCCCATTAAAATAAACATTCATCTTGATAAGTTTCCCCACTTTCAACAGCGGTTATGTAAATTAATAATAAATCAACATTAATGGAAGTAAAATTGAACTGTTCACAACACGCATGGCCGTTCCATGACATTTACATTAACTTCTCCAACTGTTAAGTTCGAGTACTGAACGTGTCGAATTCATCGGACTGCCCTTCGCAATTCCCTTTATAAATATAAGACCTCTTCTAACCTCTAACTTACCTTAACCTTTCACATTACCAATCATTCTGATTTAATATATTATATTTTTTATCTGGAGTACCCTTGGAAATGGTAACGGCTTTGACAGTTTAAAACTGTGTGTTACGTACCATTAAAACTTCTTAAAAGGGTTGTGAGAAGTTTCGTAAAACCACTAACCTCAATAAACGTAATAACATATTTATTATTTACTTTTATCGCAGACGTGTATAATAAGACGTGTAAACTGATTTACTTCTTGTAGTACCGCACACGAGTTTTATATATATATATGTATAATTTCTTTTTCGTTGAGTATTAAAGGGATGGTCAGAAGTCAGACATCAAAGGTTCATCATTTTTGCTATATACGAACAATTTTATAATTGTTAATTAAATAATAATCATTGGATGACGAATTATTTTAATTTTTATTAAAGTTACTATTCAAATTTACATTAATAAAGTAGGTAGCACACCAGTGGTGTGCCTTGGTGTGAGAAAGAAGAAACTTTCGAGTGGTCAGTCAAGTGTTCCTGAAGTTCACTTGCAGGTGCCCGAAGTACCCGAGTTTAAGGCGGAAGACTCGCCGGAAACGAATGACAAAATTAATTTGAAACGTTTTAATTGGTACTTTGTCAGTACCTGGTACTCGATTATAATATTTGAGTATCGCTTCGTTCAACATTCTCTATTTTGCATATTTAAATTGGAAGCCAAAGTGTTTGCTTTAGTTTCGAGTCAGATAGTTGGAACAATTTGACCGGGTCGAACTCGCCCGTACGAAAAACAATAGAAAAAAAAAGAAACTTGTAGTGTTGGCTGTGTCTCTAACTTAACTATGTTTGCTCTCACACCTGAACTCGTCTTTGCGTTTGCTTACGTTCAGCGTGTTCGATACGTTGAAAGAGTTCTAAATTAATAGAAGTCACGGAAGGTAGGTCCTATCCTTTGACCGTCACCGAAACAGCTCCGGTGACAATTGTCAGGTGTTGCAACTGTCAATCATCGGTGGTCACAGTATGCACCCGGCTAATGTACATAAGTGGAAGAAAATACTTTGATTTTTATTAGATGAAGGCGAGAGACGTGGACACGAACCCAGGAAAACCCAATTTGGACACCTTTAATGTGTTTCTTCAGGGCCTGAGAGGCAGCAACGGTGGCGTGAGAAAAGGTGGCCTCTGTCACACGATCCTCCACACGGTTCCTTCCTTTAAAATTTTAATAATACACTTAAGAATGACTCTTGAATTTTCCCACCTTGGCTGGCATGTCCCCATGAAAGGCCTTTTGTCGACATTTTAAACCGTCAGGTGATAATCTTTCTCTCTCTCTCTCTCTCTCTGACTTTCTTTCCCAGTCACGAAGAGTCGACAAATTTTCAAAAACTTTTTCATGACGTACAAATTTAATTGTCGCCGGAAAGTAGTGTCTCCTCTTCTCTTCTTCTAACTTGAAGGAACATGCGATAGTTTTCTAGACTTTCTCTTTCTTCTCCTTTCCGGTGTGCATTATTAAGACGTTTACAAATTTAATGAGAGATCTTGAACGGATCTCTCACACTAACCCGCCGCGAGCCCGGGACTTCGACCTCACGAAAAATCCGACTTTTCACAACGGCACCGTCCTATATAGTATTCCCCTCGCTCCCACCGTACGGTTTTCCCATCGCACTTTCCATTTACTTTATGTTAATGCCGGCCAAGGTGGTGTTCTCGTACGTGAGCATTCCCAAAGGTAACTTTGCTCCTGTTTTTTGCATGACAATCGTCGAAAAAGCGTACGTAATATGTGCGGTTCTTTGCCTTCTTCGAGATGCAGGAGATATTTTCTCGTGTAGGCTTTGGTAATTTGTTGCGGTTGTTCAATAGAAATACGCGTCTGTGGAAAAAGTGAAGATTATTCGTTCTCCTGTTGGAAGTTGACGAACCAAAGTAACCAGCTCAAGCTTATACATACGCTGCTGTACGAATTAAAATAAATATACGTACATTTAATAATAAAAATATAAACCGGTTAATCGCTTAAAATTTAGAATCGAATATTTCGCACATACAAAATAAACATCATTAAAATAAATAATGTAGTTAGTTATTGTTTACAATATTGTTGGTTCATCGCACAAGTAAAATTCCAGAAATATATTTAGTAAAAGTTATTAGTATGTCAAGTTCCGTATTGTCTTCAAACATCAGCAGAAATACTAATTTTTGAAGAATTAAGAAAAAATACTTTTAAGTTCATTAAACTTACATATTACAACCGAAGAATGTGTGTGCTAACGTGTCTGACTGAACAAATTCAATTTGCACTTAACCTCGATAGAAAGTCATTGGAAAAAAGAAGTATCAAAGTGCTCGGTAGTGTTGTTGCGTGCACAATAAAATTGCAATGAACATAAGCACAAGGCACCATCTTTAGGGTTGAAAAGAAGTCGGTGGAACAATTTGTGGAAAGCAACAATGAGGTTGGAAAATTCGGTTTTGTCGGTTCTCTCCGAGTAGGAAAAGGTTCGGGTACCAGAACTAACTGATTGTAGTTCTATGACACGAGTCAGAATTATTGCACAAGTTTCTGCGGAGAAGAGAAGAATCGTTAAAAGAACTCGACTGCACGCGTACCAACAACTCGGTTTTTACTTATTTCACTCTACAAACCCTCGCTTTCTTAGTCTCCCGCAAACATAACTTGTGCATAAAAACAAGATTAATGCTTTTATCATTAAGAACTGGTTGATAGACGAACAACTTTGTGCATTTATTAAAAATTTTCTTGTCGCACTTCTCTCTCTCTCTCCCAGTGAACAAAAAATGGCTTCCTCCTATCGGCCGAAAGCATTAATCACACACGTTGTTAACTATAATTATTAATCCGTTAGTGCTGATATCTTTTTTGTTTATGGTGGTTGTAGTGAAACATCAACTGCTGATAGATGAATCTATTTCTCTTACAAGTTCACTCTGTGATTCTTCATTTCAGACATATTTTTTTTTTACCATCCCTGCTGCACGCTCGTTACGTTTAGACTCCCTTTTTTGTATTTTCCTTTACACTTTTATTATTTATTAACTAATAATTTTTAGAGTAACAGTGATAACGTGTTGAGTTTCGGTACTTGTACAGACTCACAGTGACACTGAGTTAAAATTCTACTCCAGATTAAATTGTTAAATTGAATTGAATCAAAATAAAATTCCTATTCAATTAATTACCGAAAAGGAGAGAAATGAATTACACGGGAGAGACAGAGAGAGAGTAAGGGAGAGAGGAGGTTAGAGTTTGGTGGAATTCCATTAATCATTGTTTTCTGGAGAAAGGGTAAGAGTCTTGCGAAATCTGGAGAAAATCCAAAACTCGATATTGAACTTATAAACTCTTCTATTAGGTTGATTTATGCCGCCTGGCAATTATTAGACGTGCTCCTTTCCTTTCATTCCATTGTTTCGTCGTTCGAGTAGCACCCCGGGTACCTGGGTACTTCAACCCCATTCCTCCACCCCCAGTCATGTTCTCATTGCCAGGTCTAGACTTGGACTTTTTTTCACGTCCCTGCTCCGGAGTATATATATATATATAATAAATATTATATTCGTGTAGTATTTTATTTTAGTTCTGTCCAAGTTGGCGTTCTCGAGTTTTGGACTCCAACCAAAAATATTTTTATTTCTATAATAGCCTCGCTTGTTCTTTCATTACTTTTCTCTTTAAATCGTGTTTGTGGTGCAACGGGTTTTGAAGGATTTATTCAATGTATATTTTTTATTTTAGGAAAGTTAGGAAAGTATCTTTGGATATATTGAAATAACATTTAAACGCAATGTTACTGAACCTCATTGGTAAGAGAAGTTGGTCGATTCTATTCGCATGAAACAAAAAAAATAATAAGTAATTAATTATTATACAAATTAATGTGTAGTTTATCGTACTATGTATATGTACGTATACAAATTATTAGTTAACGGAAATGGAAGTTACTTAAATTATTAATAATAATAAGTGGTTGTCGGTTTTCACCCAGGTCTGCACACGGTCTACACAATTTATAACTACAAGTTGCGGTGTTACCATTGAATGACTGTATTACATGTAAACACCGAATAATATAATAATTCGCATTCTAATTATAAATAATATATATTATATATAAAAACAGTAAGCACACTTCGGTCGATTCCAAAATGGTAAAATAACGTTCAATTCAATTCAAAGTAGAAAAAGACGAATTTTCCCTGTCTCCAGTTCGGGTTCTTTGAAAATTCAATTTTTATTAAAATTTAATTGAAAACAAATTGGAATGTATTAAAATTTTATTAATTTGTTTTTCAGATGGAAAACGATGATTACTCTCATGTCTTTGACAAAGAAGAGACCTCGGAAAATCTGCCTGTTTCTAATCGGATTTCGACCGGCCCTGCTCAAATCATCCGCCGCCATGTTAAGTCCTCTTTAAGTTGCCAACTGCAAAGAATTTTCATTTGGAATTTAGAACCGAAAAAAAAATTTGGTCATGTTTAGCAGGGTCTTCATGTTCACATTGGCAATACTAAGTTCGGACTAGTTCCATTTCTGTTTTCCTTCCATACATTTATGCTACTATGCTTCCTTTAAGCTTAATTTTATTTATTCCTCGTGGACTCCTGAACTAAAGTCGACGTGTGAAAATGACCCATCTAAACCACAGAGACCCCTAAACATTGACAGGAACAAATAAGAATGAATTCGAAGGAACCATCAGGGTCCTCAAACATAATTTAACAAAAACACATGTTCGACATAAGTAAGAGAAAGCAAACATTAGACGAAGAATCGAGGTGACGTTTCTCATGGTATTTGAATGTTCTCAACAGAAGAAACGAAAAAAATTGTATAAAAAATCTATGTATCTATTAATATTATTATCCGTGGTTATGGTGTTTTTCTAATACATAAATGTATAGAACAGGCAAGTTGAATTTTTTTCAGGGTCTGGTACGTTGACTTTTTATTTTTTCAAAAATTCTCCTGGTTTTACACGTCGGTTTCCCTCTGACGGGGATGAGAGAAGGGGAGGCTGGCGCTCCTCTCACGTGGTTGACAGGTAGGAAAAAAGCAATTTGTCCATTTCATTTCATGGTAAAAATAATAAGCCGCTTATTGAGTTCCCATTGGCAATTTCTGCTGGTCTCAGTACGACAAGTAAAAAGGTACTTCTGCCTGGGCCCGAAGTTCAATGGACGACTTTTTGATTTCGTTGTCATGGAAAATCACTGAAACTTTGTTGTTCAGCTTCTGTCCCTTGAACCTTCGTCTTCTTCTTCTTCTTCTTCTTCATCTTCTTCTTGTTGTGCCTTTCTGTTACTTTAATTTTTCCTGAACAAGTTTTACCAAGAACAAGTTTTCATCTCAGTTTCCAAAGAAATCTTAATTAGTTTTTTCTTACTTTTGAGAAATTAAGTCAGCGTGGCGTTTGGTCTTCGGCACTTGTTCAATTTATGAATTTTACTGAATACATAAAAATACATAAATATTTATATTTACATGTACACCTCAGTGTTTCTTTCATGGCTCTTATTTAATTACGTTCGAATTGATTTCGGTTGCTTGCTTTTTCTCCTGACTCCTTTTGTTGTTGTTGCTTCCCTACATAGTTCTATTCAAAACTCTTAAACTACAATTTCCTTCGCCCCCCCCTCCCCCTTATTAATACTTCACTCGGAGTTCAAAATTTCTTTTGAAGTGACTCGAACGTGGGGTATCGTTGTGCGTGGAACGGTGGGAAACGAACATGACAGAAAACGCGACGCAAGACCAGGGAAAATGGAATCCTAAGAAATTGCCATCAATAAAAGCGACATTAAACTTTCCGCGATATTTATGTCTGTGGAAAATATTAAAAGGAAAGGAAAGAGAAATAAAAGGTTACATAAATTGTTCCGGGGAATGAAATATAACTGTGAATGAAAACAGAAAATGAAACAATATTTACAACGTTATCGAATTTACAGCGCAGAGTTTCATTCAAAGGAAGAAAATGATGAAACACCAGGCAGAGTGCGAGTGGTACTCATATTAATTACAACAGTGCACAACAACCCTAGAGAAAAATATAAAACTATTAGAACGCCGTAGATATGTCAGAGAGAAGTTCAAAAGTGACACTACAACTACTTTGAAGCACGCGACAGGAGGAACTATTTTGAGAGTTTTGAGAAATTGAATGTTTGAAAAATCTTCTGCTCGTAATAAAACATAAACAAGCCAATACTTCAGTACAGTTCTCGCATTTTCTTTGCAAAAAAACGCATGTTACGTAGAGTGTTTTCATAACCCGACATCAGTCGTAATCCTTAGAGTTCGATCTTTGTCCGTGGGAGTCTCTCGCCCGAGGAAAAAAGAAGCTGCCAATGTGGGAGAGTTTGCAGGTGAACAAATCCTTTCAAAGGTAGAAAGAAAACCAAATAATATTCTTATTTACATGAAAAAATATTATATAGATTTATATGATATTAATAGAATGAATGAAAAAGTAAATAAAGTATAATTCTTTATGAAACGATAAAATCCGTTTATGAGTTATGAAAAGATGGAGAGATTAATTTGAACACAAAGGGATGTTAGGGCTCGCTCAGAGGTCTTACAATTCATACAGCCAGTGCTTACATCGTCTCTTCAAGCTTAGGACAACCATCTTGGGTCCTTAATCGAATTATAATTTCCAGACATGGGCCCGGAAAGGGATGCCTGGTCACCCCAGTAACTTAACTTTTTCAAAGTTTCCCACTTGCCAACTCAGAATTTGAATTTCACGTGCTCAAGACTTTTCTACTTGACTTTGCTTTTCCATTCGGGTACTGACATAAGATTTTAGCAGGAGAACCACCCTCATACCCTCGTACGGGGGCAGTGCGAGCGGGAAGGTGAGTGCGTGTGAGGGTGACTTTTGGGGGAGCATTTCTGCCCTTGAGCAGATAACGTGGAATTCGCTGCATTGCGTGAGAGGATGCAGTTAGAAGAACAGGAACGAAACCTGGAATTTTCATTAACAAACTATGAGTTTTGAGGAGAACCGCTGCAGAGGGTGTGTCATGCGAGGCGAGAACTATTTTAAATAATCAAATATATATTATATATTGTTTTAGTATGACTTACTATATAAAAGTCAAAATGTGAGGGTACGGAGCGAATCAAATTTATAAAATATATATATAGTTAAGCGTAACGAATTATGTGTGAAGTAAACTTTAGTGAAACATAAATTAATTGGTAGATAAATAAAATATATGTATGAAATGTTTCAAATTATACTAACTCATTAATTCCTGCTACGGTAATATTACTTGAGGAATCCGTTAGATAATTGAACAAGCCACGTGAAAATAAATAAAATAATTTTACACCACACGGCACACTAATATAATTTTATTTAATCAACGCAACTCAGTATTTTGTCTACTCAAAGAGAACCAGTCAACAGGTAATTTCGTAGTGAAAAAACTTTCGTTTGGCTTAACTTTTTACCTACGTGTATTTTATGTACTTATAGGTAATACTAAATATTATAACACGGAGGAAGGGCTATAAATATATTTCGAGTAAGTCAAAAGGTGAAGTGAAATTCAAAATGGCGACCGTTCATTAGTACGTTAATAAAGAGAGCAAAACCGCGTTTCTTATCTTATTTCCACGGTTGTGTAGATAAACGCACTAAATATACGTTTTAACTATGAAATGATGGTAAATGCCGGATAATTGCGAGTGTTTCAAATTAATTTCTTCTTTCCTTGAATCCTGCAGGTACTTCACCCTGAGTTTCTGCCCCCTGTGAAAATTCTCCGTGTGGACAAACAGGAAAAATTACAGTTAGGGGAGGAACACCCTAAAATTAGATGCTTAGAGACGTACAGAAATATCACTCGGACGAGTTCTCTTCCATTGTTTTTCACCGTTAACCCAAATCTATTTGATTTTCATGGTCGGAACGTTTTCCGCTGGCATTTTTCAAATTCTTATTGATTATTGATTCTTCTGTTGTTTCCATAATATTATTATAAACGGATGGGGGGGGATCGTTTGCCGAATAAAAATTGCCAAGCACGTAGAGAAATGATTTTTATATTTCCAACAGACAGAGTTAGATAGAGATACAGAGAGATACAGAGAGAGAGAGAGAGTAAAGCAATAGAGGAAATCGAAATCAATGGAAAAATAATTTAAATAGAAAGATAAAATCATTGGAAGATGAAAGAGTTGTAAAAGACCGCGGAAAGGCAAAGAGAGCGAGAGAGAGAGAAAGACTGAAAAGTAAGAATAATTTTCAAATTTCTTTGCTAAGAAGTTTTATTGGATTTACGGATATTGTAAAAGAGGATAATCTAAAGAGGAGAATAAGGTATTGGAGGAAGTGGAAAAGAAGACTAGACGTAAGAATGAAAAAAGCTGGAAAAGACGAGACGAATGAAGAGGTAAAATGACGACAGACTAAAAGAAAGAAAACCAAATGGTAATTATGAAACATTTTAACGAAAATAGGATTACAGCGATGAAGAATGTTTGGCAGATACGTGTCACCAGCCAAGTGTTCAAACGAACAAACAAAAAAGAGGCTAGAGAAATGGAAGAAAATGCAGTAAAAGTATGAAAATTAAGCAAGTGAAGATGACGATAAAAGCGCGTGAAAGGCAAAAAATAAAAGAGTTATGAAGACAAGAATGAAGAAGGCGAAAAGGAAAAAATCAGAAAGATAAGAAAGAAGAATGGGACGATAAAACAGGAAAATAAATAAGAAATGCAAAAAGAGAAATGGATGAAGAGGTAGACGGAGAGAAGGAGAAGAAAACGTAAAAGAAAGCTCAAAGCTAAGGCACGTTGATTTATTTGACTTTCTGTTGACAAATCCGTTGAATCCGCCGTTGAATTTGCCCCAGAAAACTGAGTTTCACCGTTTGGGAAACGAACAAATAGACAAATAGTCAAAAAGCAAATAGTTAACTATCTTTCGCGTCTCATTTCTTTTTAATTTTTTATTTATTCATTCTACATTTTCTTCGTTTCCCTTTAATATCGGCTGAGGAATTTTGCGAGAAAAAATAGAGAGAGAGAGAGAGAGAGAAAAAAAAACAGTAATTTAAAATATGTCTGTACGACCATAAATTTATGTATGAGAATATTTAATTATTCGACAATTAAAATTTTATTTCAAACTACAAAAATAGTGTTCAATGTTTACATTTAATTTAAATTGTTTAATTTTTTTTTTATTACTCAATTACCGCGACCGCTGATTACATTGCGTTCATTCTGACTGAAGGGTTTACCTATCGGGTTTACCTTAATGTATTATTGCATTTAATTTTAATTAATTAACTACTTAGATTGAAGTTCTTTCTAAATACGGTGGTACTGCTCGGAAATTACCACTACAACTACAAGGAAGTGCCAAGTCTCCTACAGTTACATTGTTTTTTTTTTCGTTTTGGTGTATTATTTATGATTATTATACAATCACCATGAGGTTTCTGTTACTCCTGCAACTTGTATTATTATTGTATAATGAATAATTTTGTGACATTTATAAAGTCAATGATAAAGAGTTTGCTTAGTAATATATATACAGTTTTTACAATCATTTATTACGATAGAATAAGTAAAAGATAAACACGGTTATGCGAATATGCATTTCTATAAAGAAGTTGCTGAGAACCTTTTTCTTCTTTTCACTACACAAAGAAGTAAATAAAACCAGCAGCACAACTTTAGTAAACACGTAGTTGTCGGTTCTTAATACCCGGTATTGTTTTTTTGCACAACAACACAATCACAAATGTAATGTAGACAAGTTCTAAGACGGTAAACAAACACATCCAGGTAAAGGAAGCAGACGTCTACCGGGTAAATCATCACGTCGACAACTTTATCCTCTCGAAAGTGGCCTTTAGGTGTAAATTCAGTTTCAGATTTTCGTGTAGAATCATTTTTTATCAATTTTACTAGTTAAAAAGTTGTTAATGGCCGCGATCCAAAAGAGTTAACATAGAAAAATGAGTTCAAAACTGAAATGAATAAAAAAAAAATAGCATTGTGTTCGGCCAATTCGCAGGAGCCGTCCAATAAATTAGACATTTATTCCCTGCTAATACAGTTTTATTCCTTTCATTATTATTATTATTACTATTATTATTATTATTATTGCTACTTTAAATCGCGAGTAATCGGGGGTACGAACCTGTTTAGCCTGGAATGAGATTTTATCAGGCAAGAGAAGGCACGAACGTGACTGAAGAAGGACACACTGTAAACAGGTAACTGTCGTGCGGTGCCTTTAATGAAAGGTACAACGTAGAAGAACGCAAACGAATGATATTAAAGTAGAAAATGGAGTGTTGTAATACGCAAAAACGTCCAAAAAGTTCGGTCCCACACGTTTCGTTCAAAGGAAAGTCTCAAAGGAGTCAAAATCGCACCGATTTAATCAATTGAATATAATATTTATTGAAACGTTATTATCTGCAATTAGTTTTATTAAGTTTTATGGGGCCGTAAAAAAGGTTGGGCATGAAGACCGTGAGCAGAGGAACCCGAAGGGCAAAACGATAAAAATAAAATTATAACTCCCCGGAGAAAACGGGGATTGCCGGGGTTTTTGCGCGAGGGGTTCCTCTAGGAACTCTTAGGTTACCCAAAATGGAGGCTTTTAAAATTCGGGACTGAATCAACGCCGGGGCAGGAACTTGCCAAAAATTTACAGGCACGAGGCCAAATCCGAGAAGGAAGTCGTTCGAGCGCCATTTTTTCGCCCTTTTTCTAGATTCCGGGTCGATTACTGCCCCGTTTTTCTTTTTTTTTTTTTTGCCTTTGTGTTCCCTTCGGGAGGATGTGAAAAAAAATGGTCCAGGGCGCTCCGGATTTTTCCAAATCTCCCGGCGCGAGCACCTTGACTTATTCGACTTAATTAGTAAATTAATTATCTTCACTCTGGGGGTTGTTTCAAGCCAAAGCTTGATTAAATTCTTGCCTACCAATTAGGCGTGAGTTGTAGGCGAAACCGCACCACTTCTTACGACTTTTTCTTCATCCCTCGAAATCATTCTTCTTAGATTTCAACTAGGACCCAGAAAAACAATGATGGGAAAGGCAGGGGAATCGTCGACTGGAATTGGTCGTGGAACTCGTAGAACCGCCATCAAATGAAAATTGTGACGAATATGTGTAAACTACATAAAGTAATTGAGATAAATAAAAAGTGTGAAATTACATTAATTAAATTATTAAAATTACTATTAATTATTTATATTAAAATTTTACTTTACGCTGCATTTATTATTAAGAAAGTTATAATTTATAAAAAATATACATTCTATCACAAATATGTAGAAATGTAACGTGACCTCGACCCTTTTTCGTTTCTACTACAACGAATTATGTATTATGTAGTTTCCAGGTTAAAATTAAAATTATTAATCATTGTTATTCGTTAGTTTTATTGTGTTTTTATTTGTATAGTTATCGATAGAATAATTCATAAATTTAAAGTTGAAGGAATTTTATTTAATTCGCAAAAATTCCATCAGTTTTCGTAAAATAAGTTACATTATTATGTAAGAAAATATGTATATATTCAACAACTTCCATTGAAATAGGAAGAGAAGAATCGAATTATAAGGAAAAATAGTTCCTGACGGATGTATTTTTTTTCTAATTCTCCGACAATGTGGCATCATCTGGGTTTCGCGTTGGTCCAAATTTAACTGTGAAATTACAAAGTTTACTTCTAAGGGACCAAATTTCCAAAAGAAAGAGAAGAAAACTACATCTTGGTAAAAAAAGTGAGCTTTTTGTCACGTGAGACTACTCAACGACCCCTAAACGAATAAACAGGGTAAAAGAGGAGTAGGCGTATTTGGAACTTCTCACAAAGGTTCAAAAAGGCTCCGTTTCAGGTACCCGTTCGGAAAAAAAAAGAGAAATACCTTGACTACTTAAGAAACTTACACCAAACTCCTTTCTTTCTCCCTATATCATTCGCCTTCTCTCTTTCTTTCTCTCTTTCTCTCTCTCTCTTCTCCTTCCACTTCAACTGAAAACTTTTTCAACTTGTTGAACTTCACTTAGAAAGCTTTCTACTACATTTTCAGCCTTTTTTATTGATGAATTCCTTCACGTCGTTTTCCTGCACCTTTTCAAACACTCACTGATGGAAATGGATCTCCTTTCAATTTAAGGGAGGAACGGCGACGGGAGCCTTCGACGGTGCAAACGAGAAAATTGGAAAGCGATTTCGTACCGTGTGATGTAAGCAATATTGTCGCCATTGTAGTGCAATAAAAGTTTCCTTGTGTAACACAATACCGAGGAAATGGATTTACTTTTAACTCTTCGGTCGGCTAAAGACCGACACGTCACAGCTTGGTCTGCAAATTTCCAGGGGACCCATGTGCGAGCCCTTAAATGACCCTAATTCCACCCCATTCCCACCCCCCGCTCCCGTACCACTCCAATCTACCAGAGTTTCCTTTCTTTCTCACGAGAGAACTGTTCAATATTCGGGGGTCAAACCGTCTTCTGAGGACCCATGTGTGACGGATGGATCTAGTTTTATTCTTAGTATTAGACCTTCTTCCCTTATTCAATATCCGTTTTGGTGTACAAATGATCATGGCGTCCATTTGTGAACCCACTCCCTCCCCTCCACTCTTCTATTTCTTCTGGTACGTGCAATGTCCCCGGAACAAGAACTACACTTCTACTCCGTAAAAAACTATTCAATATTTTGTATGAACTCCGACCTTTGGTGGTACAGTCTACCGTCTCCTGGTCAACATACGCTGGACCATCATCTTCACGTGAGTCAATTCCAGTGCAATATTTTTCTATCGATAAAAATAACTGGTTTCTAAATTATTAACTTTCATTAATTTATCTCCGGTATTTAACTTTTAAACGTTTGCTTGTCGCTACCATTCTACCAGGAAAAGGTTTTCCCTCTTCATCCACACGCGAAAATTATGTATTTATTGATTTATTAATACGGCTTTAATAATAGTTGAGCAATCGAAATTGCCTTTTGCAGAGACATTCATAACGAGAAGTATAAAATTTCATACCTTTATATCGAATTTATACCTAAACAACCGTCCTCAAGTGTTCGACTCCTCTCCCTTTCTTCTTCAATAGGTAAAAATCGAGTTATAAATTACAGAAAGTTAACAAAAAATTAACCCCAACTCCTAATTCGGCACTCAAATAAATTATGAAACCTCCGGTATTGAAATATAAATATATGTGTGACTTTCATACTCGGAAGCAAGTAAGTTTTAATGTTGTAGGGAATTGTAGTGATGTTGTTGCCACCAAATATTTTGATTTACTCAATAAGTGCAAAACTACTAAAGGATTTATTGAGAGAAGAGGAATAAATGTATTCAACCAACAACTACAATTATTTGTATTTCTTCTACCCAGAAATAGTACAAATGTACACATCAGAGGGATCTACAGTAGTCGTAGAGAGAATGTAGTTTTTTTTCTCTGTAGTAGTAATAATAGAAAGATGAAGAATGAGAATCGTTTGATATTTGAGTTTGTAGCTCCCTTGGGTACCTTTTCCCAGAAGGTCACTCGACATTACACACTGACCGTTTTAAAGGTTATGCAGGATTTCAAACCTTTCTCGTTTTGTTCTGTTAACTCCTACTCCTTTTTTTCCTGTTTAAAATTCGAAAGTTCAGTTTTCTTCGAGTCCGGGGCGATTAATTTAAATGACATGAAACGAGTCAGAGAGAATAGAAGACAAATTTACTATTCGTGGCAGCCTTACAAGTACACAAACGCAATTACACTGATACTCGTATATAGTCCAACGTCTGCTTGTAACTTCTCTAGAAGTTTCTAAGGCATAGAGAGAAAAGAGCAGAAGACAAATGTTTCCCCCATCAAATTAGTAAAAATCAATCAATATTAATCGATTAGTGCGGTTTTGGTCTCCTTTATCTTTTTCACCTGACCTTTTGACCGAGTAACACCGTGAACGGTGAAGAGAAGATTCATTTTAATTACAGGTAACAAACAAAGGGAGCCGGTTTTGGTGTGTCCTCAACCGTCGATGGCCGCCGCCAACACCACCACCACAACCACCGCGCCGTTACTGTTAAACTTCTCTGACTTACCTGAAATGAAATAAAAAAGAAAAACCGTAAAATAAAAAAGTTACTAATTAGAATTAGAAGGAGAACGTGCGAGTTAGTTAGCAACGTATTCATTTCAAACGTAACACGCGGCCTTAAAAAGGTTCGCTTAAAAGCTCCAATTTTCTTCGGTCGATGCCACCTGAATTGTAAATTTCACTCCTTTGTGTGTGACTTCTAATGAATACATTCGGGACGAAAGGAATCGAACACATTTAGAAATGGTCTCCATTTTATAAAAGTGGTAGTCTGCGTGGGTGTAATTAACAGTCGGAATAAAGTGAGCTTGCCATTCTGTAACTGTACGCAGACAGAAGACACTTCGCTGGTAAAACATAAATAATGACGTAGAAAATAAGTGCAAGTTTCATGGCCAATAAGTTTTAAAAATCTAATGCTAAAAGTAGATAGTTGTAGTTAACTCTCTGGTCACAAGACATACAAGGGCAAGTTCTAGAGCTTTCCATTTGTTCTTCTCACTCCTTCTTCTGCTTCTGCTCACACACAAAACAAAGTCATTGCTTGCTTTAATCTCTGACATTACTCGGGGCGGGTTATGAACGACAGTGAAAAGTACACCCGTGGTCGACGTTTAAGTATAATAGAAAAGAAGTCTTTAAAAGCAATAAGAAAGCATTACAATAGTAGTTTACAGTATTAGTAATAATGATGACCGTGATGAATGAGATGCACAGGAGACCACCGGGTAAAAATTTACTTCTGGCCTCGTCACATTCTAACTCCTTTGGATTCCGCCTTTTCTTTCATTTTTTTTCCATAAATTTGAAAAGAAATAACTGGGGAACCCGAGGCCGGGAAGAGTAGAAAGAAGAAGAAGAAGAAGAAGAAGAAGTGGAAGAATAAAATTCTCATAAAGAAGAAATTCTTTTTCTCAAAGTCTTTAAGGTATAAAGAAAAGTGAAAAATGGAGTTGTCACGTTTTAAAGGGAAAATATATCTATTAAAAGCTGATGGGAAGAAAATGAAGTCCTCCTGCAGGAGTCCTCCATCCTTTCGCCATAATTATTTTCTTCTTTTATTTCAGTATATAAATTCTCACTGGAAAAGTCTTCTGTCTCTCATATTTCTGCCTGGGTACATTTACGCATGGGTCAAAAGCGAGAAATTGATGGGAGAATTCCGAGATGCGACAGAATGGGAAAAATCTCGGGCACTCACAAGTACCTTGGCGAATTGTAGGTACCCGGGTACTTAACACGGTGACCCACTCCCACACCGAAAACCACAGTTTCACTTCGGATAGTTGTGAAACGTGAAATTCTTGTGGGTTAGGGTTAATGATCAGTCAGGAGTACACGTAACTTTGGAGGGAACGGATTGTGAAACTACAAGAGCAACTATCAGACACCCCCGTCAAGGAGGTAGAAAAGGTTAAAAAAGAAATGATCTGAATGATCTCGGGGGCAGGGGGAAAACGCACGGAATAAAGTCAGAAAATGAACATCTGAGACGCAAGTTGGAACTAAAAATTGTAAAAGTTAAGTTTTTCAAAAAAAAAGAAGGAAACGATCGAATGAGAACAAATATATATATATATATATCCTTTTATTAGTTTCTGGAGTTCCGGGTTCTCCGGGTCGACTAATTTGTTGCTGTCAAACGTGTCAAACAACGAAGTTTTCAAAAAGGTTACAGGAAAGGTTGCTACTGACATAATTCAGAGAAATAAATGATAGTTTTGGAAGGTCGTGACAAATAGACGTGGCAGGCTGTAATAATGTTACGACCGAAGTTAACTAAGTGGCCCTACCAGCCTCTCACTTCGACTGACTTACTCTTTTTTTTCAGAAATAGTGGCATCCAACTATTTTACTCCATAAATTTTTTATATTCAGCATGGCGATCAACCGAAAACAAAAATTCAACCAAAATATTCCAACATTCCATCTCCAATTACTGTAAATAATTAAAATACTGTAGCCCACATTGTGGGCCCATCGTAGAAGAATTTATTTACAGTTTCTCCTAATAACTATTATGCAATGCTATAGATCTAATTTACTTATTGAATAATAAAACACATTGTTGAACAGGCAGAGAATCGGTTTGTACATAATGAGCTAGTCACTATGTTCTACCATACTACAATGCTACATCATTAATGATTACATGATTATTGTCTCTTCTAAGTAAGGTAAAAAAATAATAAACTAATACTCAGTGAACCGGCAAGATAAAAACAAAAACAAATCTTAATTTCCTCATTAATAATGTAATTTAACATAATTTATTGTCAGTACCACTGAATACCTAACAATAGTACTAGAATTCCAGTTCTTTTCGAGAGTTCCAGTTCATTCAGTACAACTTATGTATTGATCTCGTTTATTCATATTATTAGCCATCGTTACCTGGCAACGGTTGCTGCCTCAAGTAAATAAAATGAGCAACACACAAACAGATAAATAGAAAATAATAATAATCTAATATAGTTGGGTATCGCACATAATTACATTACAATCAAAGATCTAATGAATTTATTTAAAAACATTCAAAAGGTATTATTAATTATGTAGAATATTTATAAACTGTAACTCGATTTGTGAGAAAGGAATCATTTTATATTTCTAAATGAATACAATTCTACTTGAATGAAAAGCAATGTGCTTTAATATTATTAATTAATATATCAGTTATCTTGCGTAGGATTTTTAGTTAGTTCTTTGAATTCTAGAAGAAATATTATTAAAAATAAATGTACGACCTTATGTGTAAAATTTTTGTCTTTTAAGTTTCAGTTCCTAATAGGAAATTATCAGAACTTGCTAGAAAAATAGCCACCTCGCGTAGAAAAATATAAATAAATAAAAACTCTGCATGTTGTACTCCATTAAATTAAATAGCAATGTCCAATATTATTATTTCTATTAATATTTTCATGCAGTACGGTTGGATGTAAATATGTGCTTATTAAACCGCAACTGATACCACTGGAATTAATAACTATTCGAATTATGCTCGATTTTACATAAATTTCGATCTGAAATGATTTTGTTAACTTCACTTTAGTTTAGGTAATTTAGTAAGTTAATAAGTAGTGTATTGTTCTGACACAAGGCCTATGGCCAGTTAGAATCTGTATGAAACATATTGTAATAATTATTTTTGAAATAAATTAAAAAAATGTAGTGCATTATGTACTTTTAATATTTTCCACTGATATGAAACTATCACATAAATAAACGATTGTTGCAGCTCGAGCACCAATTTATGTTTACATACATTTTATAACTACTTTTCTCATCACTGCAAACTAATTTTATGATTTAATGGATCGCTCGTAAATTTTCTGATCTTCTCACTTTATTTCTATTGAATAATTTTATGTGTCGTCGTGAGGATCGCGGACGGAACTCAAATTGTGTGAACCCTGTGCTCATCCAATTGTTAATGATTTGATAAATAAAACTTTACTGCGGCAATATTATTTTTCGTAGGAAAAATCACCTAAGTAAAACAATTCAAAATTTAGTTTTATGTAGTTCCCAAGTATGAAATTTTGAATAAAATGTACAGACACGATGGCAACAATTCCTCGCCATGTATCGCGTAGTTCAGTTGATTTATGTGTTAGTTAAATAATTTATTTTGGTGCGACTTATTATTAACTGCGCTTATTAACGTGAAACATACAGGAAAACATCCCTCCCGCTGAATTTGTCGGAGTTCCAAACCAATAGCTTTTAATCAGTTTAACCAGAATTATGAGAAAACACATAATTCGCAAAACTGATTAAATAAGAGTAAATAAAAAAAATTTATTAAAATCCCCGTGCAGTCGGTTAAAGTCAGTTAATAATTTATTCTGGAAAGGAGTGAGAGTTCCCGAAGGAACGGGAGAATTACCGTGGTGAGAAAAGCATCACGAGATCATTAATCATTAATGATGAGAGAGAGAGAGAGAGAGAGAGAGAGAGAGAAGGGCACAAAGGATAGAGAACCTTACAAACTTAAATTTCTTAATGTCTTGTACTGCGTGCTTAAAGTATTTTAAGATGAGGTCCTGGGAAAATGAAACAATCAATTGTGAAAAAGTTAAGTTGCAGTGCAAGTGTACAGCGTAGAGTTCAGATGCCTGAGAGGGTGGTTGTTCAGGTACCGCACAGGTAAGTTCAATTTCAACGGAGTACACAGAAAGTTAAGCAACGCCTTCAGATCACGGGCAGTCTCATGGTGGTGCAGGTGTGCAACAATTTCGTGTCTTGCAGTCGTCCACCCTTACCGCATGAGTCGCAGTTGTACGGTCGTACAATCGGGACATTTTCAGGAGGATGACACCCCGTCAGAGACGCGGTGAGGTTTTCCTAAAGGCTAAAATCCCAACTCTCCGTTTCATTTGCCCTGTGGCAACCCTAAACTATCCAACGTGTGCTTCCTCCTCGCCTTCATTAAAACTAAAATAACTTTTTTTCTACCTTTCGCCGTATGGAAAACCACCCCCAACATCAAATTGCTTTTTTCCTCTTTCCTTCATTTGATCCTTTGACTTTCCCCAATCAGCCCAACCTTTCCTTCTCAGCCTCCTGGAAGGATTCCATCGTTAGAAAGCCTGTAATAAAACCGTCGTCGCGCGAAGCTCCCGGAAATTTGATGTTAGATTAAAATCTGTCATGTGCAATGGAAAGTAACAGACTGAATCAAGCAGGGGGTGAATGTAGAACGGGGATGTTGCAAGAAATATGGAATTAAGCAGCACATTAGTGCTTCTACCACCACCACCGGCACTCCCTCCGTTGACGCTGTAAAAATCAAACGTTGCACCCTGTGAACTTTCTTTGTTTCTGTCCCGTGTAATTTTGGCTATAGAAAAATATTAAAGCAATGCGTTGACGCCTTCTTATTGTATCTTCTGACATTGTCCATTCCTTAAACTTTCTTTTGCTCCCTTCTGCAATTTATTTGGCGTAGTTTTCTTGTGTACCTTGTGTACCAGGTGACCTTTTGATGTGTCAATTCCACGAGACTCCTCCAGACTTTGCCAAGAATTACTATAAAATCGTTCCAATTCTGCATTTCCAGCAGCTATTCTACCTCCCTTAAAATTTGGTAAATCTCTAATTTCAGTCTGTTCATTTGTTACGCAGTCCTTCCTCGTAACTTCCTATTTTGCGATACCTTTCCATTTCACTGAAACTTTGCGACTTCGGCCTCGGGCGTGTGCCTTTGAAGAGAAATCGCTCGGACAAGTTGCCCGGAAATACAAAATTTATCAAACATTTTCGTGTATATCGACGAGAGAGTTGTGAAAAGGTAGACATTAAATTCGATTGAGTGTCTTTCTGGCGAGGGGGAAAAAAAGAAGAATCCAATTTTCTGATGAGGAATCATGAGCTGATGGCGAAATAAGTGAGAAGTGAAGTAGTGGAAATGAAAGAAAGAAAGAAAGATAGATAGATAGACAGACAAACAAGGAGAAGATGAATAAAATAGTAAAAAGAGGATAAAAAAGGCTCATTTTCTGAATGGAAAATACAGGATTTCTGATTGATGTCGACAAATCAGAAGAAATTTTTTATATGTGTGGAGAGAGCGCGAGAAAGAGAGATAGAGAGAGAGAGATTAAGAAGAAGACGATGGGAGAGAGAGAGAGAGTACTCCTTATCTTTAACAGCCTCCCACTTGAAGAGTTTTCTCTCCTTTCATCATATTCTTTTCAAAGTTCCCTACTCCTACCCATTCAATCTCTCTCTCTCTCTTTTTCTGCCCCTTTATCTATCCGTCTGTCGATCTCTTTCCATTTCTCTTTTATCTACTACTTTCCTTTTACCTTCCTTCCTTCCTTCCTTCCTTAGTTCCTTCCCAAAAGCAAATACTTCTCCTTTTTTTTCCCTCCTTCTTGCTTCTTCAACAGCTTCTCGTATCTTTAAGTAGATCTCGTTACCGCTACATATCTCCTTTATTTATTTTTTTCTCTTTTGCGTTTTCGATTTTTTTTTAATGGTATGAAATTAATTTGCCTCTCACGGGGGCTGTTGAAGTTTTTACTTTTTATTCTCCCGTCATTAGCGTTCAACTCGGAGTCATGAGCAAACGCACGGGGTGGTGGGAGAATCGTCAAAGGTGACACTCTGACGACGGCTGAAAGATTTTCTGAGCGTATCGGTCCTGTCAGGCGCGCGGTAAAAGGGTCTGTCGGGTTCACTGTGAAGCGTATGATTAAAATGTATGAAAAGTACATGCAGCAGAAAAAGATGGGAGGACACCGAGAACGAAGTCTGTGGGTTTAATTAGACGTTGCCTCTGATATGTTAATCTGATTCGGAGGAAATTGCTTTGATGGGCCAAAAGTTGAGACGAATGCAGTGGAAGGAAAGTTATGAAAAAGGCGTGCGTACGTGTACATGTTAAGAAAAAACATTAAAAAAAAACGAACACGTTGCCTTCGTAACCTTCAACTCTAAGAAACCTGTAGATCGGGTCAATTTCAATTTGATCACGTTCTTAGATCGTTGTAACAGTTATTTTTCATTAATTTTTTTTTCGTGAACCTTCGGGTCACACGCGTGAAACAAAAATTCAGCTGTTGCTGCAACAGCTCCTCGACATTCTCCATAAATCAACTTTGTTCTCGAGTTTCTTTTTTCGGGTTTATTTCCAGCAGCAAATTCCTGAATCTTGTGGAATTTGTTTACTCAAATAAAATGCAATTGGAGTTTGTCTGCTAGAAATACCCCGAGAACGTGACTTCAGCCCCGAGCTCTCATTCCAATTGAGGTGTACTCTAATAGTAAACATAAAACTATTCTCGTGTGCAAGAACCGGGAGCAAAACACGTGTTTATGTGGATGATTAAACATCGGTAGTTTGACTTGTCAGAAGTTTCAGTCAGTTGCCGTCGTGGTACTTATTTTGTGATTGAACTCTACAATAATTGAATATTTAAATAAAATTTTTTGTAATTTTGTACAATTCCTTGTATTTTAAATGTAAGATCCCACAATCTATGTATTGTTAAACAAATCATGCGAATACGATTCACTTATTCTGTTTCGAAGAGCAGAATTGTAATGTCGACATTTAGTGGCGTGATACATCCTGATTAAGTTTGTTATTAATATTATAATAAAGTCGCACCGGAAATAAATCAAAGTGTTGAGTTGCGACACTTCAAAAAAGTAACTTCAACGGAAGAGACCCTGTAAAACGAGTGTTGAACTTTGGTTCGTCATTACTCCGCGTTAGTATCCCTCACGGAACGAACAATAAAAAGCGAGTTATTATACAGTTAAACGGGAAAAAGTCAAATGAAAATGTCTGACTCGACGATCCTAGACGAAATACTAGAAAGACTAGAGAATGAATAATGCATCATCTTGTATCAGTTTCAACCTCCCCGGAGCCGTCACATTCATTTACTCCTTGGGGCAAACAAATCAATATTTGAAAAGGACTCTTCATCCCTTAAGGAGAGTCCTTCCATCAACGCAGCATCACCTCCTCCTCCTCCCCCCGAGGGCTTCATTTTTTACATTCTTTCCACTTTTTCCGGGCTTCGGAAGGGGGTTGAAAAAAGTCTAAATGAAAAAAAGAGACGTTCAACCGGTGCTGAGAGAGAGAGAGAGAGAGAGAGAAGTCAAATTGGATTTAAGTTCCGACATTAAGCATTCAACTTAATGAAGATTGAAATGACTTAACATTAAAAATTACGTCAACTGGAAGGAAAAGTTCCAGGAAAGGTGACGATCCGAAACTAATTTTCATAGTAATAAAATATATCAGGGAGATCGTTACATCCGAAGTTTCTCAAAGGAGGAAAGAAACCGGAAAGGAGCCCATGGGAAATTGAGAAACTCTTTCACATTGGATTTCCATAATCCCGGTATTCTGAAACCACAAATCTGAAACTGTCTCGATTCCAACTGCAGCCGTCTGCTTACTACAACGACCACCTACTACACTGCACAGGGAAACTGGACATCTGCTTTAATTAACTTACGTTATTGGTACTACCTTTTTGGAAGTCTTGGACCACTCCGTCCGATCGCATTGAACCCGCAGCAGGAGACAATCCGTGAAAAACAAAGTATTGATCTGATCAAATGATCAAGTCTATTCCAATCGATTATTTATATATTTCAATATCGTTTATTTTGTTTACCGGATCATTTTCTAAGATGAAAATAGTTGGAACTAGTAAATATTTTTTCATATGAATTACTGTAAATGTATATAAAGTAGAACTCATGCAAATCGAAAATTTGGAAGACAGTTGAAGCACAGCTAAAGTAGCCACTTAGAAAGGGAGGCAAAAAGCCTTAAAAAGCACAAATATTGTTATCGAAACGATCAGAAGAAAGGTTAAAAAAAACAAAATGGCTCGAAAAAGCAGAAAAAAACTTAACACCGGGAATGTAATTTTCTTAAGTAGGAGAAAAAGGAAAGGAAGGTTAATTACGGTGGAAGTTAAAGATGTTCGGTCCGAATCCGCAGAATGGGGCAATAGCAATTTTTATAATGAAGACATCGTATTTTTAGAAAGAAACGTACAGGTCGAAAAGGAAGTTAGGCAAAACGGAGATCTTCCCTGAGCGAGGAAGCAGAACATCTCCACAGACGCACGACGGGAAATTCGTCATCTTCAGTCTTCAGATCATTTGCTCTTCGATTTGATTGCAAAAGTAATTCCTCAGTCTGCATAAAATGACTTTCTTTTTGAGATCGCTCGAACAGAATTTCCTCAACCGAGGAAGGAGATCATCCCTCGATAGTTGTCCAAAAGGGAAACTATTGATCCTCGAGAAAGAGCAAAGTCTGGAGAAAGTTTTGCCGAGTGTGGCTTTCACCGAGCAAATTTCTTGATAAATCGCCTGTTCCGCCGATTTCAGATCTGACAGAGAAAGGCTGATCTTTCGGGAGGCGAAAGGCGAGAGGCAAGCGAACCTTTGTGATGCCTGGTTTTTGTCAAGTTTTTGCCCGAAATGTTTGACCGATCTTTTGTGGCAGCGAAAACAGAACAAAGAAAGGATTCGGTTAAATTACCAAGATCGTAAAGAGAGAGAGAGAGAAAGAGGAGGAGTGTGTATGTGTGTTTGGGAGAGGAGGCAGGAACCTTTCACGTGATTGATGATCTCTCTCTCTCTCTCTCTCTCTCTCTCTCTCTCTCTCTCTCTCTCTCTCTCTCTCTCTCTCCTTTCCAGAGGTTTGCCATTTTGTACACAAAAACTGCAGTCGATTTTACCTGAGCCAGAAGTTGACGGATCGATTTTACCAGGATCGATTGACGCGCGAATTATCACTAAGAAAATTATATATAAATTTTAAAGTGAAACCACAGTAAACAAAGTTTAGTATTGGACGAAACTATTTCTATTAGTTAATAACCAAACAATAAAACAGGGTTAATGTTATTTGAGTTAGTCAAAGGTCATGTTACCGTTAAATGTAACAACATAAAAGTTTAAGGTCTTTTCTTCTGTTATTTTAATACTTTGACTGACCCAATGACTTTTTTTAGTGTTTAACTTTTTCAAATAGTTCGTGTTCTAACTGCTTTAGAAAAATACAATTACATTGTTTATACGACGACAACTTTAATTAGCTTTTAGTGTTGATTTACACCATAACTAGAGTACCAACTGCTACGGTTTTTTAATTGTTCTTTTATAATTTATCATCTTATTGATTTAATCGCCATTTTACATTTAATTTAAAATTAAGTTGAACATAAAAACGACAATGTCGTTTACGTTGTTGAAAAGTAACAAGTGATATTTACACCAGAGTAATACAGTAAGAAATCAAATGGTCGGGCTTTCGTTAAGTTTTTCTTTTGTACAAAACACACCCGGACCTTCTACTTCTTGTCGAAATTTAAAACAAAGCCTCGGGGCTGAATTTTGAATGCAACAGCGGAGCGGATGAAGCCAAAGAAGAAAAGTTCCTACGACGTTCAGGACAGCATTGGTAGGATCACGAAATTGGAACTGTCGGTTCTCAAGCAGAAAAACTGTAGCGAAGCAACTAAATCAATTATTTTCTGCATTAATTAAACTGCAACGAACACAAAAATATGGAAAGAATGCGAGAGGCCGCGAAGGAGAATGAGAGAGAAACTTTGCTCTCCTGTTGTTATAATGCATTTTAACACGCCAAAAGACTAAAAAAAGGTACAAAATCAAAGGAACACGCGAACAATTTATTAAATTTTTAGTTAATTACACGTCGGCTTCGTTCTGCTGTTAGTCCGGGGAACACGACACCAACGACTTCTCGAACACATCGTGGCAGTCGAAAGGAATGGGGTGGAAAAACTGAACGACATCAACGACAGCAAACTCGCAAAAAAAGATGTTTGGAACAGATTTATATTTCATATTTATATAAATAAGCCGGGTTTCGGATGTTTGAACTGGTTCAAAGTTTGCAAATTTCGGTCGTCAAATCGTTCAAATTTTCCCCAACAGGAAAATTTTGGTTTTTTGAGAGAGCAAAATTAAGTTGGAGCAAATATTTGGATGGAAGCAAAAATTACATTGGCCCTTAATTGTCTGCTCTCTCTCTCTCTCTCTCTTTCTGTCTACGCGTTTTAATTTCAGCGACTTTGTGATGAAAAAAAAACAGTACGACTTCCTCTGGTTTGATCTCAGTGTTTTGGCATGTTAATAAAAATGATCATGGATGTTCCTTTATTTTAAAAAAATACCGTGCACAGTTTCGATCGGTGACTGCTCGAAAGTTCCAGTGACTCTGGAATTGTTAGATTTTTTTGAAGGAACCAACAGAAAAGGTTTGACAATTACTCCGAGGGAAGGGACAAAGGAACGTTTTAGTTGGTGATCGATCTTGTAATCTGTGATCTACAGCTCTCGTGTATCGAAGGGACCAACCGCAAGGCTCAGGGTAAATTTCTGATATTTCCAGCACGGTTTTCTCTCACTTTGAAGGATTCACCACTCCTCTCATCCCCATCCCCGTCCCACGTCATCCCTTTCCCCTCATTCCCCTGCAGAAGAAGAATAATCCAGAAGATGAAATCATGGTAGTGGAAATTATTCCAAGTCTCATAAATTCGATTTTATGTTCGGTCAGTTTTTACATTTCGCACTTCTTCCAAAAAGGCCCCCGCCGAGGCAGCAGGAAGGCCAGAGGGGTGAGATTCTTCGGGAGAGGAAGGCCTCTAAAGCAAGCGACCGCACAACCTTTGGACCTTTAAAACTTTGAAAATTTTATTAGGGAATGGAAACCTTCCGAAGGCCTTCTTCGGTAAATTGGAAATTATAAACAAAAATTCAAAGCAAAATGATTTAAAGGGATGAAAATTTTCAAGTAGAGAAAGTAGAGAAAGTTGTTGTGTTATTCCACCGAGGTGTGAATGGTGGATATTCCCAAATACCTTTCATAACTCCGTGTTATGAAACGTTGAAACTTTACGTGTAAACATCATCAAACAAATCGGAGACCATCGATTAATGAATATTTCATAACGGTTAGTTAAGAAAGGAACCAAGCGAACGGGTCTTTGTTGGTTTCAGGTCGAGGGTTCACCTTTCATAATATGAAAAATACAACGAGGCAAAAAATTAAATTTAATATTTCCAACAAAGGAAGTATCGAAGTTCCTTTCTGTTTCACTTTCACTTCTATTTACATGAGTTTTAAATTGTTTCATAAATTTAAAATGAATCGAAATTGAAAATTATAACTTTCGAGTTCTTTCTGAACATCAAAGTTTTTACCTTTCGCGTTAAAATTTCTCAAAATGTTGGTCGTTTTGCTCTGGTTCACCCGGGCAACCGATCAAGTCGGTTGCACTCCTCTGCAAATGCACTTTTACTGCATTTGGTCTTTTACATGCAGAAACGCAACTTGCCCGTAACTAATAAAATAGAAAATCGGCTATCGGGAAGTCACCCGAAAGTTATGAAAGGATGTAGAAATTCGTACGGCAGTAAAGTAGAAGTCTTACTACCCTAAAACTTTGACTTCTGACTCGGAGAAGAATATAAAATTTTGTTCTCACGTGAAATTGAAACTTTTTTATACGGTTGCCGCAGCGTCCTGTGCGCGACAGAAAAGCTGCAGTGCACGAGTACGACTTGGAGGGTGTCACTTTTTCTGACACGTGGTTAACCTCCACGGACCGTGAGGAGTCATCAAGTCCGGCTCGAACTAATGAACTCATCTGACAAGATTGACGGGTGGGAGGTTACACACACACACACACAAAAAACAATTCCCTATGATGTATTTGAGCAATAGCAACGTCAGAGAATAGTCCGGCAAGTGAGTTCTGCCGAGATTGATCGGAGGAGCAGGTGTAGCAGAACACGGACCTGTCACTGCCATGGGAAAAGTAAAGAAATGAAAGGAAGATGGGTCACCCTGAGAGAGCAATCAGTCTCTTTGTATCTCCCATTCCAGTCATTCCCCAGTCATTCTCCGTCGGGATTTCATCTCTTCTTCTTCTTCTTTCTATTACTTCCATAAACATAATCTCTTTTTTTATTTATTCTCTTTTATTTCGCTTCAACAAGCCAGACCGAGAAAGAGTTATCCACTTTTGCGGATAATAGTTACATTATCTCCCGTCGAGTAGAAAGTAAAAGGATAGTAAAATCCTCTATTTCGCTACTTATTAGAACTTCATCGACTTCGCTTTTTTGGTCGGCTGAGCTTTGGCCGGCCCAAAAGCTCTCCGGACGAAGACACGAGGCCGAGGAGGCCCTCCGGTTTTTCCGGTGCCTGCCTGCCTCCTTGCCTGCCTGCCTATCTATTAATTAACGCTATTACATTTAGAAACTTTTGACCGTTCAAACATCTTAGTCCCGTTTCCCGTAAGGGCGGTCTAATTAATTGGTCTAATAGTTTTTCGCTTTTATCTTTCTCTTTCCCTGGACAGGATGCCTTTGTTTTTAAGCGAGTTTTGAACGGGAACGCAGGCAGCAACTTTAATGTGAGCCCCGTAATGAGATGAAAAGAGCAAGTTAAAACTTTCTATATAAATTGGAAGTGCTTTCTTCGGAATACGGCCAGGGGAAGAGAAGCAGAGAGATTTATGCTTTTGATTGAAAAAGGATGCCGCTCCGTGTGCGCCTGGAAAATCACAACTTTTTGACAAATAAAACGACAAAGTCGCTTTGAAAGGTGATGTTCACTCCGATACTCAAATCGGACTTTTCTACACCGACATTTTTCGATGGTTTTCTAACTTTTCTAAACTATGGTTACATTTTCCCTTTCGGAATCGGATTAATTACTTTAATATTTAGAAATTGTTGAGAAACTATCCACCTTTTCGACTATCCTGCACTAATTATAAAAGGCAAATGTTTAAAACCGTTACTCGGTCTATTTACCATAAGTCCATAAGTCCCGATAAGTCTATTTTAGTCTGAAACTTTATTTTAGTGTTTACCGACAGGAGGCTTGTGCTCATTCTGCACTTTTGTACATTCTACTCTGTGCGGAGGGTATTTTAGTCTTTCCAGACATGAGGCATAAAAACAATTGGTTCTTACGTGTACCGTTTTGTGGATTAATGTACTTTTATGTACTTGAAATGAATTTATTCGTGTAGGGTTTTTTTAATGAGACCTACCGCACTCAATTTCCATGTTTCATGTTTCTGTGATGAGTTGATTTCATCGGTCGAGCAGGAATGAAAGCAAATCTGATTAGTTGAAGTCAAACAACCAAAAATGTTACTAGAAGATTTTAAAATACTTATTAGGCTGTCTCAATGAGGGAAAAGGGAGAAGCCAGGTGTTTTCTCTAGACGTGTGGGTAGTTCAGTGTTGCGTTTGAACAACTAATAAAATATGTCATGAGCAAGGCAGTTAACTCCGAACGAGAAGAGACTACCACGTCTATTCAAACAAAATCGACTTTTTCCTGTCAAAATACCAGCACTTCCGACTCTTCGTTTTCGAGTTGAGTGTGTTTCTTTTAGAAATTTTGTAAATCCCTGGAAACACGGAAAGAAGGTATTACTCATCCGTCGTTGAGGGCTTACTGCCAGACACGTGAACTCACTACAAGGAAAAAGGCAACTGGATGGATAAAAAAGATCGAAAGTAATTGTAGGGAATAAAACGGGGTATTTTTTTTTGCGTGACTTGGAGGCCAATGTTCCTTAGAGCCCACCACGCAAACTATTTCTAACTATGCCTTCAATTAGGGGGTTGATAGTTTTTCCAATTTCTACACACACACACACACACACACACACACACATACACACTCACACATAGATGTATACACACGACATTGCATTACGGCGACGACCTTCAACTAACTTATTAAAAAAGTATAAAAATTATAATTTTCCGACTGCCACGTCCGACATCCAAACGGCTCGGTCATTATTACCTTATTTCAATGACTACAAATTAAATTAACAAGATGTCAGGTGAGTTTTACTATTGCGGAATTATCAAATCAATAAATTTAATAAATTCTCGTGAAAATTTATACTACAACGCCATGCGTGTCGTGAGTCGAGTTTAAATTATTTCTGTCTGCCTTCGTACAATTCGTGTTACGTACACAACCGATTGTGTTCATCCCTTCAGGGCTGTACGTCCTACGGTTTTACCCCCCAATCTGTAATTTTAGTGATTCAGGTGATTCAGGAACGTAGGAAGATTGTTCTCATAAAGCGTCAGCTACTGAGTCAGGATCTGAAGAAACCTTTTTATGGGCAATTAAAGGAAAATAAAATTTTCATAGAAAATAAAAAGAGGTGTTGCCTGTATTGATGAGACGGTGAGGTCCCGTACGACATCCCTACGGAGAACGCGTAGTAAATTCAAGAATAAATAATGTGACGGTCCTCGACTCCTTGGATGTGGTGCCTTTAGTCTACGGAACAAATGAAACAAAATCGACTCAAACAAAAGAGGTTTCAAAAAAATAAAGTTCATTAAAAAAGAAAAAATTAACCAATCCGTCATTAAGGGATGAACAATGAGTTTTAATAGATGAAAGACAACATTTGACGACGCCTCAATAAACCGCAGAAGTTTTCTTTTCTCCTGGCAATTAACTTACGAGTTAGGCCAACATTCCCGAAGACAAGGGCAGGAGGACTGGGAGATGAGGTTAAAGAGAAAAAATTGTTTACCGTCGTTTGTTCGGAATTACAATATAGGGAAAGTCTTCGGGGCGGTTGGAAAGAGACAGAGAGGCAGAAGCAGACGGAGAGCGCGTCGTAAACGTCACGGAATGGGAGAGAGAGAGAGAGAGGAGTTAGCAAAGAAGAAAAAGTATAATAAAAACTGAGAAGTGTTTTTTAATGATTTGAATTGGCATGGGAAAAAGTTGGCGAGGAAACACCAAAAGGCAAAGAAACCTCCGCCATTTCCTTCCATCAGACCGAAATTCTTCTTCAACCTCTTCCGACGCCAATGGCAGACCTTCTGGAAAAAAAATTAAGCAAACCATTTTGAAAAACCGAGAGAATAAAATTCAGAACAATGGCCATTTCACGCCGTTTTATTTTATTATGGAAATTCTACTGGAAAGGTACCAGGTCGACGGTACCGGGTACCTCCCCAGCGGGTGTCCATCGCGTCCTTCTACCAAACTCAGTGTAATGGCGTGCAACACAAAAAGAACACTTTTCTGTTTCGGTAAAAAATGCGATTTTTTTTTGCCAATTAAAGCATGCCTTAATGAACGCAAGCGTTTTTGTCAGGGCCCTAACACGTTTCGGGTGGGCCCTTTAAAACAATTTTATTTTCTCCTTGTACTTGATTTTTTTGCTGTGCTCAACCCTGGTTTCCGGTAACCTGTGATTTTTATCAATCATGTGAAGTCGACTCAGGTAAAATTCTAGAAGGAAGTTCCATGGAGTCCGTACAGTTTTGTCAACTGTAAATCATACTTCTACGATTGCAAACGTATTTACTTCACGATTATTTATTTATTTACTGATTCTGTACTTTTATACATTGCCTTACCGGAATGTTGCCATCATTTTCTGTTTTTGTTAATGGAACTGTTACGTCAGTTAATGGTAAAAAAATAGGGTTGTGTACGTCTTAAAAAATATAAGTTTATTAATATGAATTTATGTGTTCGTCATACTTTTATTTCTTCTGCTGCGATCCCCTGTCTTTTTTCTGTCATTTCATTTCTACGGGCAACTCGATTTGTTCAAATTTCTTTTCGCGTCTCACTTTACGAGGTTCTTCCGACTTACTGAAATCTCTTTGTCTCTCCTATCATTTCCTATTTATCCTATTACTAGATTCAACGGGGGAAAATTTATTGGAAACTCGCTGACCTGTCCCGTTTTCTGGTGAACTGAAACATTTTCCAGTTCTAATTTTTTTTTTACCCGGGCCGACCCTTAAGGGTTGCCGCAGCGTAAATAATCCACGAGTTGTCTTTTGGTGGATTTTTTCGTGTTCGCCGGAAGAAAATAGAGAAAGTCGTGTCCCAGAAAGAGAAAAGGCTGTAAATTCCTTTACATTTTGTATTGTTTCTTTCCTATTTGAAAAAAAATAATAATAAAATAAAATAAAATAAAGTTGCTCTTTTCAAAGGAGCAAAAGTCAAGATTAATTTCTTCTAGGACGTTCGGCATTTGGAAACTTCATTAAAAGGAACTCACTAAGTGTAATGCCGTTGAAAAATCCCATTTAATTCTTTTCCTTTTCTTCTACGAAACAGAAAGGATCCTCGTCTTCTCTTCTCCGTCAGTCAACGTTTCGTATTTCTCGTATTAAACTCGTACCAATCGAGGAAATCATACAAATTAATTTCAATAGCCGGGCTACATAATTTAACCAAGTGATGGACATTGCGTAGTTTCTGCCAAGTAACATTAAACGTATGGAACTCAAGGTGCCTTTCTCAACAAATAAATTTACATTTTCTTTGACTACGTCGTTTAAAACTACTTAACGTAGAAATTATTGTAACAATGAAAACAGAATCATCGAAGAGGATAGTTCAACGATGTAATGGAATTCATTCGTCTATCGCAGACACTCCAATTCAAGAGGTGCAACTGACTCAAAGGGACGGCGTCGACGGTGAGAGAAGATTAGGAAAGGTGAGGAGTTGCCAGGTACAGCACTAATTAACAACATTCGCAAGTAGAAAAGTAATTTAACGGTTGATTGTTTTGCTCTTTCCAGAAAAGAATCGTTGAAATTGGGAGTCTTAGGAGAATGAATGAATGAATGAATGAAGAAAGATGGGCCGTTTTCTCATCAACAGGAGGAAAATCACATTTGCTGCTGGTAACCCGAAAAAATTAGTTGCTTGCCTCTGAGATTCCAACTTTATATTTTGTATATAGTTCTTTTCGGTAGTTTTATTTTGAGAAACTACTAACTCATTTGTTGACATCCTGCACGACTGACAACCTGTTCCCAACAATGATTATTCCTTACTTAAATATATTACTATAACGTTATGTACAATTGTAAAATCTGATGTTCCGTGGCATTCCAATAAATTTCAAATTTTTTTCCCTCTCCATTCAACCGTTGCGGTTCTTCGAGTTGTGATTTTTTTTGAGTATTGTACTTTACCTTGCATTCGATAAAATTACATATTACATTTTAATATAATGTTTCGTTCGGCTTTTCAGCAGCCCTGAGAGCACTCTACAATTTCTTCTCTTAATTGAGGATGCTCTCAGCATCAAGACTTGTCTTTTGTTACTCATCCTTTGCCTTTTTTCATTCCTTACTCTTTTAATATTACTCTCAAGTTGACTTCTTGCTTCTGCCTTCTATGATTTTTCAATTCTAGGTTGTGTCGTTCTTTCCTTCTTGAGCCTTTCGCAACATTTTAATAACGTATCTTCACGTGATTGTTAGTGTTCCGACGCAAGGCTCGTTTGTCGCTGAGTCCGTTGTACGAGTTTGCATAAATATAAAAATCTTATGTACAAGAATTATAACAGAGAAATGAGAGGACAACAAGTCAGCCAGAGTTGAACATTTTTAGTTTACTCCGGCTAAAACGGTTCCCTCAGCACAAAAGAAATATATAATTTTAATTTACCTCTCTATGAAAAGCAACATTTTTCCCTTATGTGCGTTTATTCGTATTCAGAATAAGATTTCTTTCGGATGTAATGCATTCATTACGGGAACTTCAAATTCAGACCGATGTACACGTGTGTGGAACGTAGTAAACCAATTTTGGTTGATGTAAGCAAAGGCTAATCGAATTATTGACAACAGAAGAAGAAGCAGAGTGCCAATCAAAAAGAGTCATTGATTTCTTTTTCCTCCATCATTTGCTCTCGTGGCACCTGCTACTACATCAGGAAAATCACCCCGAGGAGCTTTTAGGCCAATTTTCCAGGCAACGCTGCCCCTTCCTCATCCTGCCGTTTTAAACTCAAAGAAACAGCAATTTAATAGCCTGGGGCTGTGAAATTGAAGCTTTCAACGTTCAACGCAGACTTGATTTAATCCAAACAACTTTGTTTAAGCCTCCCGTTGCCTCCAGAGGACCTTCTGCCTTCCTTTCCTGCCATCCAAAATTCTTTTATTTTTGTCCTTTTCGTGGCTTTTCCCCACGTCAACTTCCTAAATAATTTTTCCGGTGATTTGCAGTTTTGGGTGACTTTCCAACCTTTTCGCCCAGCCCGACCCTTTGCCCATCAAGGTTCTTCAGCCCTCGACTCCCGAAGGCATTTTACCCTTTGAAACTTCAGGCCGGAAAACAAAATCGGAAACATCTTGTAATATTATAAACAAAGTTTTTGATGTCTTTAAGACCTTTTCACTGTGTTCCATCGCACTCTTCCCGAAGTCTTCGTGATTTGACCACTGAGTCGCCACTAACACAACCAACTACCTTTGGAATTTTTAAACTTCTCTCTCACACCTCTACACGAACCTTTATTTTTTGCCCATATCGTAAGAGTGTAGATGTACCTTGGTTCTGTATCTCTGTTTTATCATGTGAATTACAATTCGATATTATTTTACTCAAATAAAACCAGCAGTGAATGTCACACAATTAAATTTTTACGCGTGAACTCAAGCCTCACCCAAAGAACAGCCAAATTCAATGCGGGAGACCGGAAACCTCAAATACAACCTTCACAAACGTCACTGCTATGATGCCGTGGCATCCGCGATGATGCAAACAACCTAGAAAACGTGAAATCAGACCTTCTGCAGACGTACAGTTAAACAGTTACATTCATTTATTTCACAGCCAATATCAATAAAATGTGGCAACAATAAAACACGACGACAGCAAATAAAGTAACGATCATGATATTTAAAGTAAGAAAACACAGCGGGAAAACTTGTTTCCCGTAATAAGTTAAATCACACGGAAATTTGAACAAAAGAATTCGGTGTGATGTTTCTTCACGGTTGCTTAGAATCATCCCCGCAAAAAAAAATCATCCCTTAATTTAAACAAATCCCACAAATATTGTATACTGTACATGAATTCGTCCGTTATTATCCTTTAATTTTCGTATACAGCAAACGGACAGCGGCAAGACAATAGAAACAAACGGATACAGAAAGGTGAGTTCTGACCCGACCTTTGAACTCCAACTAGGCGACGACGTGAAATGTGTTAATAGAAAATAGTATACATAAGTAGATTTCTCACGATGTTCTGAGTGACGGAAAGGCTCAAGGAAAATCAATGAGGCGTCGCTTACCAAAAGACAATCAATCATTCACTCCCTTTTTTATTCAGAATATTTTCCGCTCTGTATGACAACCAATTTATCAAAGTAAACTTTGCTGCGTTTGGGCCTTGTCTGTCGCTGAATCCAGTTTATAAATAATCATCTGGGGAACACAGATACCACCCCCATGAGCCATCTTTCCCACCGCCGTCTCCCAAGCCCAGTCCCGCGAAAGACACGGCCCAATATCGGATTCGATATATCGTATCGTTCGTATTTCCTAAAACAAAAGACTTTCTCTATTATCTACGAGGGTTCAGCCATAATTAAATGTGATCTCGCTCACTTACACCACCCCCGCACCCACCCCTCGATCACTTAATTAACGTATTAAGCTCTTAAGCTCATTTGAGGTTTCATTATACTTGTTACCATTATAGTTTTTTGATTATAGCAAAAGTTGAGGGAAGGCGTAATGCGCTCTCCCGACCGAAGAACTAATTTTGGGAATGAACAAAAAAAAACCGTTTGAGGTTGGCGTCAGACCAAAGTTCCAGTTCGATAGGAGAGAGAGAGAGAGAGAGAGAGAGAAAGCGTGCAGAAGACTGATGTGATGATGCTTTTGATGGAATTTTCTACCTGTACTTGTCAGCCGAGGCCGAATCAATAAAAGAGTTACGTTTGACTCTTCGCTTACCCTGGTGGTAAATGCGAGTTTTATGTTAATTGCCAAACAATTACGAAAATTACTCGCTGCATCGGATAAATATTTAGCAAACAATTTCGTGTTATTTCACAGTAAATTATAAACGATGCCAGCGAGTGAGTGAGTGTGTGTGTGTGTGTGTGTTTGGGTGGAAACTTTATGGGAAAAGAAGGAAACGGAGGGAAAGGCCGGACATGAACTCTAAGTGCGGGTGGACATTAATTATTTGACTCATGGAAGCGAAGGTAAAGACTGGAGAAAAAAAAGTTACGAAATTTATGAAAGCGGTGAAGTGAAGTGAAGCGACAGCAACACACTTTTGGTGACAGTTGTCAAGTTGTTGGAACCTTGGAACTTCTGTCGTTGCAAGATGTGACGCTTTCGATAAGGCAAGGGCAGCAATCTTATGGTATTCCCTGCCTCTTTACGGCACTTCAGCGTTGTGTGACTACAATCGTAGTTAATTAGACTGCGTATTTGTTTCGGAGGAACACGTAAATTTAAATCGTACAAAATCAACTGGAAACATAAAACCGGAGAACGAGCTAGTTGGAGTCCGAGTGCGAGCCATCGGACACGAGTCTGCACAGCCGAGGGCTCTTTCCACTACAATTTATCTGTCGTTTTGGCCGATGCAAATGCCACAGTTTGTGTAAGTGACACATTTGAGTGATGGTCGATGTTATTAGCGACCGTGACATGTCGATAGATAGCAACTTCTTCGGATAAGTGACAAACTAGGGAGAGAACTCAAATCGATGACTCAGGGTAAATTCTTCTGCCACGTCGATTTTCAGGGGCAGAGGATCACCGCGCGAGGCTTCGATGGCTTCGTCTGCAGGTAGCCAACGGGTCGTTAGGCGAAATTATCTGGCCGAAAAGAGCTCATTAGGGACCAAATATCACTACTCATTTCACGGACGTGTTCATTAAAAAAAATAAAAACCGTTGAAATCGGTAAATTACTTCTAGGCCAAGATTATTAAAAAAAAAATCTACATAGCTTTTTTTCCGGAGCTCGAACTCCACCTCTCTTTTCTATATATACTTTTTTACATTGCTCACCCTCTCGGACCCCGGGCACTCCCTTCCAGATTTATTATATTAAATTTCCGTAATGATTCAGCAAGTAAAGAACACTCTTGCGGCGAATCAAAATCAATCTTTTGTTCATTAGACTCATTTTTCACTTGTCAAAAGCACTGACGTCTTTCCTCTTGCCTTTCAAATTACATCGGTGGTGCGCTTTCACCCGAAAGCTTACTTACCGAAAAAATATTAAGCCACGCTGTTTAATTCGTTTGCACTTGCAAATTTCATTTTACACAAAATGAGTCCATGCAAAAACGGATTTTAGTTGGTTTAGAAAGGAACGTTTCTATATTTTCTGTAGATGAGACTTAACTTAGGGACCAGTTGCTGGCAGAGGAAGTGTTGACTTTAAAGTCGTGGCAGATGATGCTTGTGAAAAAGGGTATATTGTGTTTGAAATAATTTTAAGCTAAAATAAACATAACCGACGTAAAGTCTGCATGAGGGATACTCTGAAGGGCAAGTTGGGTGTACCTGGGCGACAGTTTTAATTGCCAGTTTATGTTGCGGTTAACTCCCACGTGAAAGAAAGGCAACGCTAATTAAAGGCCTGTCAGCGGAGAGGAACCTGACGAGCGGAGAGTGTTGTGTTGCACCACAAACCAGGGCTCTACTCGCGAAATAGTTAATTTTACAGAGTACTCCCTGCGATAAAATCAATAAAATAACTTAAGTTTCGAGGAAAAAGTGACAAAAATAGTTGGGCTTTGCCGGTTCGATCGGGCGGAACATGGCGAAGAAAGAATTTCATTCCTGCAAAATCCGTTCGAGTGCAGTTTTCTGTCGTTCAGAAAATTCCAGATGAAATTGTACGGTCGTTTTGAACCATAAATTTCACCAGGAAAAGGCGACAGAGGACCATCGAAGGTCCTAGGAGAGACCGACCGACTCCAGTTGACTAATTGGGAGGCGTTTCCGGTTCCGGAATTTCGGGCCCCGTTCGATTCAGGTTCTGCCTGCCAGTAAATCTGAACGGTTTCGCCTCCTCTTCCGTCCGTTTCCTTATTGAATTAATTTCTCGGTTTCTTCGCTGTTGAGCCAAAGTTCCCATCCTTATGGCTTCAACTGCCACCGCCAACAGCAACAGCACACACACACACACACACAGCAGTCACACGCCCACTGTTTTGCATGCGGCCTCACATGTGAATAACAATTTTCCATTTTGTTCCCCTGCACCGGAACAATGGGGGTCGTTAATCAGAGAAGGTGCGTGAACTTAATTTTTACTTTTTACCTTTCGAAATATACGTTTGTCCCGTCAAGTTCTTCAAACGGTGCTACCGGCGAGGGTTGCGTACTCATTGAAAAGGCACTACAACACGGTAACGTAATCAGCACCGCGTATAAAATAATCAACTACAATATTCTATTAATCAGGGAGTCCTCGGCTGGTTGCAACGGCACCACCGTAATTTTAATTTCTACTCTTGTCACCCATAAGACAAGTCGTACATGAATTGCACCACAATACTTATATGAATATACTTTATGTCATCGCTTCAAAATCGTTACTGTTTGTTATTTAACGCCGTCACGTGCTGTAGTACCACAATCTGTTGTCAGAAATATTCGTTTGAGCAACTCTTTCATTTAGCTTTTGGATCCGTGTCAGTACTAAGCCGTTACATGACACGTGTTAACTTAACCATATATTTTTTAAATTCTACGTTTGACAAACATTCGACTTGTAACACTGCTAAAACCTACTCAATTAAATCTCAGCAAAACTTTTTTTTTATTTTTCACGATTTTGATTCAAGTAACTAAAGTAGATAGGGAACAACTGTACTACAACAACTTATGTATAAAAATAATTAAATCTATCGACAGTATGCACCGTTGAGTATGAGATGGCACGACAGAGTGTTTCGCAAGGAGACGAATACAAACACGAAAAAAAAAAATATAAAATAAAAATACAAGGAAAAAACTCGTTTCGTTTACCTTAACATCACTACATCACTGCTGCACTACCTTTGATGCGTAAAAGTCACAGGCAACGCCTCACATTTTACGTTGTGAATTTGATTGTCACTTACCTGTAAAGAAAAACAAGTTAAATACAAAATACAATTTAGATAGAGAAAATGATTCTTCCAGAGCGAGTTTCCTAACTTGCGTAACTAAATTAAAGCAACCAATTGATTGAGGCAGTAAAATTAGAAGTAATGAAATTACCTGTAGCGAATTCCATTTATTAAACGTAGGTAATAGAAAACGGAGTCGTGGTAAGTAGTTTGACTACTTCCTCGTGCCCAACTTAAACGTTTAGTTTCATCACTTTGTGTACGCGCTTTTGTTTGTGCTTCGAATTTGAATATTTTCATAACTCTCCTGTGTAGTTCAAGTTTCATCATTGTTTTCGTTCAAGAAAATGTTCGTATGAAATTCGACAAGCCCACACACACACACAACACAAGTTGATTACTCTCAACTAGTAGACTTCTGGTAGAACTCAAACTTCAAACTGGGGGGGGTAGCTGAGCATCCATTTTCTGCCGTAATCTCGATTTTCAAATTCTCAAGTTTTAGAAAACTTTCACGAGGTGCAAAACTAGTGAGGTGGTGTATTTAGTGAAAATTTTAACTTAAAATGAAATATGACCCCGAAAGTTTTCTAGGGGAGGGACGATGCTGTTTGGGACAGGGGGGGGGGGTTCTTTAGCGAACAGGTAAATTCAGCCCCCGTCGTCTGCTTCATCTGCTGCCAGTCTCCTAAATGTTTTGTTTTATTACACAACTACCACGATACAAACAGTAAAACGGTGACAGAATCTGTTCTGACAATTCTCTCTCGCAACTGTTTGCCTTTAACTCGCATTTGAGGTCTTTCACCTCAAACCAAAGTTACCTTACATTCATTTTACCGGGTACCCGTCGTTCTGACATCGCACTGTTGACCCCCCCCCCACTCCAAAAAAAACCATAAAAATAAATAAATAATAATGATGACTACAAGAACCCGGATCGATGCAGTGTCACGGTGGAAGAAGAACCGTAAGATTCTTTAAAAAAAAAAGTGGTGCCTAGTGAGTTCCAGTCAAACGAGCTACACAAAAAGAAAACTACAAAATAGACAAACACAAGCCAGACAAACGAGAAGCGCAGAGAAGAGAGAGAAATATGAGAGAGAAGTGTAAAGAGAATTAAAACAACAAAATGAAGAAGAGGAAGAAGTTAGAAAATTGATTGGATAGATCGAAACGAGTCTTTCTCTATTTTATCTATTTGGAGTATCTAGTAATTTGTGACATGTGACTCTGTCGTGTTTTTGATCGAACGAACGCAAATTGTCTGCCGGTCGTCCGGCCTTTTCTTCCGCAGCTCTTTTTTCCCAAGGAGAATGAAACAGTTCGAGGAGTTGGGCCGGACGCGTACGACTTTTTTATAGCAAAAATTTTTCTTCAAGGTAGGTCGAACGAAGGGGGCACCCGCGGAGGGTTGACCAGGGAAGTATGAACCAGAGCAAACGCTAGACGGTCGGAGGAGGAATGTTTTGATAGGAGATGAAACGCAATAAAAGGCCTCCGAGAATGAAATTGTTTTTCTTCTTCGTCCTCCAAAGGAACACGAGAAAAATCTCGTAAACTTGAGCTTTTTTGCGTGGAAATCCTTTTTCCGATTTCAGTTTGTTTTCCTTTCTGTGCTTCTCTCCCTGGAAAAAGCGCTCCCCCACCATCCCGGCCCTTCTCCTGTGTCTTCTCCGAAAGGTTTCGAATTTCATCTGGACCTGAGCGACTGAAATTACAGATTGCAGTCATTGTTTTCTAGGTAGACTCAAAGAAATAGAAAAAAATTCAAAGAACCTTTTTCATTCAACCCTTGAGAGAAAAGATGGACGCTCAGAACCGAGCAAAAAAAAAAATACTCGCACTACGCCCTTGATTCTCAAAATACTAGTATTCTATTATTACTGACGGTTACTTGTCAAAAGTTTTTGTTTTCTTCGCTTGCGTCCCTCGTCGGTTGTTTAGACTTAATAATGTATTCTCCATAACTTTATCGGTTCTATTGATTTTATAATTCAATAATTTCGAGTTATTTTTCCCTTTTCTTCACTCATTCTTTTATTTTATTTTCGTTTTTACCAAGAATTCCGCTTCGGCAATTGCAACATTAAAATCAATCCGTCGGTGAGGTTTTTCTCTCTCTCTCTCGTCCTTGATCTGGATCGTTTTTCAATCGATCACTTTCCGTTACATATTTTTTTCTTTTTTATTATTCCTATTTTCCCGGGACTTACCGCCTTATTGCGTGCAATCAATTGAACCATCCTTAAGCCGGTCTCGATGGTAAGCTCCGACATGATTTTTTCATCACTCCTTCGCATTTATTAATTTCACCGATGGTAAATTTATTATTTAGAGTGCTTCGGGTCAACGTAATGGTCAATATAATTGCCATGGCAACGACAAAAACCTCAGGCACAAACACAGAAACGCGCAAGAGGCCGTATCTTATGTACATAGAAAACAATTACGGTAAAAAGTGGTCAAAGTCAACGTCGCTCGGTCAAAATTTACTAAAATTCAACGGACTCCTCGTCAAATCCTCTTGGACCGTTTAATTCCCGGCGAAACCTTTTTTGTTTTTGCCATGGCGAATTTTTCTGCCGTTAGAATTGACGTCAATTAAATTGAAATTTGCCATTGCGTTAACAGGTGATTTAATCCTCTCTCACCGGAACGCGTGCGTTTTGTCAACACTCAACGAGAAAAAAAAATGTTTCTTGTCTGTTGTCTCTCCTAGAAAAACTAGGAGACTCCTAGTTTAAATTCTTGTCCTGGTAATCCTTGTCATCACTACCGTTCTATAAATTCTCCTCGAGAGACTTGGCTCTTTTCGGTAGTTTCCGTTTCCGGTTCTTCCTTCGGTTCCTCTCCTTTTTCTTATGATTCGCTTCGAATGTTCCTTTCCGGCCGGTCTTCGTCTTCTTCTTTTTAATCTTCCACTGTAAGTAATATATGTTTTGCCATTTTCGGCCGTTCCTTCCGTTTTTGTTTATTTTATGTCTTCGGAGAGTTCGATTGATTTTTTTTTCCTTTCTGGGGTGTTGAGAGTTTGCCAATTTCCTCGCCGGCGTGTCTGCCCGCCGCACCGCATTTCTGGTTTTCAACGTGGCCTTTCGCTCGGGTTAAAAATTTAAAGGGAAATCCTGAACGCGGCACTGATTTAGATTTTCCCTAAAATTTCCAACGAGCTGAAGGGCAAATCCGAACGATTTAAACTTTCAAATCTGGAAAGGATTTGAACAGATTAATCAGATTCGGAATTTTCTAAGATATGTAACTTCTCATTTTCCTACCCGATTTCCGTTTTCACGAAGATGTTTTTTCAAGTAATATATATTTTTCTATTTCACATTTATCTATGCTTCTCTCTCGTATCTGTTCTGCATCTTTTAACTTCCTCCGTGGTGCATTTTGTCTATTTTTTTTTCTCTCTCTCTCTCTCTTTTTTCCCCAGGTCACGGATATCGAGAAACCAATAGAAGCATGACTTTCCGTGACCTACTGTTTCGTAAAACTTAAAAATTACTTTCATTATTTATAACAGAGAAAGAAATTGAGGGAAATATAATGAAGTAATTTTTACATAACTAAAAATTCGAGAAAAATCGAAATAGATACGTTCAACGACAGAAATCCGAGAACGAGAAAAAGTGGAGAAAAGAAGTTGTGAAAGCAGATGGTCCTCCGTGATCACACACAAACCGATTGGAAAAACTCTAAAGTGACTCCAACAAAATCTAAATCTTCTGAAGTTAATCTAAAAAACTGTTGCATTTCCACTCGTAATGGTCGACCGTAGGTGTCAGTACTAGTACGGGAACATCAAACTGTTGAATAGGGAAAATAAGCACAAAAAATTACACACAAATAGTGTAAGTCATTACCGTTGTACGACGGCAGATTTTTGCTTCAAGTTAGTCTACCTAAAAGTCTAATACTACTTTGCTAATTGTTTATTCATATATTGTTGCCTTCAAGCATATTGTAGGGATGAATTATCTAAGGGAACAACACCCAAAGTAGTTAACACCTGGGAAGGAACCGATGCAAGGCTTACCCGAGGGAAACCTCAAAGCAGAGAACCCTTCAACCTTTTAGGGTGAATACAACAACATCCCCGTTCACTCCCTAGTTTTAATAATAATAATAATAATAAAAGATGGTAATATTACCGGTGATGGAAGTGTAGTATTCGTTTTTTTTGTGAAAGTCTCAAGCACTCAACTTTCTACCTCTTGAGTCAAAGGAGAAGAGGAGCCTTTCTGGCATCGGTCCATTTAGCTTTGGTTTCTTTTTTCCTCCCCAAAAGAGAAATCCCATTGTTTTCTTAAATAATTCCCTATTACCAATATCTCGTTTTTATTATTCTCAAATCCTCCAGCTTAGAATCCATTTCCTGCCATCATTTTCTTGCCCTTTTGGCAAACAACCGAGGGCAGGACCGAAAGGCTCGCAACAAATGGCCAATGAAAGACATAATTTTCTTTTGGTTTGTTTTCAGTGTTCAAATTAGAGTCGAATTCATCACCTAACCACCTCTTTTAGGATGTTAATATTATATTAAAATGTTGGAGACGCGACCCGAGAACCTCTTATGTATTTCTAAACGTTAGATAAAATAATTTTGGAACTTGTACGAAAATGAGAAAACAAGAAAGATGCGAATAGAAAACTGGAATTCTTTGGAACTCTGACAACTGCTCGAATGAAACAATAAAACTCGTATATATACTTACAAAAATGGACTGTGATTCTTCCCTTTTACTGAATAACCTTATCCTTAAGGAACCACAAAATATTAAGATATCACAAAAACCAAAATACCGCATCAAATCCGGAAAACTAGTAAACAATACAGAAATAATATAAGGTAATCTGAATTAAATTATTAAATCCTATACTACGTAAAATATAAATATAACGTCTAAGACCACCGAATGTGACAGAAAAAGTTGGAAAGCCGTAGAAATGCGAAGGGGAAAAGCAGTTAACACCAAACATAAATAAATAGATCATCCCTTTTGAAAATATTTTTAGTAGACAAATCAGCTAGTTTAAATCTGGACAGGTGAATTTGTCTAAAAACGTAAAAAAGTACAGGTGGACAGGAAAGGTGTCGATTTGGAAATGAGAAAGTAAAGAAAAAACCTGAAGAAAAGTTTAAGGGATGAACGGGGTACTAGATATCGTCTAGTTATCTACCAGACACAACATTAAAGAGAACCTCTTATTTGCCCGACTTTATCTACTTCAACCCTTTTACGATCCAAATTATAAAATTAATGCTGTAACTGTGCACGCACAAGCCAAACGTGACTTCCCAAAAGATGCTCTAACACCCTGGATAATTGTAAATTTCCCATGGTGTGCTGTTTAAATGTCACGGAATTTCGCACTTAGAGAAACCGAGTCACTACATTGTAGTGTGCACGAGCGGCAGGGGGTTGAAATTCCCACCCCAAAACAAATCCAATTTCAAAATTGTTCCGAACTCATTAATAATTTAAGATTTCTCCAACGGAAAATTCTGCGTAATGCAATCCCGCAGTGAGGCACTGCAACAGCACTCTGTTACGGTTATGTACATCTTATGTATTTATGTAATAATATTAAACTTTCAACACATCTGTAAGTTTGCCATCTGGTGGTTTCAAGGTCTCTTAAAATTTTTATTACCGGATGAACTACACAATAAGTTAACAGCTTTGTATTTACGTAATTATTAATAAGTCATATTTATTTATTTCACTTATTAATAATAAGTATTTCTTTTGTTTGCAATCCCATGAAACGTACCACCAAGAAGACCAGTGTCACAAAAAGTGTTTTTGTAAGCCTACACTATTGTAACTTCCATATTATTTGTATTTCGTACAGTACGCCTCTTTTATTTCTTTACTTTACATTTAAACTAATTCGTATAACATAAATAAATGTACCAGTTTGAACTGACCACAAGCCTTTTACCAGAATTCTTACAAACAATACATAGATTGTTTATGTTTGTATTGCTGGCAAAATTTTATTTATATTTTAATTTATATGTTTACTACAGGTATTACTATACATTTGTATTGTCCGCAAAAATATACACGCATAAGCATTTGTTTCGTGCTTTTCTTTGTGTTCAATACCTGGTATATTGTACCAAATGTAGGCATTTGTAATGTGCAAATTTTCCTTCGTTTTCGGGCATTAGCAACGGCCACAGGTAAATTTCGTTCAATTTTTCTGGTTCGGTAGAGAAATTCTATCTAAACAAATTCATTTTTAATTACGAGTTCCAATCCCAATTTTTATTCTGGTGCACAGTGTAATCACAACAGCACACAAAGTAATAATAATAATAATGATGATGATGATGATGATGATGACTACGGGAATGATGGCGGCGTTAATGGCGATAATAATGATAATAATGATAATAATAGTAACACTAATAATAAACATATTATGGAAAGAGTAACGTCGGTGACAGGGCGCTTTCATCAAAATTCTAATGAGGAACCTTGCAACTTTCCTCGCCGCCCGTTTCTTTTTCCTTTCCGCTCCTTTCTTTGTTTTTCCTCGTTCCTTTTGCAGACAGGAAATTTAGAAAGCGGTTTTTGAGATTATGATGGTGGGGAAAAGGAAGACGCTAGAAAGCAATAAAGTAAAACATAAAGCGCCGTAATCTGAGCGCCACATTGTCGCTGAATAAATGCAAACAATTTATCTAAAGTAAACTCTGTCGACTCTTTAAAAAAAAAAAGAAGAAGGATAAAAGAAAAATTAAAGCTCAAAGGAGGCAAAAAAAGGGAATGGAACGGTACCGGGAGACGTGACGGGTACTGGTACGAGTACTCGAACAAAGGAAAAAAATTATTTCCGGGCGTTTGCCTTTGGTTGAATTTTAAGTTTACAATCTGAACTTCCCGAGGGTTAAGAAGGTTGCAACTTTTGTTGTTCGCCCTGAATTTTTTCTTAGCGTTCCTTTGCCTCAATGGTACCGGTACGGTTAGGTTGCGTTCCACAGGTACTGCTGCCAAAGGAGAATACAAAAAAAACCAGGGACTGAAAACCCACAAACTTCAGCCCCGAACCTGTCCTTTGTCGCTACTGTCCGCCTTGTTGCTTTCCTTTGTCTTCCTTTGTCTCTTAGGAGAAGCAAATTTTTTCCTTTTTGGACAACATTCTGCGTATTGTCGACAAAAATAATAAATCACGTGAAATTTACGGTCGTCCTTTTGAGGCGACCTTTGAAATGCTGCCATGTCCCACCGATGTCTCGCCCCAAGAAGGACTTTAACCGAGTTATTTTTGCTCTCATTGACCGATGCGCCAGTTGTCAGACTCTGTTTGCTACTGGCATGTCAAAGTCAAATTTTATTCGTGTAAAAAATATTCCAGTTAAACTTGAGTTGTTGTACTTGCCTCTGTCTCGCTGTGTCTTGCTTCACTCAAAAACAGTTCAATTTTCACATCACAAAATTCATACTATTACGGAAACTCTAATTCTAAATTATTTATAATTTTGTTCTGCCACTTCGTTTTACACAACAAACACGACATTGAACATATCAATAACGTCCCTTTCGTTGTTTACTCCAACCACAGAGTCAATCTCTGGTCACGGTACATCGTTTAAGTTCAACGAACTACGGAACATCTCATTTTGTTTCGTACAAAATACATAAAGTATAAATAATAACTTTTAATAATTAGTGTAATTAATATACTACTAAGTATAACAATATACTAATGATCAGTATAATTACCAGCACAAAAATCGACTTCTTTCACTTCAAAAAACCACTAGGGCTCACCCGTATAATTATATTAATAAAACAACATATTAAGTATTAATTACATCAATTATTAAGGTCACCGTCTTAAATTTTCGCCACAAACCAAACCAAAATGGTTCCAAACAGTGGCCGTTCTAAACATCTCTAAGATCCCAATTCGGCAATAATTTAATTAGATTCGTTATTTTATTTTCCACGATGATCCTACCAGGCCGCATAATCCAGTCCAGCTGAGCAGAGTTAATAAAATTAATTATAATTTAAATTAAACCAGTCCCAGTCATCCTTCTCGAATGACCAGGGAAAAAACCCGTTCGAACTCAGGTACTCCTTTCTATTTCCGGGCGAAAGTATTTAATAACACTAGCCTTGCCCGATCTCCGCCACAGTGTGTTTATAAAAGTTGCATTGAGACGATGCACAACTCCAGAATATAAACTCATTTCTAGTCTTATCTATTTAAAACTTATAAACGCATAAACGGGTTAAACTTTATAAAATTTATCCCGGCATTAGAAATTAAGTTAGACCTTTGGAGGAATCTTAAAAACGGGAAGAGGAAAGGGTGTGGAGCCTGAAGAAGAGAGGGAGAGGGAGAGGACAGGGCCCGGAAAGGCAGGTAGCCCAAAGGTTTGTGCTACGGCTGAGACTCAAGGGAGTCAGGCTGGAAGGTGGCAAAAGATAAGGCGATAATCAGATAATGGACTTAAATCCCTCGACTGAGGCTGCTTTTTCCTTTTTGTTAAACACCAAAAAACCATTTCCCCCTCAAGCTGGTAGTTTCCTTCTGTCCCGGAGTGGTTGGAGGACCCAAGGAAATGCACGGTTCCGAGAAAGGCTCAAAAATCAGAAAGGTTTAGCCGGGCGTGGAATGACGAAACCTTTTAGGTGAAACATCTCGCGAGAATCCAAACTAATTGGTCGGATGTTCGTTCGAGAGACGGAGGAAGAGACAACAGGAAAGGCGATGACGTTCTTCCGCCTCATGAGGTACATCAAGAGAACGAGATTTAACATTTACCAGCCATTAACTGCTCTGCTAATTTAAGGTGGCGTCAACGAGGGAAACGACGTGAGGTGTAACGAAGTGAAAGTACCCGTCCCGGGTACCCATGACCCAAACGAAGTGTGTCGGGTACTTGCCCCACCTCGCTCTCTCAAAACACACGACTTGTCAGAACTCCTTCGATTTCGTCCTTTCATTCAGTGTAAGTGGAGGGTATTAAACTACCTCATTGTTGTTCTAATTCGTATAAATTAGACCATTCAAACTGAATCTATTGGGAGCAATTACTTAACAAAGTTTTATTTGAGAATTACGAAGAGAGTGAACTTGAAAACCCCACAAGGTTCACATTTAAAGGTTTTTCACTTTATTTTCTTAATTTTCAGTCGGTGGAGTTTTAATGGCGGGGCAGTTTGATGGTCTAGGACTGTAACTCTGGGACTGTCTGTTTTTCTCAGTTTTTTTTTAACATTTACCCGTACCTTCTGCAAAATACAATGACAAGTGCACAACTTCGACTGATTTCTACTGCTCCATTTCATTCGGTAATCGCATAAAACACTAACGGTTAATTTAATTGAAAATTTAATTAAAAATAATTATATATTCCAGCACGAACTAACCAATTATTTTATATTAAAAACTTATAAATATTAATTTATCTAACATTTATAATATTAATTTTTTCTTTGCGTGCGGTATTTTAACTAAAGAAACGCTTTTACATAATGTATACTGCAATTCGGATAGAGAACATACAAATACAATTCGGGGTCATTGTTTGTGTACAGATAGAACCAAAATAAAAGCAAAATGGCGATACATAACTCTACGGTTTTTCAATATAAGTTTTGAAAACTTATCTCTTTGGTTACACTACTTGATTCTTGAGTCATGTAAGGCAGAATAATCCAAGAAGAATTACAAAACCGGAACATTTTCATTGTTGTAGGACTTTTTCTCAGTCAGGAGAAGACCGCCAACAAAGGAAGTTCGAATCGGTTGGAAAGTAACGCGTCAGACGCGTGTGACAATACGAAACGAAACCTCCGCTACTTCCAGAGGACTTGTTTGTGTTTTCGAACGAGACAAAATCTTTTTAATCCCACATATTAATTCAGTGGATTTTGTACTTCTTTTTTATACTTCCATAGAGTTGAGTGTCTCGGAGGCAAGTGACGAGCTTAAACGGTTTTTGGTTTCCATCCGAGAGTGACGGATGCCGGGCTTTATTGCGATGACTGATGGTTATTTATGGCATTTGCACCCAGAGACAGTCTGAATGGTCTCTGCGGGAAAAACAATTCTCCCTTTTAAAGTTCGACTTAGTCGGAGTAGAACGGAACAGTCTCTCCAACAGCGAAGGAATCCTACTCCTAGACGAAGCTATTTGCGACCGAGAGTTGATAATTTGTTGACGTCTACGACTGGTTCAAATTCAAACGTAATGGCTTTATCACTTCCACATGAATAGACGCAACCATTTCTACTCGTCAATTCCTGTTCATTCAATTTAACGTTCCCTGCTTAGGTGTTTACGCTTTATGGTTTTAAGTTAACTAAAAAAGATAAAACTAGCTGGTGGTGAGACACACGGGTCCTCCAGCGTGTCTGTGTGAATCACTGGAATTCTGCCACAATCCCAAAAAGTCGGGTGAATACCAAAACAAAAGTGAAGTTCTGGCAGCACACACGAGACTGTTCCTGTACAAAAAATTAGCCCACGGACTACAAATATAATACATAGCTTACTTTTCATTACACTTCTGATCACTACAGCTGTTCAGTATGTTCACATTAGGTTATAAAATTCAGTATAACGGTAAACAGTACCGCTGTGGTGCAGCATACTGTTACATACATACATTCCCAGATTTATTTCCTGTGTCGTATATTATTAGGTGAGCTTCAGTATACGAACTAACACCCTATAAATTATTAATCGTTACGCATTAGTTCTTTTTTTTAATAAATGACTTTTATTGATTTGCCGGTTTTGCCGATTCTTGCTGCTCGTGCTTATGCAGAAGTCACATTACTTGTACACAGCACCCAACTTTCTGACTTTCTTTGAACTATTAGAAATTTTCACAATAATGAAGCTTTCGTACTAATGAAAAAAAAATCATCAATTCAGCGATGACGAAAATGCCTTTTAAATAATTTTATAATAAAAATGTGGAGAAAGCCTCGGGTTCAGTTGAATGGAAAACGACGAGACTTCTCGTATTCCCACATTGACAGACCTCATTAGTTGCCAGAAGAATATGGCAAGAGAGAGAGAGAGAGAGAGACAGGGAAAACCTTGTTAAGTGACACATTGTGAGACTAAATTTTAAAAACTCAGAGTGAAATAAACAAAGGGTGAGGGTAGTTGGGTGAATCTGACAAGAAAGGAAACCTCAAACCTTTTAAGAGTGAAATGAAAGGAAGGAAGGACAAACAGAAGGTTTTGGTCCTCGGTGACTTCAACGAATGTCAAATGAAATTATTTTACTATATACAGGAATTTGTATTAATAAGTGTTCTTTCGTCACATGCTCTCACGTTACAGCAGTCTTAAAATACATAATATGATAGATATTATTATTTAACTTGAGGGTACTTGTTACATGTCACAGGCTCCTCTAAAATGTTTCTCATTCTTACTTTTTAGTAAGGCAGTGATGGGCTCTGTAACATATTTTTGAACTTCTCTTTATGTCCTTCCTCTGTCATTTAACGCTTCATTTTGTTAATGTATTTCCTTGTTGTCCATTTCAATAGAATTTTATTTAAATTTCATTTGAGGCTGACATCTATGTTATGCCCCTGAATAAATTTCATTTCTTCAGCCTCGGGGACTTTTATTTATTTTCCGCAGGCTGTTAGTCGTGGGGGAGTGGACTGTTGCCTTTACACCACGTACTCCTTTTTACAACTTTACTACAATCAGAACCAGGAATTCAGGGCTGAAAAACAAGATAAATCTTCAGGGTGAAAAGAGAAGAAACGTGTGAGAGGCAGAAGAAACTATTCTTGAATAAAACAGACACAACAGCGGGTCCAGCAGCAACAGCAACAGCAACAAGAAGAGTCATAAATCAAACATTCTAATTAAGGGACGGGTGCTCTTTCGTATTGAAAGTCCTGCCCGGCGCTGCCGTCACTGGGTATTTTTAGACTTTTTAGACGATCCTAAAGCTCTCCGCCTAGTCGTAGAAAATTATCTAAATCGTACCTCCGGCCTTACCCGGGGTATATCACGAGATTAACGTTTTAAGTGGTCCCCCGATCTGATCGCAAGAACCGGAGAGAAATCTTTTTCGCCGGCTTAGAAAGCTCTGACTTTGACCGAACGTCGAGAGTAAATAGATTAATCCTAGAGAAACGACAAAAACAAACAGAATTCCGTCTGCCATCATCCCTCCTAAACTAATAACCGTCTGAAACGATAGTTTAAACTGTCCTGATTGAAAAACCAGAGGATGAAGAAAAAGATGAAAAACCGCAAAAAACAGGGAAATTCGTTCCGCTTTTCATAGATGAAAATAGATAAGTAATGGTTCAAATATTGAAATTGAACTCAAGATCAGACTGGGTGGGACGTTAGTTGAATCTCCTGGCCCCCATGCTTGGCATTTTTATTTTATTACATTATTAATTTGAATTATTAACTTAGGTAATTGTGTAATTACCCAACGTAGCGGACAATAAAACTATGTAAAATTGAAATAAAGTGAACAAATATCATTTAATACCGTGACACATACATTAATGAAATGATTGCTCTGTAGTTATTACGACTTACACTTTAGTGAATGAAAAATAGAAAACTTTAAATTATTACTTCTACCAATCAATTAAATTAGATTAAAGACTTCGAATGCGGAGAACGTTTTAAAATTATTGAGAATATTTTATGTATTTATTTAGGTAAAAGACGTTCCTGCTGTATAATAGTCACATAAATAACTTATGTTAAAACCCGTGTCCTTGTTACATACTTAATTTAATAAAGTGCCCTTGGGAGAAATGTAAATATTTGTTAAAATTACGAAGAACAATCTATTATTTAAACTATTATTCTATTCTATTATTTCACGCTCGTCCCTGACTTAGTTTATTAAGTTTTGTTTCACACTTTGAAAATCTCCTTCTTAATTGTTGGCTGTTATTTTTATACTGAAATGTAGAATGTGACATTTTAATCTATCTAAGTAAGCAACTAAACAATTTTCGTAAGTTCTGCTATTACTTGATTTGACGATAATCATTCATTCACATGTTTACATGTCTACTATCAGACGATTAAAATGGTACGTAATATTGTACTTAAATTTTGTAAATTGTAAGTATGAATTTACAAGTTCAGTTCAGGATACGACTGTTAACAAACACACTGTCAAACATGAAGTCTGTAGCCGACTGAACTTGTACGCATTGTACGTGAAGAATTAAATATATAAGTGAGATACATAGCTGATAGTAACAATAATTTATTTATTTACGTTTGAGAGATTTCTTCATTATTGTTATCGAATTCAATTATGAATATTACACTGTTTGGTGCTTAACATTACTCCTTCGGTGTACTTGTTTCGTTCGTCGGAGTTGAATGTCTGCTCTTTATCAACGACGCAATTTGTCTAAGTCTCAACGATCTAAGAGATGAGCACCAAGAGAATGTGATCTCGCGCTTCTACTGAAGTAAGAATAAGTTACCTGACGTTTCATCCAAGCAATGACGCTCTAACTCTCACAATCTGGAATTCATGTAACAATTTATTGCCAGGTAATACATTTGCATCAGAATTTCGACACTGCAAGAACCAAAACTCACAGTGAAAGTGTGGCATGAAAGGCGAAAATTAGGGGAAAACTTTTGAAAAGCTTCAACTTGTCAGTATATTCATTCGGATTTTACGTGAATGGGTAATTAAAGGTTATTAAAGTCGTGGGTCTTCACCTGTAATTTTTGTACCTGGTTTTCCCGGTTCGGTTACCTCCAAAAATTCACATTCATCTTCCATTGAAAAACAGAAGCCATTGGAAGAAGAAGAGGGAAAATGGCGGTCCGCCTCAAGCCACCAAATCGTTTTTACATTCGGGAAAACTTTTTCCCCGTCTTTTGTGCACATAAAATAAAGTATTAATTAATTTCTTCCTTTGACACCGGCTAATGATTTCTTATTAATGCGTAAAATTCCAGGCCTTTTCTCGTCCGGTACCCCTCGCCTTTGTTTCTGTAAAGTGAAAAATTAAAAAGAAGAAAATGTCGGCCACGCAGCACATGAGCGACCATTAATTTTCACTTCGTCGTCGAAATTGGAATTTAAATCAATAATTTAAATATCGGTATCGATTTTCTAGTTTTCTTTTAAAAACGAAGTTGGATTTTAACAAACCGGAACCATGTTTTTTTTTTCCCGGGGGAGGAGTGGTTGTTCACAATGGAAGTAGAGGAATTGGGAAAAAGAATTCTGCTGGACTGCTTTCCAGACAGAAGACCACGGCAACAGATGATGATTGGGGCGATGACTGAAAGCAAACATGTCCGACAGTAAACTTGAACGTAAGACTAGTTGAAGAAGCAACTTGTCAAAATCTTAAGAAACAAGAACACGAGTACCACAACCATAGCAACCAGTAATGGCTGTACAAAGTAAACAGACATGACCACCATGACACTAAAAAGAAGAAAAAAAGTCATACACCGATTTGAAAATCAGTAACAAAATATTGTAGAATGGTAGTAGAAAAGGAAAGAGAAACGCTTCTGGCTATATTTCCATATATATACTTAATCAGACAAAGTAGCAATGGACAGGGAAAACGGTCTTTTTGCTACTGGTAATAATTTTGCGACTGATTGAAAAAAAAGACGGTTGTTGGATAGAGGGAGAAGGACAGGATTCGAATGTACGCGTGCGAATTTCGCCCAAAGGGAAAAGTCAGACGGAAGGAAATGTGGAAGGACTCGTCTGTTTGGATTAGTTCGCCCGAAGGGTCCTTTTAACCAAAGCCCAACGAGAACAAAGGGAAAAAGGCACGATTGAACACTTCAGTCGGAGGTTAAATGGAAGGCAAATTCGGATGCGAGTACTCGAGTACGAAAGTTGCTATTGTTGAAGGCACTTTAAAAACAAAGATGGAAACGAGGGAAAGCTACGGACTCTACAATATACGACAGATAATGGGAAGGAGTAACTCCGGGGGTTGAAAATCGCGATCGATCGCGGCAGCAGACGAGGACTAAAGTGTTTGCCTACAGAGCTGGGGACAATTCAAGTGTTTCAGGGGACTTTCAAGTTGTCCTTGTTTGTAGAGTCCCCGGCACAGGCAGTCGACAACAAGCCGAAAGGCCTGTCGTTCAAATGAGAAACGATAATTTGACTAATAACTGGTATTAAAATCGAATTTTAATCCGATGACGGGTGCACGAGTAGTCGTGGGGGTTGTAATTCATATTTATGAAATGTGTAGCAACCGGAAGGAAGAAAAAGAACAACGGTGTTGTCGGATTCACGTTCACATGCCTGCGACTGCCCTTGTCGGTGACATTCGAGTTCCTCTTCAGGCTGCAGCTACATGTGTTCCTTTTTCTCCGACTGAAACTTACATCCTAGTCAAGTGACTCTTTCCAAGGGAGGACGAAAGAATAATAGAAAAAATAAATAAACACCACAAATCAAAGTGTTCTCCCCTGAAAACCTTTCATTGAAGAACAGTGAAAGGTGAGGCCGAGCAGGAAAAAGGCAAATGAGGTCGCATCAATTCTGAGGGGGCAAACGGAAGCTCCAGACGCAGAAGAAGCCTTACACAAAGGACCAAAAGAACATTAGGCGAATGAAGAGATGGAAAGAAATATGAAAAATAGGCGGAACAAAGCGTTAAGCATTTATTTTCAGTCGAGCGTTAAAAGGGGAGGAAAGGAAAGTTGGAAAAATGGTGGAAAGGAGATTTAAGAGAGAGAGAGATGAATATGAAAATTCAATCTGTCGTTAGAGAAGGCAAATAAGAAGTAGATGTTCATGACGTGGAGGATCCGACAGAAAGACACGTAACAGTACCGTACCTTCCATCGGATCGAACAGGTACACAATTCGGCACGTGCAGCAAGTCACAGCAGAATCCGTTCACCTTAGGTCTATTAGTACGCTTCCCTGCACTACTCAACTACAATTCAAGTTACGTGAAAACTACACAATAAAATATTTATAATTATAATTTACACAATAAATATTCGATATTTTATAATAAAGTATTGAATGGAAAGAACTCCGACCGCAGTTATTTACCGACACTCTAAAAATGTATGTAAGTTATTAAGATTATCCTTTGTTTCATATATTACATATATATTTAAATATAATATTATTACACTTTTGTAGTGTTCAATATTTTATGTATTATAGCATCTTGCAATTCTTCAAGGAAGTATTTTCCCGGGTGGGTTAGTGACACACACTGGGTGGGTAAACTTAAATGACCATCAATGCACACATTTTATGTATTTATTTATTTATTTTCTTATTGATATGCCTTGGAGATATGTTGAGAACTTGAGAACACGCGATGGGAATTTCGCGGTGGCATGGCATCGAGCTTTAGGAGAACCTGGTTTTTGATTGATTCTTCTTCGTCAATCAGGTAGAGAAGGGAGGTACCTGAAACCTGACAGAATCCTGGAAAAGGCACATAAAACTCAAAGAAGTCAGAAAAAGGAAAGAAAATCCGTCCGGGTTTTAATTTTGTAAATTGCGAAATGTTTGCCGGTTGACTTGTCTTTTGTGTGTGTGAAACCATCGAAATAAACAACGTTTTCCTGTTCAAAGTAACCAATTATGGAAAATTCACGAAAAATATTCCTTTGAAAACTTTTAATAAATTAGAAATATACGGGGTGAAACGCGTGCGAGTCTACGTGCGCGCGTACGTCTATAAATGAATATACGAATTTCGGCAACGGGGGGAAACGAAATTTCTTTCAGGTAGAAAATTAAAAGCTTTGTTGTCTTGAGACCTCACCTTTCCGTTTCCCATTAAAAACCAAAGAGATTTATGTAATTTCATACTTCCACCTACTCATACCACCCCATCACTACCCCACACACGCTCCTCTCTTTAATTTAATGCAGAAGGTTGTGGGCGGACTGGAGGAGGACCTGCACGAGAGCTCTCGAAACCAGCGCAAAATATTACTTTGTCAGTACAATACGTTGAACAGCAGGTAGTACTCATCTTAATTTGTGGGTTGCTACCTGAGAACCCGTCCGTTACCGTCGTGTTACGGCAACCACCAAGTCGTCTTTGTTGTAGGTTGCTGTCTCTTTAGGATTCCTACTCGACCCGTGTGGATCGACCTGTTTCTCCAGGGACTTTCTTTCTCGTTGTTCTTTTCTGTCGGACGTGGACGACCGGAAAGAAAGTCTTTCTGCCCTGATATTTCCACAAATCTCGCGGTACGTTGCCGGATTATGACCTGTACACTTCTCTAAATTATGTAACGTATACTTGAGCTTACTTTTTTTACCCTTCAAGTCGCAGACCGACAGGAACTTCTTCATTCCGAACATTTATTTCTAAATTAAAACAGAGCAATAAAACTTTTATAAAACAGCAACCACAAGTCCTATTTAATTAAATAAAAAAAATATACTAAATCGATGTAAATATACTATGAATATATCACAATATATATTTCGCGAGGGCAGTACGAATGAGGCCCGTCCGTTTTTGTTTACTTAAGAAATGAATTCATGTGAAGAGGCAATAAATGTTAAATATTCGTAATGTATGAGATTCATAAATAAATAAATAATACACACCTACTGACCTTTTAAATAAATTACAAAGACCTAAACCGCAGCCTATGCCTGAAAAACGAATGCCTAAAGCACGTGCGACATTATTATAATTGTAAACTTATGTATTAATATAATTTCAGTAACACTACATTTATGTAATAAGTACGATATTAGCAACTAGCATTTTATTATATATATATATTATTTATAATTTATGCAGATTTTATTAAAAGTAGTGAAGAGTGCTGACCAATAAATGTTAAATTAATTAATTATTTTAATTAAAAGGTGTACGGTTAAAATTTTATAATTAATAAAAACCTGGAATCACATACCTATGTGATTATTGTTATTGAATAACTGCAAAATATAATTTCATTGTTTTCTATAAGATATAACGGTGATGGTATACTAATACGATTACATAAATTTTAATTCACCTGAAAAACTGAATTGTCACTTGTTTTCACTTTGCGTCTAAAAAATCCTTTCATCGTTTCATCAACTTTCGTTTCATAACTTTTGGTTGTGATTTCAATCAGGACCGCGATGACCGACAGTTTTTATTTTCCTTGTTTTTTTCCCGCGAAAAGGAGCGTGAGAGAACAACCCGTCCGACATTTATTGCATACATAAAAATTTACAACTGGTTAAAATTCAAAAGGGTCTGTCTCCGGTACGCACCTCCCGCTCCCGGAAGGTTCAGGAGAAAATAAAAGTCAGGCACAAATTGGGCAGAAGTCAAATGTCAGTCAGGGAGGACTCCCAAACCAAACCATTTCAGAGCCATTACGTTTATAAACTTCATTCGCGCTTGACGTGATTTGCATTGAGGTGGCAATTCCGCAAAGCAAAAATTATTTTTCTCATTTAAATAAAAGCAAAAAAAAAACGTGGCGGGTGGAAGGTGAAAAAGACGAAAATGGCGTCTCCTCACTCTTCTGCTTTCTCTCTCTTTCTCTCGGGAAGAACCAGAGCCATTTAAACGAAAACGAACACTAAAATTTATAGTTTCTTAGTCTCATGGCGAGGCTTGATAATGTGAAATATCAAAATTGATACGTCGAATAATCCGGTGAATGAAAATCGAGGCTTTTCCCTTCGCGGTAGTTCCAAGCAATTGGAACTCGAACCTGTGAGAATCGACCAGGTGAAAATTAAGAGAATTGAAAGTTGAAAGTGGAAATGGTGAGAAATAAAATGAAAGGAACAGACGAGGTGAACACGAGAGCAAACACGCGGGAGTTCCAACTGCATCGAAACCTTTTCTAATAGATACGGAACTAACCAAATAGTCAAATAGAGATTTCTGGAGTTCTACCGGAGCCCCTGGGGTTCCACCACTGTACAATTACACTCTGCAACCCTTCAAATTTAGCTGAGTCCGTCAGCAAAACTGTGCTGCGAGTCAAATGGAACTTGAGAAAGTTCAGTTACTGAAGAGGAAAAGGTGGCTCTGAAGTGCCGCAAAAATTCGACAAATTTGCCTGTTGCACCAAAAAGGCTACAAAATTTGAATTTGCCTTTGGTAGCATCTCCACTGCATTCAATTAATAATTAAATAAAATTAGAATGAATAGATGTTATTAATGCAACTTGCTGTAGGTAAGCTGAATGAATAAAAGTGAATAGAAGTTCCACGTTTAATTCTTCTTTTTCTCATTCTTCAATTCTACTAAGAACCGTCGTTATTCGCAACGTAAACGACTGAAGCAAAGTTTTCGATTGAAGATATTCTCAGAACAATGTACACATACATACTATTGAATTTGTAAATAATTAATAATTTTTACAATGTATTAATTGCAAATAAATGTTCTAAAGTTCACCCTACTCGGTACTTACTCGTCATTTTAATGTTTTTGGTCTTTCTTTGCAATTTCGTATTGCCGGTATTGCATGGGAGAGAATATGAAAATAGAAAATTATGTAAATAGTACACGAGCGGTAATTGTAAAATACATAAATTCACGTGTAGATGATGCATTAATCCAAGGGCACGTACAGAAACAACGCAAGTACTGAATTCTGTGACTGATGGTTGAGTTGCTTCCATAATTTTTGTCTATTTTTGAGAGTCTGTGACTGTATGGCACTAGACGAGAAAGAAAAACAATCAGGAATCTAGGAAATTGTGTGACAAAAGCAGAAAATGATGGTAAGTGCAGGGGTAGTACACGACATTCGCGTAGCCGAAGAGGACAGAATAAACAAGGGTTGATACGGCCGTGACGGGGTTGATTCGTTTTTTTTTTTTTACCAAACTGATTTTCTACTTGTTATTTTTCTTCTGCTTCTGACGTGTGCTATTTAAGTTTTTTAGATGGAACTTTAATTCTCAAACGGACAATTAATGGCCGCGCTGCCCTTTTTCCGGTCTGAAATTCGGGACGGACTCCGATTGGGAGGACCTGGAAGATGATTGATCGACATTTCCATTGGAAAAAAGGGCTGAAGGGCGGAAAAGAAGAGGCGCAAACGTTCCTGCCAGTAGTCTGCTCGTTTGAAAGGAAAATTATATTAATGACAGGTCGGAGCGCTTCGCGGGAGGGCACCCATTACGAGGGATAACTTGACAAAAAAAAAAGTGACGAGCAACTGGAGAACACAACGCTCGGTAAGAACAAAAATAGGCAGAGTAAGCTAGAAAAGTCCGCGGACAATGTCTGGTTCCTCCGACTGTCGACAACCACCACGACAAAACTGTTAATTGGCGAATTTCGATCGAGGAGAAGGAAGAATTCTTCAGAGACACGTTATTTATCACAATTAACTATTGGTCTGCTTGAATTTGTTCGCAAGTTTGTTCAACTACGAGTTGAGAAGTCAAAACAAAGTGAAACTGCGAATGCGAAAGGTTCCAACAATAGAACACATCAGAAAATGCACTCGAGTTATCATGTCGAATGGTTGGAAATAGGAAAAGGCGGTTAACACTCGTCAGTAGAACAAAGAAGTCCTAGATAATAGAAATTTACCGAATGGTGTCAGGCTTGACTGTTAGAGAAGTCATTTCGCGGTTGATTGTTTGACTTTTTCAGACCATTTGATGATGTTCTTTAGAGAGAGAGAGAGAGAAGAAATTTCTACGTCAGACAGTGTATTACTGTTGTACATGATGGCAACGGAGCGTTCTCATAGGAACAGTCGTAAGAACTAAAATGTGTTTTTTTTTTTAATTTTAACGAGAACAAAATCTTTGCGTTACTCACTTGTGTGCAAGTACTGGAAGTAAATAACCTTAAAACTGACTAACTTAACTACATAAATTTTCTGCTGCTATTCGTTAAGCAACGAACTTCAGTTCTGTCATTTTCCCGCATCCCCGTCCGTGTCACATTCACACAGACATTCTTGTCAGGGAGCAGAAGTGGATTTCAGTAGAAACTGAACCAGATTTCGCAGTCATACAGAACATACAGTTGTAGCGGTGATCCGCATGCTAAGGGTGCATAAATAAAGGTTCTTTTCTCCCTTTGCCAGAAACTATTTTTAACGGTTGTTGTACATGCAAATTGACGACTACAGAGACTAAATAATTATTCGTAGACTTAATGACGTAAACAAATTAAGAGTAATCGAGTGTAATAGCTTACATAGCTCATTAACTTCTCAAATTTGGCCAGAAGAAAGCCAAAAGCTCGGTAATGACAGTCATCGAGTACGCGGGTAATTAGCTGTCTCTGTCGTTCTTTGACTCGGCTAATTAAAAAACAACAGACGGATTTTCACTCGGCTTGTCAGTCACCGGGAAGACAAACAAATAGACCGATAGAATAACAAAACTAGACAACTTTTAGATTTCTGTAGGGGAAATTTTGACAGTCCTTTTTCTACAGAATTTTTTGCTTACAAAGAATATCTTCGTTACCTTAAAGTCAAATAATAATATTAATTTTTTTCCTGCAGTCAACAGAACTGCATTCCAATCCGTTTAAAGTGGGTGCCCGTTTCTTAAAAATTAAACGTCTTGCTATTAGGAAAGACAGCCCTCAAATTTCTATTTAAAGGCAGCCCTGGTTAAACAGTTTTGGTATCACAAAATAAATTTCGGGGCAGATATTTCCTTGCACTCTTCATAAATTTTGCTGTGGCAGTGGCGAACAACCCCCTGGTAGTTTTGCTCTGCGTCAATTTTGCTCTGTTCGCCCTTAGAATACGAACGGAAATTGCCATTATAAAAATATCCCCTAAATCCTAGCTCGTTTCCATTCGCCCGAAACCCGTTCCTTCTATTATTACAAAACCGATCGAATTAACCCATTTAAATCAAAATATTAGCTGAATTCCAATTCGGGCGGACCGAAAATTGTTAGAATTTGAACGGGAGCATAAGAGAGAGAGAGAGAAGAGTGTTAGAATGCTTGTAAAATTACATTCCATCGGTTTCGGAGGTCAGGGAATGAGAAGAAGCAACAGAGTCAAGAATAAACTCTCGGATATTTCAAATTTCAGCATGAGCGTCCTCGTGACAAAAGACCGTCCGAAGTCAATGCAAATTTCCTATTAATTTGATCTCTCCTTTAAATCTATTTTCTTTTTATGTTTCTCCTTCTCCGGATTGGTAAAATTCTTTGCTGTCGTAAAGCCCTCAACAGAAATTATTTTGCTACTGGAAAAAGTTTCACAAGAGATCGAGAGCGCCTCAATTTTCTCTTTTCGTCTTTGGTCTTCCTCCGGAAATTTAAACTTGCTTTTCTTTTGTTGTCTTTCAATCCTCCCAAATTTTCGTCGAGTCGGTCCTTGTTCGAGTTTCTATTTTCGTCGGCAAAGAAAAGGATACCCGTGACGTCACGCGGACAAAATAACGGCTTTTTGAGAGGTCGTTACGGACCGATATAAATATAATAAAAATGATATCAACTTGATTATTTCGATCACTCTACAGAACTATATATAATTTAGTAACATGTTAGTTTGCGTTGCATGTTTCACTAAAATCCCAGGCAACTTGTACAAGTTCAACACACCAACCATGAATTGACTTCCGCTGCTGTAAATTGTACGTACCTGCATCGCATTTCCCGCAGCAATAATTTTCACTAGCCGCAAAGTAAATGTAGAGAAAATCCATTGGGGAAAAACACTAAAGTAAACCAGACTGTTCGTTCGGGTCGGTAATTTGTAGGAACATTCCCGTCAGATGCTGCGAATCTCATAACGAAATCATAAATCGAATAAATAAATAAATAATCAATAATTTATCAGAAGGCTTCCTGCGAGTGTTTCCGGTCAGTGCGGACTCCTTCCTTGCAGAAAATTTTCTCACGTCAAAACCCTAAAGTCTGCAGAAGTAACTGGAAAAACGGACTCGGCATGAAAATCGGAATAAAGTGCGCGACAGCAAAACGACGAAACTGACGACAGCAAATGCGTGCCGCACTTTCCGGGACGTTTGCCGTCCGACGGCTTAAAAATTAAAATCAATTTAATTTTCGCCATAGGAAACGCAAAAGGGGACCGGAAACGGAACTCGTGTTTTGGAAAATATAAAATGACACAATAATAATAGCAAAGAATAATAATTGTGATTCGCGGGACGGAGAACTTTGCGATGATTCACGGCACGAGCAATGATTAAAATGAAAAAAATAGAAACTGCCTTTTCCCGGCCATCCCGGAGGATCTCCTAGGCCTCCCGACCTCGTTTTGATATATTTTTTAATCCCATAAAAGGGGAAGCGTTGAAAAACCATCTGAGACCTCCGCTGTTCCACGGACAAGCTTCCCTGAACGAGAGCAACTCGCTTCTTTTTTTTTTTTTTTGCTCCGGGAGAGAACGGACACAACTCAACGGCTGCACTCGTCCGACGCACCCAAGCTCGGTCGAATCGATTTTGATCTATGTATTTATTTGCACTTATTGATCCGGGTATCATTAATCTGATTGATGATAGGCGTTTGATAGCGAAATTTTTTGCTGCACAACAGAAAATTTCATTGAAGGAAATAGGTCAAAATCATTTGTTAAAATTTTGTTGTTGAAATTGAAGAACGGAGCACGCGATCTTTGTTTATTACTTTGCTACGATGATCGACAGTGGTTTCGCAGTATAAAATAGACAAAAGAATTGTATTTGAGACATTACTCTATGTACTAATATTACATTTTATTAATGTTTGACCATTTGGTATTTTATTGACAAATTTTACTAAAAATAACTAAATTCCACTATGTTTCCACCATAGATTTTTTAAAAAATCCAAATTTTTTATTTTATTCTCAATTAAATGCAGAAAAAATAAATTAGTTTACAAATCTTTCACAACTTTCATTTGTCTCGATATTATTTATTAAATTCCGGTGTGGTTTCCAAACAACCCAGACAAAAAGGAAACTTGTTATGAATTGATCGAGGAACAATGGCTGCCCAGAGAGGAACAAGGAAGGGCTCACCCTCACCCTCACCCTGTAAATTCCAGTTCTTCCAGATGAAGAGAAGGAAGGTGAAACGAACGGAAGCAAAGATCGCAAAACTATTTTAATAAATAGATAAAATGAAAGAGGTGATTGTAATTGTATTTATTTAAGTAGTTGTTCGGACTGGACATTTTATTGTATGGGACGTCTTGCCGACCTGATCAGAGGAAAGATCAGATCAAATTTTTAGAATGTCAAATTCAGGGTGAGTAGACTTAACTTCAAATTTTTTAAAAGTCACAGTTTGTCCTGTATTTTATATCTCAGTGTATTAATTAATAGTTTCAATGACTATTACTCAGCATGAAATAAATCACCGATATTCAATGGCCGAATGGACTGTTGGAGAGCATTCGAGAAAACATTTTAGCACTTGAAATTTCCCAATTTCCTGTTGCATGTGACGGTCAGATGTTTGTCGAGTGCTTTCCACCCTCCTTCTTATTCTTCCACTAAGAATGAAGTTATTCTTCCTAGCAATTTACGATTTCCAATTTTCTCAGTTCCGTCACTTCGAGTCCAAAGTCTTCCTTGCCAAAGGCTCGTCCTCCGGGAGGACAAAAGTCAAATTCATTTTCCTTCAGGGAAGACGACGTGAACTCCCATTTCCTTCGGTTTATCTACTGGTTTTCTCATTAATAAATCACGAATTTCGTAGAGGTGGGTTCTCTTTATTTTTTTTTTGCCACAGACCAAAGCAACCACCCCATGCACACACCGCCGCCGCCGTCGCCGATATTGAATTTGAAAAGGAAAAATCGTACGGTACTCAAGTGAGTTGCCATGGTAACTACAACCATAAGAAATAAATTTCATAAAGTATTAAAACCTCAGATGGGGGTAAAAAGCAATACATAGATCGATAAATACCATGTTAAACAACCCGGGGAGACCTAAAAAGTTACTTTTTTTGCCCTCCTCAAACTACCCGTCTTTCTCTTCTTCTTCTTCTACGCCTTTTTCTTCTGCTGTTGCTGCCGTTGTTTTCCACTTCGAGAATTTCATTTTCCTTCGAACGATTATGCCCCGATTTCCCATTCCTCCGGTCATTAATAGGTCGCCCCGAAAAATAAACACTTATATTACGGCTGTGAATTATTAATTAATGACCTTTTCCGGTTGAAACAGGTGTTCCATTCATTCAATTGATTACGCGTATATTATTTTATTTTATTTCTTCATGGTCGTTTCCTTTCTAATTTTGTTCTAATTGTCGAGATTATGTACAAATTTTAATGAGCCTCTGCAGTAGTTCTATTGATCAATTAACCTACATCATCTTTAAGTCTAGTAAGTCTCTTATTTGCTGACCGGTCTAGTGTTATATTTGTTACTCTGGGAATATAATATTGGTGGTAGAATTTTAGGATGGTAGGATGAACCACTAATTAGAAGAGATTACAATATAATACAGTTTAATAATAAAAGTTCCGAGACACACAACCGCACAACCGAGACTCAAAAAAAGTGTCATTTTTTACATATTGCAACGGTGGATAACAACAAAATAATTTTTAAGGCAGTCTTTTTCCAGATGTTTAAGTTGTGAATGAAACAATTTTTAGCTACCATTTATAGAAACGCCGTAAAATGAAAAAAAAATCATCATGTCCTATTAACAGAAATCTCTTTTACGTTATTACTACCAAGAAAAAGTGAATTTTCTACTTCGATACCGCCGGGGATCACTTCAATAAAAATCAATACTCAAAAGCCGATAGATGGTGAAATGATGTTACTAAGAAATGGCTACTTTTCCAACTGCCATTCTGCAAAGATGAGAAACAAACCTTTTTTTGACCTCTCAACCTCGCGGATAGTATTTACACGGTAGGGGGGCTCATGTGAATGTTTGTTCGAGCACATGTTACACTACAAAGCCCGAGTACTTCGGCTACCTCGTGAAAAGGAACCCGTTCCTCCGGTCAATTCTATAAATTAAAAAGGGAAATTTTTCAAAAAGCTTTGACGTTTTCACGGTGAAAAAGGAATTTAACTTTTTAATCATCCGACGGACTTCATACGGAGGAGAAATAAAGGGAAGAGCAGAATATTAATTTCAGTATCAAAATATTAATATAAAAAAAAGAGCACTGACCGAGACTGGTGATTTGAATGACTGACTGACTGACTGACTGACTGACTGACTGACTCAGTTGAACGCGGTCCCCGCCTGTTGAACGTCAGCAAACTTTTCTACTTTTGCTCTCCTTCGGTGCTATCGCCCGTCGCAAAACCAACAACCTTTTGTTTCGAAATAATTTAAAATGTTGTCGCAAAAATTCTAAAACTGAGAGATTTTTATCTCCCATTTTGAGTTTATTGTCGAATGTCGGGTTTCTCTCTCTCTCGAGAGAGAGAGAGAAGCCGACGGTTAACGTTGAAAATGGAGAGAAAGTCTGGTGAAAGGACTCCCTTCGTATGTTAAAAATGAAAAATAAATGATAATAACTAAAAACGGAATGAAACTTTTCCACGAGCTTTCCCGTCCGGAGCTTTTCCATCTCTTCCAAATTAATAAACGCAACTCTTTGACTTTTGCTCTTCGCCGGGTGCGCCGTGATTTACGCAATGTTAGATAAGGGATGCCAGTGATAAGGGTAGTAAGCCAAGTAACCTATAAACTAATTTCCTGCTAATGAAAAGGTAACCCTCGCTGAAATTTATTGTTACATTTTTATGCCTGTCTCTAAGGATTTGAATTTTTACTTTTAATTCTTTCAGACGTATCGGTCCGACTTTAATTAGTTCAATCTCATTTTGCGGGTCACCCCCATGGAGGACAATTTCTTTTGTCCATTACTAGTTAACCCAATTAGTAAACCCTGGTTAACCCTCCCGAGTTTGAAAAATAAAAATAATTTTGCTTTACCGAATTCAAAAAACGGCGCATTTTAATAAAAAAAAAATATTGTTATTTAATTATATGTATGATATGTTAAGTATCGTGGGTGTGATATTATTTCACAGTTTACTATTACTAATATAAATTATTGGTACTAGAACCGCATCCCAGATGTCCGGTTTTGCCATTATTATGTCTTTCAATATTATGTGTATTGGTAATTTCCAAATTTTTAGATATATTTAGTGTGCGGGAAAGAAATATTCGTCCACATGGAGCAACTATCCAGTTCTGAGCGTGTGTTACACATCTAACATAGGAGATGAACAATGTAACAAAGGCAACACAAACGAAGGTCACGGTAGTTTTACGGTGTAAAATAAAAAATGGTCTTTTTAGTCTTTCGTGAGGGATTCGTTGGGTGGCTGTGAAAACGGACCAAATGGCGACGACCTTTGAACATTTCCAAACTCCTACCAGTAACCGCTATCGCTGTGGTGCCTACAAACATGTCGTAAACTTACCTGAAATGAAAATAAAAGAATAATTAGTAAACAGCATTTGAAAAAAAGAACAAAAGGCCTCTGCTCGCCGTCAGAATATTTTCAATTTAAAAAAACAAGTGTTTTGTTTATGCGGGGTCCATCAGGAGGTCCAACAGCAAGGGAGAGAAAGGAGGAGGACTGACCGTCAATTTTGACAGACAAATCAATCAGTTGAATTTCGTTTGATCGAACAATCACAAAGGACGCTCATTCGAGTAGTGTCAACAGATCTCATGTCTGATCGAACTTCTTGTTTTGTTTTTCTCTATCGAATTTTACTGAGACCCGACCGAACACCTAGAAAAGCAGCGAATTGTAACGTGCCGTAACGTTTGTGGGCCGTTGTAAACAAACTCTTCTGTCTGTAATTAAAAAACGAACACCAATTATGTTTCTCAATTATTTCACCCAATTAAAAGAATCGTTTTCATAACAATTAGAACACCCCCGTTCCTTTTTTTGATCGACAATTTCTTTATTATGTTTAATTAAAGTCAAAATTGTTCAGAAATCTTTTGCAGAAAATAATAATTAATTGGTTAAACGAAATTGTACGTTTACTAACGCTAGTAAAGCAAAACTAACTATATTAAACGCAACATAAATAAGTGAGATATTAAATATTTCAAAGTTGAGAAAAGTACAAACCGAAAGATCACAAAGAAAACGTAAATCAAAGAGGAGTATTGGTATTATCGTTGTATTACATGTATTGTACACAGCGACGGCAACTGCAATTTCATTTGTTCTCAAACCGATCAAAGTTTGACGAAAATTTTCAAATTTCCAGACGGCTACGGTGTTTAAATCCAGCAGGTGCACGTGACCAAGTTTAAATTTAAAATTTGTCAAATTTTGGAATCAACCGGACCCGATTTGGGATAATCTGCCGTCGGTTCAACACCTGAGATGTAAACATCACTCAAACAGGCGGTCGTTTTACCGTCGTCCATTTTGTTTACGAGGGATTTTTCCTGAGGGTCCTGAAAGTCACCCTCTCCCCGAGTCTGATTCACATTTTACCACCCAATCAATTAGGTGGAAATCTAGTAGTCAACTACTAGTTGACCGACTGTTGTCGCCAATGTTCTACCATTTTAGAAACCCGAAAATCACATTTTGTTTGACACACGGGTCCTCAGGTGAACTTGGCACTCGTTTCTTTTTCGTCGTAGAAATCGGGTAGCTGGCTACGAGCTCCCCAATCTCATCCCCCTCAATCGAAAAAAAAATAAAAGGAACTACCATAATTCTTCTAATCGACATGGAAATAAAAATTTTATTATTTCCGGCCATTTCCCCCGTTCGTTTATTTTAACAAAGAATGTACATTTTTTTTGTCCCGTGGAAACGCGAAAATATTATTTATAGGGATTTCAAGCCCATTCCACGGGTCTTTCCTTTATGTATGTTTTATTGTTAACTAGGGTTTAATAAAGTCCGGGGTTTATGTGACGGTTAGTGCGGCATAACCAATTTGTATTTATTAATTTACACTTTTGTTTGCGTTTAATTCAATTCGACGAACCGTCCAGATGCTCCCCGACTCTTCCAACATTTCCACAATGAAGACATTCGAAAGTTTTACACCAGGAAGAAGTAAATTTCCGATCCGTTTGAGAAATTCTAGAATGTTCCGAAGAAGAAGGAGGTCAGCCAGGTTGAAACCTCTCCAGCAAACCACAAAGTTTTATCGATGAAGGTGAGTAAGCCGCAGTAAATTGGGATGTGCTGACCGAAATTTAATAGACAAGAACAGAGATTTCGGGGGAGACTCAATAAAATCCTCCCGAGAAGACATGGAGAATCCAGGAGTACAACACGGACCAGGAGTTAATGTATATGTGTCAGTGAAACATTACAAGTGTTTGAAAGAACTCAACACAAAAATAAGTGAACTTATTTTTAAAAACAATACTCTGGCCTTGCGAGGCTTTCACTTCTCCAAAAAAAAAGGAGAAAGCGAAGAAAGAAAGATGAAGAAAGGTAGAAAACACTCCGTGGAAGTTCTGAAACCTTCAAAAGCCTGAACGAGGGTTGAAACAAAGAAGAAAAATCCAAATAAAGTAGTAGCTATAGAGTGAAGTGCTTCCGTAATAACTTACGCAATAACTTATTGAAAATATTAATTCTCGACATGGCAACAATTATTAATTAATAGATCACTAGACCAGGTAAAATACCTTGTGCGTAGACACAAGACTTACGTCTACAAGTGACCACAGTTCCTCCTTTCACGTTGACCTTTTTCGTAACAAGACATCAAATAAAATAAATAGAAAAACACAGAAATTTATTAAATAAAATTCTAAATATATCAAGTGGTTGTCTGTGTCTGAACACGAAGAACTTCAACAAGTCCCCTTTCCTCTGCTTAGAAAAAAAGAACAATTAATAAATTGTATTGTTAAATTAAAGTTTAAATAATTAAATTTTTTTTCGTATTTCGTCCACGATTTCAATTGAAACGAAACGTCAGAAAAACAAGTGTATTCGTCAAGAGTGAAACATCAGAACGGAAAGGTTCTGTGATGAACGAGAGCGGAGAGGACAAGAGAAAAATTAAGGCTTTCAAGTCGAAAGTTTCAAATGGTAAACAAATAATCAGAAAGAAAGAAAAAGAAGTACAAAAAGTGTTTTTCAGAGGCGAAAGAAAGGACAACTTCCTTACAAAAACAATTATAAAGCTCTGTTTGCTTACTGTCGGTAGGGAAAAGCCTGTGCTTGACATAATGGAACTTAAGTATGTCTCTTGACTTACTTATTTTAATGCGAATTTCAACGTGAAATGGAAGGAAGGAGGGAGAATGAAGAGTTGCTCTAAGCCAAATCCGTGTCTTGAGTAATAATAATAATATAAAAATAAAACTTTGAGAGAAGTGCGACACTTGAATTAGTTGGAAGTAACCGCGAAAAAAAAAAGATATGTAGGGACGTAACAATAAAAGGAGTAAGATGTCGGTTGGTAGGAAAGGGCAGTCAACCGCAGTACCAATTTTAAATAATGTCGACCGAAAACGTAAATAGTGAATTTTAAGTTTTATAAATTCGTTATGAATGGTTTTCAACAACAACAGGAATCCTCTTGCGAAGGTTCGAAGGTTCCAAACTTGAAGGATGCAATGGAAACACACCCTCATATTTCAATTTCCTTTAATTTCCCTTCTGACTTTCCTAGGTCTATTTCTAGGACCTGAATCCTGTCGTTCACGAGGAGGAAATTTTCTTGTGTGTAATTCCACATCCAACTGCCCAATTGAGATTAGAATTAATCTCTTTGAAGTAGACACATCTGGGCATTGGCCTGTGAATTTATTTGTGCTACGTTTGTGTCACTTAAACTCAGGCGAACAAGCATGTCCTGCAAAAATTCTGCGTCTAACTTGAGCGCCTAGGCTAAACGAATTTCCGTCACGAGTGCACCAACTAAGAGCAAAAGCAGAAATAAAAATACACAAAAAGGAATTTCATCAATGCAAATTATTTTCTCTGCAGCAATGCATCCGCGACGGCCAGCAAAAGGTTAAGGCCGCGTTCTAAAACTCCCACTTCAAAAGGCAAAACTCTGGAGAAAAAAAAATTTTTGCTGGCGGCAAAAAGGCAACTCCTCCAGAAACCTCTCCGGCCCCCGTAAAAAAAAAAAAAATGTCTTCCAGAGAGCCGCCCGGTTCCCCAGATTAAGTTGAAGCCGACGAAGATGCGGATTCACTACAATTGTGAAGTTTAGATCTGTAGATTTAAAACTTCGATAATAGCCTTTTTACCCCGGCAAATCGATTTGCTTTTTTTCTTCTGGGGAAGACAAAAAAAAATTCGAACGCAACCGATGAATATAAATTGGAAAAAATGAAAGAATGTTAGTGAAAAGGGTAGACCAACAAGAAAAGAAAAGTTTCAAATCCGTCACAAGTTGTGGAGAAAAAAAAAATATTTGTAGAGAATATGTTGTTTTTCACTACTGGCAGCGGAAACTCACAAAACACAGACCCCCCCAAACACACACACACTCACCCATATCAGCGCCTCCCCATCCCCAGCACATTCTGACGCTCAACAGTTTTTTAAACTTTGCCGTATGATAAAGTTTGATTGCGTCCACGAAGACAACAGCAAAACAAATTTATAATGCCATCTCCTTGTTTTTGCTTTATTTTAGGGGAAATGAGGCAGACGCGAAATAAAAAATAATCGTAGCAAAACTGACACTGGTTGTTAGACACGTCTATCGCCATTCAAAAAAAAAAAAAGATTATTTGCTTAATATTATGTATTGTCTTATGTACGTTTTCCATCCAGATCAATAATTTTATTTTATTAAATAAAATATTCCTATTAGCAACACAACAACAACAACATTCAATACGAATGTTTTTGGTTGTCACAATAAAAATTGTTATTTTTTTTAATAATATTTAGTATTGGTATATTCAATGTATTCAAAATACTAATTTATGTATTCTTCGTTAGTAACTCCTGCATTGAATTTTAGTTTATCTGTTACTTAAAATTAAATGCCGAAATGTTATTATTATTATTATTATTATTATTATTATTATTATTATTATTATTATTATTATTATTATTATTATTATTATTATTATTAACGTTATTTTTCCGAAAAATTATTTATAAATTTGTATTAACTTTCAAAAATGGTCACCTTATTGCTAGATGATATTTGTAATGGTCACTACAGACACTATTCCTTTGCTGAGAGGGCGGATAATTGAAAAAGGTTTTAGCAGAGGCACAGGTAGGTACAGGTACACATTGAATCCTCCGTGGAGTGGAACTTAAGTTAATTAAAAATTTGTCGCAATTTTAATTTACTCAGCTTGTGAAATTTCCTAAGACGAGTCCAAGCAGATCCTTTTTTTTGTGCGCGTTTGCTACGGTTCAGCAGAGGAGAAAGAAAAGGTTGTTCTTTTGCTGGAGAACTCACGGACCGGACTTTCTGCCCGGTGAACGTGTGACCTTTCAATGTCGGCACGTCTTCGCTCGTGAAAATTTTAATTTCCCAAATGGGCAATGATTAAAAATTACATTTGTTGAAGCTTCGGGTCGAGGGCCCCGAAAACCGAATGGAAAGGCGACATTTCCGCTTCCAACGTCCATTAGTCATTGCCAGGAACCGAAAAGGATTACTGTGTGGGCCCGGGGTTTCAGGGCCCTGCACTTTCACCTGCAGGAAACCTTAAAATAATGAAGGAAATCCCATTGATTCGTCGTTGCTTTTTCATTTTTAATTCTACCATTCTAGTTTTTCTTTGTCTAGTTTGTTCCTCAAATAGATGTGATGGTGAATAATTGGGAATTATACCAATTATTATTATTAATATAAGCTGGAGAGTATACATAAGAGAAATACATAAATGCAAACTCTACTCAAATGATTTGATTAAATTCCTACAAAATTATCACTGCACTAAAGTAAAATTTACAAAATGAGTTGTTGGATCTTTTAAAGAGAATCAGAATATTAATAGAAAATTCTTATTAATTATAGAAATAAAATAAAGAGTGTTAAAATAAAGAACAAGAGGATCACATCTGTCACATGTAGTTGGTAGTAACCAAGACAGAAATGTTAAGAACAAAGTACAAGAGATGAGTCTTGATGACCGGTGCAACACTCGAAGGCATGTGAATCTGTACGAGAGCAAAACAGTTAACAAACAAAGACAACAATCAGACAAAAAGCAAAACATCGAGGAGAGTGTACTGGCGGTTAATAAATAATCGCACAGGGTCGAAGTCAAATATTAATAGATAAATTATAATGTTTACCATAAGACAGTGTCACCGGGAGCTTTAGTTAATGGCGGACCCGTCATTATTAATGCAAATCGGATTTGCTGGGGGAAATCGGCCGTGGCCATCGGTCATGTGCCGGATAAACCGAGCAACGAGTTATTTGCTGAAAAGGTGGCAGATCTCTGATCGCATTACACAGATCGCTGCTCTCCATTCAATCCATTTGTCATGCTAAATTATACTGAATTCTTCGTCTGCTGCGAAACCATTTTAATTAATTCAGAGTGTGAATTTGTTGGTGGCGGCGACGGAGGTGCCATTTGCTCCTCTTTATGCTTCGGCTAGAAAATACAGAATTTGACCCCGAACCATAGCAAATTTTGACCCACATCTCGGGCGTTGTAATGAGTTTTCGGGCCCTGCAATTCCGTTTTGCCAGCACGACAGCCTCCATCCTGCATCACTAATTTATATTTTATGAAGGGCTCATTTGGAGAGAGACCAAAGCTTTTTTGCTGACGTTAAGTCCCCGGACTCCTGCCGTGTCTGTCGCGTCCTCCTGCGGTTTTTTTTCCTGACTTGGGAGATTTTTAATTTTTAAATTTCACATGGTACGAAACAAAAAGTACCAGGTTGCTACGTAAAGTCCGCGGTTCGCAATTAAATCAATCGGACGTGGGGTAAAGGCGGAAGAGCCGTAAATTTTTCAACTGCAGCAAAGCCCTCGCTTTGTAATGAAATCTGTAATTAAAATTTGCTACAGTTTGTAGCACGAGTCTGATGACTTTGCCAATTACGTTTGGTAATTAGAATCTTACGAGGGATTTACCACTTCAACCGTGTGTCTGCTCGAGTGAACTTTTCCAAATTGCTCACCAAAGGCAGTAACCTGAAGAGGAGTCGGCTGTGATGGCAGCAAATTATCTTTTCCAACTCTCGTACACCTTCCCCAAAAAATGTATTCAAACTGAAAAGTCTGGCTGGGTGACAAAGTGGGTACCTCAAACTCTAAAAAGGAAAGAACCAAATCGCGTAGCAGCGAAAATTGCAAATTTTTGGCTTAAACGCGGCAACAAAATTTCTTTTTCGTCGTAAAAAAAGAATCCAAATTTTTCTGAATTTGCTTCAGTCAACCGAGTTTCTCTCGTGCACGACGACGGGGGATGAGAAGATTTTTTTTCGCGGTGGTTGACAACCCCAACCGAATCATCCACCAATTTGAATTTGAATTTTCTTTTCAATTTTTATTCCACGTCTTTCGACATTTTCGTTTTCGCGTGGTGTCGACAAAGCCCGACGTCTCACGGGTACCTTCCACCGAGGCCGTAAACTACCCAACCGCAGCAAATTTCGAGGGTTAATACCGCGCCAATTTGTTAAAGGGACGTGGTTTCAATTTTTATTACTCGTTTTAATTACAATTTCCGGGTACCACACCCTACTCGCTCCGATGTAACTCGTTTTGCGCTCATTCACCGCCGCCTTCTCTCCCGCTTCCCAGGGTTAATTTAATTGCCGCTAATTACGAAGTAATGCTTTAAATCGTCAAGTTTCTTCCGCCGAATGGCCCTAAAAGGAGTCGTAAATAAGGAAATTAGGTTTTGCACCGTAAAGGGAGTCATTCTACTCTCTCCTCACACCTATAACTCATTATTATAAGCATCCATCAATTTTCATATACCTGCCGGGTTTCAAACAAGGGGGATGAAACTGCGACGAGCAAAGAAGGACCACACCCTTTGATCAGTTCAAGGAATCTTGTACTTTTCCCAACTACTTGAATAGTTGTACATATATATATATATATAAATGGTATATGTTCGTTCCTTTCGATGACAACAAAACAGATGAAAAGTGTAGTTTTATGGCAAGTACGCCACCAAACGTAACAACTTTTATACATTCAATTTTGCGCCACTCAAATAACTCAAATAATAGTCGATTAAAACTAGCAATACTAACAAGCGAAACAATCATATGTTTAATATAAAAACTTTAATAGTTTTCCTCGATTATTGAATTGCAACTCACGGCACGTAAGTTGGAAAAACTTTTAAAAATCAATAAAAAAGTAAGAGGGTGTGTGTGTTATTAATCTTTCCAGTCTTTTATTTGAGTTTAACTTAATTGTAAAACCAATTTATTATTAAAAGTGGCATAAAAAATAATTTCAAACTTTCAAAATACAAATAAAATCAATAAAAGAGTTTGTGGGAAGAAATAATCATGTATTATACGTTTAAAGTTTCCTCGGCCAGTTGAGGCATTGTCAATCGATAAATTAATAAATTAATAAATATCATTCCATGGGTACTACCAACACCTCCTGGTTTTACGTACGTAAATCTTCGTTTAACAAGAGCATCAGGTTTAAGGTAAACTTATTTAATGAACTTTTAACATTTACTTTTGCTGATACATTATGTAAGCCTGATGTGAATTATTTAATAGGTCGGAAATAAGCTGAATGGTAAAATAGGAACATAATCAAGTGTGAACGACAGGGAGGAAGGAGTTAACTTTTGTTCAACTACCCCACGCGACATTGAACAACCGGAACAACTTGACGACGTCTATGCTAAAAAGGTTTAACGGCCGCCATTGTCCTAGACAACCAATAAAATAAATTACATAACCCGTTCGAACGGAGGGCAATTGGGCGGGTACTAAAATTAACGTGAAACTCGGATAACCAAAAAGCCTCTGGGAATTTTCTGCCTTCTGCACGTTGCCCATTTTTATTTTCTAGGAAAATTTAAGTTTTGTCGGGTTCTCGTGACCGAAGCCATTCAACTGATCACCTCATAACTCACAGAGGCTTCGGGATCTGTGGGGATCTGTGGGTTGTACGCAAACTTTGGTTTCGACCTTTTCTTTCCTTCTGGTGCCTCTCCACCTTGCCAGACTTGGGGCCGTTCCTCCTGCAGGAGAATCCTTCCTACCCGCCCAAGGTAAACAGAAGAAAAAAAAAACATTCCCGACAGGTTGCCACCGATGACGGGATTCATTATACTCCCCTTACACGAAACCTTCAATCATCTCAGATGTTTAATAATATATATGGGAACTCGGTCTTCTGGCGGAATACTCGATTCATTAATCTTAATTCCTCAATCCCTCCATCGTTTATATTAATATAATGAGGTTCCGTAGAAACGAATTCACGGCAAATACTACCTTTTTACAAGTCACTACCGCTGTAAATAATGATTCACGTCTAGGTTAACACAAGCACGTAAAACAAAACATGTACAGAAGCTGATACAAATATACGTTGTGCTATAGAAATGGGGTTACTTTGGACTTTAGAACATCAGGAAGGCAAGACATTGCTCTCTCCAATGACTGACAATAATCCCAAATGGAAATACTTCCACCTGAAACGTTTACGGCCCCTGAGATAAACTATGTAATAATAGTTACATAATGACTCATAAAACAAAGATTTTAAAAATAGATTACCATTTTGATTTAGAGAATCAAAGGAAACATAATTTTATTGTCGTTGTTTATTGACTGTAATCAAATTAAGTTACTTTTACATGGGTTTATGTAATTTATGTATTCTTTATTAACACTGACACCTGACGCAACGTGGACTATGTATTGTTAAGACTGTTTTTGCATCGAAACAAAAGTCTGCAGCATCGCTGGTTAAGTTGCCCTGTTACGACGTAGTTTCCTCATTCTCAGTCCTCACCAACCCTTAGATTTCATCCCTTTCTCCACGTCTGAAATTGTTTCCAGGACCTTTTTTCATGGAGACACATCAATGTGATATTTTCTAAATTAAGTTGACTCTACGTTAACTACCGATTTAAATCGAGTGACTCGTTTCAATTTTCAATCAATCAAACTTGTGTTTGAGTGTGTGTGTGTGTCACATCAAAGGCAACTCTCCTCCTGCCGTCTTCCTCACTTAATTTCATCCGTTCGCCATCTTGTAAATTGCATCTTACCAGAGTGAAATTGCAATCAAAGTCTTATAGAATTCTAAGAAGAAACCAGTCGGGTTTCTTCAGCTTCAATCTCTTGGGTTCCAACTATTAAAACTTTTTTGGCTCGATTATCTTCGTGCCTCACCACCACCACCCACCCAACCACCACATCATCATCATATAACTTTATCAAAAGTTATTTCCACTTTTCTGATCTAAAATTAAAAGGACTATGTTTCACTTCCTCATAATCTCTCTCTCTCTCTGTCTCTCTCTCTCTCTCTTTGCCTATGTTCTGCTGCCACTTTTCCTCGTACATCAGCTTCCTCCTTTTACCATTGCCCTCCCCCAAATTCTCTTTCTCTCTGTCCTGGTACTCCCCTGACTTACTCTTTCGGTTAAATGAACAAATCAATTAGAAACAACTTCTTAGCAACTTGCTTTAATTGTACCTTGGGGTCGTCAAGTCAAGTTTGGTTCAAGGAGCTAACAACAAATTTAGTTAGATGTGAACGTCTAGCGTTTGTGTGTGTGTGTGTGTGTGTGCCAACACACGGTAAGAAAAATAAGAGACGTCCTACAACTGGAAAAAAATCACTGTACTACCAAAGTACGACTGCGTAGCAGTAAAATACCGCAGGAAACAACAATATAAAATTATATATTCTTCCCTCCACGGCGGACCATTTACCAATCTCTGAAAATAAATAAATTTAGCATGAGTTCCCTGATGTTTAATACTTGTGTGAGTGAACAAGTACTTTTGGAAATGTTCTGTTGGAACAATTCACTCGTTCCGGTTTCCTCTTTACCCAAGTACGGTTTTTTTATAATTTAAAAATACTTTTTTCTCGTTCTAAAATAGAACACTTTTTCTATGAAAATGAACATTTCTCATTTGACCTATTTTACCCCGCTTATAATTTTGAATTATTTGCTTTTTCTTTGACGGTTTGCGGGTTGCGAAGAAGTTCTCTAAGGTTTCCCTAGGTCTTATCTATTTCTGTTGTAACTTCCCCTTGCGATATCCTGCTAAAAAAAACTCTTTTCAATTAGTACCACAGGAAGTTACTGGTTGTTTTACTGTTTACAAAATGCTACCTCGCTTCCTGCTATACTTGTGGGTCTCATGACAGGGTTGTGTTTCCAACCATCCTCACCACGTCCCCTCCCAGAACTGCATAAAAGTTTTACTACACTACTTTTACTTGAAATTAACAACTTTTTGATAAGGCTCATCATTTACATCAATCTTGATGTTGATGTGTGTAACGGCCCTCGTCACGAAGTCTCAAACCGTGCGTTTTCTTCACCACATTCATTGTACTCGAAGAGATGTTACGTTTTAATATATATATATACATAATGTTAGTAACTCTATTATTTGATTGTCTGCTATTTCAATTCGTAGGACATTCGTTTTACCTGCTCGGGGTGTCACTTTCACTACTTTTGATCAAATTTATTGGATTCTAATTTAAGTTCCCTCCCTTTTCCGTGACTGTAGCCTTTGGATAACCATCTTAAGAATGTAAACGATGGTTGACCAGCCCTCCGACTATTCAACCGCAACCGTTTCAAATGGTTTCTTCCTCTATCCGGTTCCGTAAATGTCAAAACTTGACAATATAAAATTATTATTTCGTTTTAACTATTTTTTCCAACTCGGAATTTTTCGTCATCTACTCATTCATCTTTACAGGGCTAAGAAGGGCTACGACCAGGGCTACAAAACTAAGACAACAGTATTTTAAATTATTATTTAGACGACAGGACGTCGACGGGAGGTCGGCTTTGAGGGAAAGTTGAAAATTCGTGCTCGAATTCGGTCACTCCCACCTTGAATTATTTAAAAACTCCAAAATTAGTCGGGTCAATGTGATGTTAAGGAGAAGATAAAAGGTCGGAGAAGGAAATGTACGAAGTTGTTCCGACCAACAACCCCAAAAGCACAATTCAACTCCTCCCCAGAAGAGGTTTCTCCAAGATGGGAAGTAACCTGGTAGGTGAGCGAGTTGTAGTCGAATAGTAAAAATAAAAAGTGTCGACTTCGGTTGGTGACCACGTCAAACGTCAACCTCACGAGATGACGACAATTTCGAAGGTTCGAAGTCTGTCGTGCAATAACCGGAATAAATGGTGATTGAAGGAGAGAAGATGTCTCCCATTCGACGGTTCTCTCGGAAGTAGTTTACGCTAGTTTTACCAAACTAATGAAGCCGCAGGCTTTTCCTTTGAATTCTTTCAATGAAACTCCAACTTGAGTTCGAACTCTCCTTTTTCCTCTTCCCTTTGTTTTTATTGATAGAAAGAACCATTAACGAACTAATTTGTTGTTGATTCTTCTATTGGACGAATTCCGGATTTAACTCATCGCCATTATCCGAGTGTCAAAAACGATATTCCCCACTCTCTCTCTCTCGGGGGTTGGACAAAGGACAAAAGACAAAATGGCCACTTTCTTGGGTATCTCCCGAGTATCTCGCCCATCCTGCCCGGCTAATTCAATTTTAAATAAACACCGTTTTTCAATAAGACGGAAAGGACAATGGAAAAACTTTAGAAAGCTTTCTTCGTCTATCTTCCCCCCCCCCGAATCTTTTTTCGCCTATCTGCCTCCACGTTTTTCCCCCGTTCCCGGCTTTCACCCTTTATTGTCTTAGTATTGAAAATTTCAACATTCAAAACTTTTACAAATAAATCAAACTTGGTGTTCTTTCTCGTTAATGTAAATTTCACGTGCGACAGGGCCTTTTCTCCATTGCTCAAGTTCCTTCCGCCGCCGTTTTCCTGGTCTCCTTTCTACCACTACCCCCTCCTCCTCCTCATCCACCTCTTTCTTCTTCTTTCTATTTTCTACTTTTTCCCGCTATCAGTGTATCCCCCCGCGAAAAGAAGAAAATCAATGATAATGGATATCGAACATTACAACGGTTCCATTCAACTAAAAACTTTGAAAACGTGAAAAGTTTAAGATTTTTCACCAGGTGTTTCACCACAAGTATTGTGTCAAGAAAAAGGTGTTGGTCTCTGCTAAAAGCAGGCTGCTTTTTATACTCCTACGCAAGCGTTTTTTGTAAAAAAAAAAGGAAAAGTGGTGCGTTTTCCCCCGAGGATGAGTTCCGCTGCATCACCCCGAAGAGTCCTGAGAATCGGAGTTACTTTGTAGCACATGTTCTTTGCTTCTGGAAGGTTCGCCCAAAAGGTCGCAGGGAGGTGAAACCTTTTTGGCCAAGGGTTTAAGACCACCTCGACTATAACCTTTTTCCTTTTTTTCTAAAAGAAAGGTTAGACTGGGTTTGGATTTGGGATATCCCTGCTTTTGTGACGGGTACGTTCTCAGATGGTGGTTGGTACCCGTTGTTGGATGACCGGCCGGGGTAGCCGTGCTCTTGGGTGAAATGAATGACTGACTTTCAACAATTTGTCACATTTAGAACTTTATCACCTGTCTTCCTTCATCAACTTGTTTTGAAAAAGGTATTCACCGTTGGTTGCGGACTGCTTTAACTTGCTCGAGTGCCTTTTGTACCTTCCCCACCCGATACCGTTCCTTTTGATTTTTCAATTCCTTTGTTTCTCCTCTGCGCGAGACTCCACTTAATTCTTCTTTGTCCGAGAGAACAACGTCGCCTTGGCGCAAAAAAGAACCTAATAATTGCGAGTTTCTGTCGTTAGCTGGCTCGTTTGTCAAACAGCACAAAAACAAGACAAAATAAGGACCCGACCCTGCAAAAACAGGGCAAAATGAAAAATGGCTCTCCTCTTTCACACTTTTGACATGATGGAAAATGCGAATTACACGAGCGGCTTTGTTCGTTTCATGCCCGTTGACTGGTGCTAGGCTACTTCAATCAAATTTTATTTTCATTTACAAAGGAGAAGGGTGCCCGCCATTTTTCCTTTTCTCCACCTTGAAATTTTCACATTTTCGGTCATCTGAGACGGCATTTTGTCACTGCTGTCCCGCAGCAAATACTTTCTGGAGTTGCCAGAAGACAACACGACACGGAGCCGGAAACAATGCCGGCCCACCTCTTAATCTCACCATTCTTCCTCGACTTCTCTTTTCGGCAACACTTCTTGTATTTCCTGTACTTCTTTTACTTGTACTTTTCTTTCTGTTCATCTTTTTCTTGTTCTTCGTCATCGGCTGGTGGTTCAGTTACATGTACGTAATATCCGTCTCAAAAATCGAGACTTTTCTCTGACGTTTCCTTGACTTTCCTGCTACCGTCCCGCATCTTTTCTTCATATTCCTTCCATAAAAGCTGAGATTAACTCTTTTTCTTTCAGACCGCTTTCTGGAAATTTTTCCTGACGTTTCCTTGACTTTCCTTCCTTTCGTCCTGACAAGATCCAGCCGGAGATGAGAATTATTTTTAATAACGCGAATTAGATTACCCAGATACTTTTCCTGTTTATTCTTCAATGCGCCGGGTCTCCCCGGGAGGAGTGAGAGAGAGAGGGAGGAAGGGAAGGAGCGGAGGGGACGGGAGGAAGCAGCAGAATGAAAAGAAAGTTTCGCGCTCGAAATTTAATTAGGACACATTTTAATTGTAATATTCTGTCGGATGACAATAGGCGAGGGTAAACGTCTAAGAAGACGACACCGGTGTCAGGCTAACCACACAGAATCGGATGTTTAACTATCGAGTGAACGATTTTTGACTTATTAGTTAATAAGTGACGTGGAATTTACTCCGACATTAAGAAACCATTCTGCTAATAATTCAATAATCACCACGGCTGAAATATAAGCGATGTTGAAGTTGGCAAATTCCAACGAATAAAATTGCACTCTCGGTAATTTTGTGTTCCTCCGAGCAGGTTAACTATTCCCTCCATTAATAATACAATATTTGTACCTTTTTGGTGTTACGGTTGCGACATTTCAAAATAAGTACGTTTTGCTTTGCGGACACTATTTTCTTTACACTAAAAATTTTCTAGGCAGAGTCAATTTGATGTGACGACTGAGCATTTGAAATACTCGACAATCAACCACCGGCCATCAAAGTCTCTTCAGGTTTGGTCAAACCTCTGTTAAACTTCTTTAAAGTTTAATAGAGAGTGAAATTTCTAAGTAACGACCCTATGTAATGGATATCTTACATTACCATGTGTATGATACAATATATATATCGTTCGTGTAGCAGAATCAATTTTAATTCTCTTCACATTATCTTTTACATTATTACAACATCTTGACAAAACCCTGTTGTAACTTTTCTGCAGAATTTTCATATAGAGGAACACACTTTTCTAATCCTTCTGCTCAGACAGCCCAAAACGGTGAAGTTCAACTTAATTGATCAGTTACTGTCGCATACCGAAATTCAAAATTCTAATGGTCGCTTCCCAACAGGTTCCACTCAACCCTCTTCGAAATTAGAAGTTTCCCAGGTTCTGGGCATCGTGTTCCTTGTAGATCCAACTCCACATGGGTCACGATGTCATTCTTTGATCAGCTTAGCAAGTAATTCATCCAGAATGGGCTAACGTCCCCTGTTCCGCGAATGAGACGAACCCGTCGTGTTCGTAACAGGCAAATAATACATAAACTTGAGGCGACAACTCTTCTCAATTAAATTTTCCATCGGTTGTGGGTGGGAACGTCGTTTTTTGAGCGACAAATCCGAACAAAATGCGACAAATTCGAATCGAGAGGAGCGTCGATTGCCTTTGCCCCTCAACCGTGTGCTTTCAAAGGATTAAAAGCACCGTCAGTCAATCAGACTTTTCCAAAAACAATTTTGACTTTTTTACGGATCGAAACCGAATTTTAGGGTTTTTCAATCGGCCCCTGCTTTTTACTCCCGGCATTGATTTAATTAATAATTCCATTTCATCCTAGTGCAAAATCGTGTTCGATTTAATTAATTCAAATCGGCCCTTGTCAAGATGCGTTTCGACCCACTAAAAATCAGAGTGCAACCTCTGAGGGAACTCTCTCACTCTTTCCAGGTGCTCGGACGAGTACACGACCACAGGTACCCAACACCGCTCAAGCGCTCACACACATTCAACTATGCTGTGATTAAATATGAAGTACTAAACTAAATGTAATGAAAATAAATATTGTAGTAATACAGGTATGTGACACCACTGCACCAATGAGGCCACAGATTCATAAATTGTTGCTCTGGGAACTCCAATTTTTTTACATTGCACGAGGAGAAAATTCAAAATCGATTTGCCTTTCGGTAAAAGTGTAGTTAACAATACTTTTCAAATATTGTGAAACTACAACTTCGCAGATCTTAATCGTGATCATTGTGAGATTAATATTTTAACTTGAAGTAGTTACTACAATACAACCATTAGTTTTTAAAGCAATACTAAATGAAATTTTTAGTTTTAGTAACTAATAGTTTTGCCCAATTTCAATTATGTTTATTTGTTTGCTTTATCGACAACAATTTACATCAAAAATGGAGATCACAAAGCGAAACCAAATTCAATTAATAAAAAAAAACTATCAGCACTAAAATTAATTTAACACACTTAACGGTGCAGATGTTTTATGTTACCGCATATTATCAGTCACACCGTGCAAGAGGGCGTTTTGGGTAGTTGCACGCTACTGATTTTGGATAGTCCAACGATCCGCGGGGTACAACGCAGGCGTACGCGTTTCCCCACAACCCGATAGTTTCTACTCAACTATTTAACCGATGTGATCGTACGGAATTGCGGTTTATGCGGGAGAGACCGACACCAGCGTGGTCGACAACTTCTTTTTGGACGAAATCAACTGCAGAATTGTTTGATGTGTCATCAACTCGGCGTGTGTCTACTAGAAAATAATCAACTTTTCCAATTTCTCCCATTTCTGAATTTAATTTGAATTAATTTAGGAGATGGTAGGACCTTCGGGCGCCATTTAACTCCGAGTCTGCGCCTGGAAACAAAACCTTTTTTTTCTACGAAGCCAATTTTTTTTCAGGGGGGTCGGAAGGCTGTTTGCATTTTAAATTTATTATAAACCTTTTTCCTTTTCTTGAATGTTTGCTGTTATTATTTTTTGTTTAGGAAAGAAGCCCGGAGATTTATTTTGCCGATGAAATGTCAATAGGAGACCAAAGGAAATTGAAACATCCTCCAACGGCTCCCCGTGCCCCGTCTTCCACTTCGGGTAGTAGCAAAACCTTCCAGCAGCGAAAAAAAAACGGTAGCGAAACGGCAGAAATCGAAGAGCAAGTCTACTCGAATCGACTGGCTAAAACTCTACCTTCAACCCTCGAGAGCCTCCAACCCTTGTTTGCAGCAAATTCGCCCTAATCTTCTAATTATTACTGGTATCCCGAGTCTTTTCTGTTTCTATCTGTTCTTCTCCTGCACCGCCAGTCGAGAAATTTGTTTCCTCCAGACCGAATCAATTCGATCAGTCTACCGTAGATAATTGCCAGTTTAATGATGGACCCGCTGGGAGGTTGTGGACAGAGGGAGAAACAGATTTTCACGTGATTTCCTTCAATTGCACGTAGAATTTTCCCTCGTCTGCGAACCTTTTTTTTTAATTCACGTGCCTGTTAATTTTGTTCTTTTGACTACCTTCCAATCCTCCATGGAACTCATCATCTGGAAGCGTTTTTACTACGGTAATGAAAATTCTTTTGTCCGGAAGAATATTTTAACTTCCATTTGGCGTAGGGAGTGACCGAAGTTTATTTAAATCACGTTTGTTGTGTCCGACCCAGGAACTGAGAACTGACAGGAACTAGACAAAGAAAACAAAAAAGGAACTAGCGAAAGAAAAAAAGGAACCAGTCCCCGCATTTTGTCTGCTATATTAATTTCCCCAGTCTTTTATTGTCAAAAATATTTGGCTATGACTAGAAGCATGAACAACCACGAAAAAATAAATAAAAAAGATTGTTTAATACAATTACTTGAATGAAAAAATTGTCTACTGGTCTGCGTAGCGTTACAGACTGTTGTTAACTGTACAGTCAGTCTAAGAGCCATTTGTAACTGTGCTGTTGTTTGATCAAAGGTCTCTTAATCATACGAAAGTGTTCTTCTTTCGTTTGTTCCAGTTGTGTTTTCTGCTCCCTGTTCTTTGTGTCTTTCCCACGTTCAACTTATATTTTCCTATTTAACATTTGTTTCTATAATTTTTCACCGTCTCCAATGCTCTGTCTCCTTGCAGTATTTTTCAGTAGCTTCTAGAGTCTTCAGACTTAGGGGCTTAACATTCGTTTCTAAGCTATGTCAACTAGTCACATGAGAAGTTTCTATAGATCTCTTGTATAAGTATTACAGTAACAGAAAACTTTACTTTTTAAATTCAGACTATTTATAACTTATATCTATTAGAATATGTCAACTGTTTAATGCTAATTTATAAAAACATAGCACACAAAAAAGGTTTCACAACTTGCAGCAACATTAGCAAGGGAGAAATCACAGGTTAATTAGTTAGACTTCTCAATGAGAACTTTTCATTCTCACTGCACTTCACAACCGAGTGAATCATAAGAGGACTCTCGAGTAGTTGGGTCCTTTCAGTCGCACTTGGGTCTTACTTGGGCTTTGGACTTGGGTTGCCTACTAATGACTGCTTCCGTTCGAACCCAACCAACTCCCTTTCCTAAGACGAACAACAAGTCGCGTACTATTTTTCCCGATGATTCCTGTCTCCACTTCAATTCCTCAGGGTTTTCAACTTCCATTGATTCCGATGAACGCCCCGAACGCATTTAAAACTGTTTCAAAGCGACGTTACCCGAGGTTTTACCCTTGGAGAGCGGACCTAATTATCTTTTTTTCTTACGCGGCACGTGCACTTAAACTTAATAACTTTTATTTATTGGGTTTGGAACGAAACACGTGAACTTTCTAACTTTTTCAAAACGAGTTTCAACAGTTGCTGGGATTGTTGTTAACCCAAAGCTAAGCTCTAATGGAGATGTATGACGTGGACATGCTGTAGCACTTGTTGATGAGAGCTTTTACTTTTAAAGTCAACAGAAAATGTAAAAAAAAAAAGTTTAAATACGAGTCTAACCACTTGAAACGGACGAGACCCACCAACACAGGATACTATATTACGTATCATGAGAAAATCTACAAAATATTGGTTGTAGAATAAGTGCGGATACAAGTCTTCGGAGTCAAAATTGCTCAGTTTGGAACCCCGCCGCTACAAAACGGTGGGAAAAGATGTTTAATTTATGAAAAACCTCCCTTACATCTTGCATGAATAGTAAACAGATGAGATTTCTTCCCCCAAAGTTAAGTTTGGATTATGTCTGTACTCACATTACAGTCGATTCCATACATTTTAAGTTTGAAGACACAGAAAGAGAGATGTGAGAAGGGAGGGTAGGAGCTTTTGCTACAAAATAATGCGACTCGACGTGTTAAAAATAGAAGTTTTTGGTGCCGTCAACATGTTGCAGATCTTCTTCGCTCAAATTAATAATATTAGTACCGTAAAAGCTGTACTGACATTATTATACAAATATTAACGCATGTTAAAAAAGCTCTGGCTGTTGTTCAACAGCAACAAGAGCAAAGTTACGGCAAAAAATTAAATACCACGACTAATCCCATCATTTTCGCTCGTCTAGTTGTTCATCGTTAGTTGTCGCAACACAGACAAATCCCCAATTCTTTTTAAGGAAAAACTAAAGACTGAAACCAAATATGAAAGGAAGAGGTGTGAGGAATTCCTGACGTAAAGGGAAAGGCCAATGTCAGCGTTGTGTTTGTTGACGATGTAACTGAATGCAACTACCCTGAGGGTTCTAACTGAAATTTAATATTTCATCAGTCGACTTATTGAATTTTTCCTGCCGGTTAGTCAGGTTGCGTCTTCTTTTCTCCACCCAAGCCATCCCCATATCTTTTTCTACCCATCTTATTTACTTCGACTTGAGTCATCTTCATTTTCTCATTAATCTCATCGTAATTTTACACCAGGGAAGGTACCAATGCGAGAAAAACGGAAATGATTGAGGTGAAGTACAACGTTCGGTAGGACACCCGACGCACTGGAAACGAGTGTGGGACGACTCAACTCACAGGAAAACGTCTTCAAACAGGTGAGAATCGTATATAATAAATACACAACGGTTAACCAGAAGAGTATTTTACTGTACGATCTACCGTTTGGTGTGCCAAGCAGCCCTCAACTATTTTTTACCATTGTAAACTACGTTTCCCTTCCACCAGGCATCCTGTCTAGACTCCGTCACTTCCGACGGTATTTTGGCTAAACACCAAGTTTAACGGGGGAAAATAGTCAACCCGAGTCTCGGAAAAGGTTGTAATCACGTACGTTTACTTGAACATTCCCAAAATAAGTGAAATCATTAGAAGTAGAAAATTGGGCTTATTCGGTCACTTCGGACGGGTTCGAAAGGGTTCCGACTCACCAAATTCTTCCATTACTCCTCGGAAGAGATAATTTTGAAGAGAAAGTTGCCGCGTTTAAAATGTATTTTTAGAACTAGGAACCTGCTAGTCCTGCTTTAGAGGAAAAGCGCTCGAGAAGAAAATCTCAAGCACGTAGGACTCAGAATCAGAGAGAAAACACTCTCGAAGCCTTCAGGTAGCAAAATAACTACTACTCTTTTTTATAAAATCAATAAAATCTCTTCTGATCGTAGAAAGTACTTGAGAAAATCACAGATTTGCACTTGAATTTTCTTTTACCAAACTATTTTGTAAAACTATCGCACAGACGTCCCACGAAATCCTAACATTTTCTATCGATTTTGAATTTACAGTTAAAATGGAACACAAATCAATTGGTACGAGTCTAAGACCCGGGTGATACTCGTACATAATTATATTTACTAACATAAAGGTTTATGTATTAAAGATAAATTCATTGAACCAGCAGTTAGAATTTTTAACTATTAAAGACTATTTTCAATGTATAGTTATTTCTTATACTTTCCTTGAATTTCAATAATAAAGGCATGGAAGAAATATATTTAAGTACCTATAATATTAATCCATAGAGTGCATTAATATTATTAATGCATTAATATATTAATGTAATACATGTGTTATTATCGTATCCCTACCCCTTTTTTTAGAATTGTATTGGGTCTCAATATCTCATTTCATTCTATAGTTTATTATTAAAAATTCCTGCACCGTGACCCGTAATTGTAGTTTTTGTAAAAAATGTTTTTATTACAGCTTGTAGTGCGGTAAATATTACAACCAAAAGTTATATAACTTGTGTAGGCATTGTTCTGTTCCAACCAAATGAATTCCATTGAGGATCTTAACTGCCAACAGCAGCAGACAAAAAGAATGTCTGCACCACCGCCGGAACCGGAAAGACGAGCTCTGCGTGAAACTGTCCGAATCCAACGAACTACACTCAACACCAATGTCAAGTTCCAGTTCTTCGGCCGGACCGAAAAGAAACGCCAACACTTCTTCTGGTAAATAGTTTCGCATTAGCCCAAGTTGTTGGGGAAAAATTCCCTCGAAGCTTTCACTTTGTTATTCCTTTTTTTCTCCATGAAGAAAGTGAAACGTCCGTAATGGCCGCACTCTCACTGGTCCGACATCACCGCCATCATCGGCCCTATCATTCTCGAAATCATTATCATTAATCATGGAGGACCAGAAACATTTTCCAGTTTCCATGTAATGAAGCATTTTCAGAATGTGTCATCTGTCAAAGCTCTCTTTCTCTCTCTCGCTCTGGTGCCTGGGGTTTGAGCAGGCTCTCGGCCCCAAATGCTTTTAGCAAACAAAGGCCCGTGGGATGTTGGCCGGGGAGGTAGGAAAAGACCGAAGGAATCCGACACCCTGCGTATTGTGAAGGTTTCCTTTCACGTGGAAAGAGAGAGATGGTACCAACGAAGGAGTAGCTACCACTCACCACTTCACCGACACACGTCAAACTGCGGAGAAATTTCGATCGCACGACGTAGGTGTGAGCCCCTGATGGACAGGACATTAACCTTGGTAAAAAAGGCCCAAAACGAATCCGACATGTTGTAGAAAAGGCCACTCAGACCGAAAAGGTTCGAGATTTGATAATATTAATTCAACGGACTGATATTATTTGATTAATTAAGTTAACCTTCTCGTGTTTTGTACTCCTAAATAAACTTTTTGGCAGTTCTCAATTAATTTTGAAATTTAAATTCCATTCGTAAACATGTGAAAAGTAAATTAGATTTGCGATTTAATTTAAATTTTTTATGTTCCGTCAATACGTTCGTAATGATAATGTGACACTGATGACGATGATAATGATGATGATGATGATGATGGCGACGACGAATGTAATTTGCATAATTTTTACGTTTGTTATATTATTTCTGCATAATTTATCAAGTTAGTATCACAAAACGTAAAAAGTGAATGTAAACGTGTACGGACTGCTGTACAACATAATTCCTACATTGTACACATTTTTATTAAATCAAGTGATAGAATAGTACAAGTTCAAATTGTCTACAAGTCCAATTGTTGGTTTTACCTTTGGCTAAGGCTAATGCACTGCTATTTGTTCGAGCTTCAGTAATTCATTGTTATTACACTCCTATGTGTATATTTTATTTCACGAAATTAATTTTATTATAACATTTTTAATATAAAATTAACCCTGTTCCATGTGAGTTTAACTTAATTCCAACTGGGAATATTCTGCATTCTGTTTCTATCGTATTGTTGAATAGAACAATGGCAGCATTTTTTTCTGTGAGTCGGTCATAGTTTTTTTATTCCTTCCTTTGTCAAGTCGCTTTCACTGTCTTTTCCACTTCCAGTGTAGCTTTCTGGTATTACTGCTACCCTTTATTCTCTTAATACGTTTCTTTCTGTCTGTCTAATTTGTATATATATATAAATATATATATTATTATTGTGCATTCTCTTCGACCTTGTTCTGTCCCGTGTATCTCTCTTTGTCTGCAAATTCTACCTACAGTTACAAATTATTTCTCAAGCGGGGGTATTCCTCAGCGTACCAATGTTATTCTACCAGTTGGGTGTAACGTGACGTTGTACATAAGTTTGGAAGAACTATCATCTCGATAATTAATTATTGTAAACTATCGTATAAATTATCCCAACGACAAGAACCTCAATAGTCTCGTACGTGTAAGAAATAGTTGCGTTCTCACAAAACAATACTTTCTCGTATCACAATCACTACTACTCAAATACTAGTTTTTATTTAAGTTCTCACTTCTTTACTTTTCCAGTTCCCCATAGACCCAACTCCTGGCCTTCCGGTTTAAAGCCGGAGACCCGGAAAATAGTGAAATAGGTGAAAATAGATTTATTCTCTAAGACCGGTTTCCAGCTGGCCAAATTCCAAAAATTTCGCCTCCAGCTCTGCCGGGCTCCCACTCAACCTTTCGTGCTGTTGTACTCCGATCGTGATTATTCCCATTTTTGTCCGTGATTAATGGCCCGAAGAACGTAGCGTCAATTCTTCAAATTTTACATGGGCTGAGGAGTCCATTTTTGTTGGAAATTTCAGCCATGACACGAATTCTGCTGAAATAAATAAAATCTGAAACGCTCCAGAATTTTTCGATCCTCGCCGCCGTCCCAGAGATCAGATCAAAACGGATCAGATCATTTGATCATTTCAGAAACACACTTCTGACTTTTGCCCGGACTAATTACTTTCAAACAAATATGGTGATCTCCACTCGCTTTCTCCCCCTATCCTTCTCTCTCGCTCTCTCTTTAATTTGTACAAACCTTTTAATTTGATTGTTCTGTTTGAATTTATTTTTGTTTTTTTTTTCTGGAAGGGGAAGAAGTACAGAGTTACCGGTGGAGAATTTCACCGTAACGAGAACTGATGGTGGAAACCCAAAGTAGTGATATTCTAGCCATGACTAAAATAATAAGGATGAAATTTCACTAGTCAGACATATCAGAATGAATCGAGAAAATGCATTTGGAAACTACGACCAATTCTGAAAAATAGTAGACATAAAGCAACGCAAGATAAAATAGAAAATGCTAAGAGTTTGAATAAAGTCAAGTTTGAATAAATTTTTTTGGGAGTAATGAACCTGCTAAATGCAAGAATGTGTTTTAAATTGTTCGGAGATTGCGTAGAGAAGTTGATAAAAGGAAAAAAAATGAACTTCTCTAACTTTTCTAGCAAATCTTTTGATTTTGCGTCAGACATTAGAAATATATACCTAAGGTATAATGATATGCTACGCCAAGGAAATGACTGAATAAAAAATTCAGTATAGCATTTAAATTGTACTTTGTGAGAGTCTAAGTGTCGTCAAATGAGAGTACATCCGGCTGTTATGAGCTACGAGCTAATAGTCACCACACCATTCGTAACAGAAATGGACTCATCTACTCTTGCCCCCACCGACGAACTAAACAAATAAATTGCTTTCGGTCAAATAGGATTAAATTACATGAGAGGAGTGACGCTGATTGCCGGACACAAAACCAGAAAAGAAAACACAATTTTTTGCCGGGAGGAAAGAATGAAATTTCGGGAAAAAAGGTCCAGACTTTGGACTGGGAAAGCTTTCCCGGACGGAATCCTCCTTCGATTGAAGATACACTTGTTGCTCGATACGAGACTCACCCAACACATTTTTCTTAATATCGAAAGACGAATGTCAGAATTTTAACATGAAAAAAAAAAACAAGAAAGAAATGAAGTATTAAACTAAAAGGAAAGAACTGGTACAACCCTGACCAAATTCTTCTCTCATCCGACCACCTTATCTTGCCCAACGGTCTTCCACTTTATGATCATCCCTTAAATGACTTGTGTTATTGGAATAAACAAAACCTATAATAAATAAATTTAATGGTCCCCAAATTCCCACTTAGGCCCACTTCGAAAGGGACGGCTTTTTATAGCTCTGAGACATTCACTTCGTCCCAGTCCGCAACTCTTGTTATTACTTACTGGAGAGACACTTGTTTTTTGTTTCAGCTGACGCTAGTTTTTGTGTTCAACTATTTTGAAATAGTTGGATCTAGCGACACACAACAAACGTAGAACAACTGTTGAGTTCAAGTTTCTCTTCCATTTACGAGAGAGACAGAGAGAGTGAGAGAAAGAAATTAACGTCTGGAATTACACAAGCTTCTCGATATTTCCTTTTCGTTTTCTTGATTTTCTTCACGTTGAATTGTCCGCCTTAGAAACGTGAGAATATGATTTTAATATACGAACTAAAGTAGAGAAAGAGATGAATTGTCACTATCTCTTCTTTCAAAACTACCCTAAAATAGTTTACTAACGGCCATCAGGTAAAACATCAAAAACTACTAGTCACAACCGTGCAAAAACTAACACGAACTAATTTTAGGGTGCACGAATCTGCAGGTCTCATTAATTGTTATAATATTAATAAAATAATATAATTAAAATAAATATAAATATAAAGAATAATTCTTCAGGGTTTCATTGTATTTCCTGTGAACGGTCCGACAAACAAACACACACAGGTACCAGGATTTAATTTCAGGATGTGTCACCGCAGAAAATTAATCGTTTCAATATGAATATGCAAATATTTCAACTTAATTATCTTTCAAAAATTAAATCCTCTTGTTAGTATGAGAACGGCGGTCCTGTTGTGAATTATAATTAATGTATAAATAAGCTAATCAAGTAATCGCTACTTATAAAATAATAACTAACCGTAAACGGTTTAAATTCAATTTTGATAATAACATAGAGCGTCTGGCTGCGTGTGTGTAGAAGTAGACGGGGTAAAACCAGATAAGGAGAATGTATGCTGAGAAGTTAAGAAGGTGAACTTAGTAGAGTCAACAGGATAGTTTGGTGAAATTACTGTGCGACTAGCCAAATACTTCAATTACTGTCTAACAAATACACCAACACATATATAAAGAGCCGTAATTTCTAGTTCTCATACGGAGTCATTTGAATAATATATTGATCAGGGTTACTGTATATATCATATTCACCAGTAGCAAAAGGTAGATAAAAATCCGTTTCATGCTTTCTGTAGTGTGTTAAAATTTCAATACTTGTGCAAAATTCTAACCAAACCGTTGGAAGTTAGTTAACAAAAATGAAGTAGACAACTGCCCGGCCCCTAGTGCGGTCAGTCGGAATTTTCTACCTTTGGAGTCCCCCACTGGTGCTCTGTCATTTTGGTTTTTCATTTTGGTTTTAGCAAGAGGAATACGTTGACACATGCTCTTCAGATTTTGCGTTTAATTTCCGTAGTTTTGCGTTTTGGGATAGACACCTTTTTTGCAGAATCAGGATGTAGAATTTGAATAATGAAAACAGGAAGAGACGGACGAATTAAACTAAATAATGATTATCATTGGCAATAGATTTACTAAACTGCAGAAAAATCGACAAAGAGATCGTGTCGAAGGTTTAAAGTATTCTTTGCCAATTTTTAGTTAACTAAATCATTGTAAGAATAAAATCAACTTGATTTTTATGCTCACTTCGTCTGATTTAAAAATTTTCACCTTCCATCCTTCATACGTCTCCTGTCATGTTATTACTACAATTCATTACATTTATTCATTACTACGCTCTTATTCATTACGTTCGTCAACGCCAAACCTGTGACACCTTCGTCAATTTCTTCTCACCCCTTTTCACCAACCCTACGTCACAACTCTCCATGGTAAGAATCAAAGCCCGAAGTTAGAAAACAAAATGTGGTGTTCACTACATGTAGAGCACAGTAGTGTTAATTGTACTACCAACATGCGTTTGATTAATGGCCCTAAGGAGGGCTACGTGATTGAAGACCACGCCTAGTAGCCTCTGCATTAATCGTAAGCTTCAATTGTGCGCACAAGATTTTTAAAGTCTCTTAAAGGAGTTTTTATCGCGGTATTTTGTTAGTAAAATAAAATTAGTTGCACTTTACAGTACCCATAATTGTGGGCAATGGTAGAATTGCAATTCTGAGAGTTTCTCGACTTAGATACAACTAATAATAAGAGTACTCCGTCTAGGAACTTGGTACAACAGAATAGTACGCAGGATGAACTGCATGTAAGTCATTCATAAATAGAGGAGCTATTGAAATTCACGTCTGAGAAGCCTAATAATACCATATTTATTTTCTGTTACTTTCTGTACTTAATTTTCAACAAGTGCAGGAAAGCAAAAATGAAAACGGCTAATTAATTAACCATTGAAAGAGTTTTTTTTCCTTTGAAAGTTTGTTTTTCGACTTTTGGGAGGACTTCAGTAAAAGTCTTCTCCTACCTGTCCGGGTGCCCACTCCCCTCACCTGAAAGCTGCGGGATTTTAAAAGCTCGACGGTTAGGCTAATTCTCGTCAAAAGATTTACAGGATTATCGCTGAAAAGGGTCAACAGGAATTGAAACCGTAAAACTCGTATATAACTTCCTCAAAGCTACGTATTCAATATTTTTTACTGGAGGGAGGAACACGTAGTTAACCAACCGCGAAGAAAACTTTCTCATATCAACGAAAACCTCTTCATTTTCCACTACCTGAACCTGACTTTCAGGTTCTGAGTCTTCATAGGGCCAGGTGACACATCTTCTTAAGCCTTTAACCCGCAAACTAAATTACTTTAACGAGTCAAGCCCTTCGAAAGTTCCTTAAATGAGGTAAACCCCCCCCAAAAGCAATAAATAAATAAGTACAAACAAAATAAATAACAAAAGTAAATAAATGTGAGAGATAGAAATTTCTCATTTCAAACAACTTTTATCGTTTGAGATTATTTGTTTCTGATTTGACTGCCAGTTAGAAACTATTATTTTTGGTCAGAAGACGTTTTATATAGTAAAAGTTACTCAGATTACACAGCTCGATCTCTTCAGAGCGGTTAAAGCACATCTAAAAACCACAAAAAGCTTTGCTCTTCCCTTCATGCCCGATTACATGAATACAAATTTAATAAATGTTATGTAAATTATGGAGGGATTTATGAGAGAAATTCAAACTCCACTGTCATTTAAATATATTTATATGTGTATACAAGCGGATATTATTGTTGCTACCAAGCTGATCGTACACACATCTATCTTATATTTCCTCCAATTTAATTTTAGTTTCTCGTACAGGTCATTATTAGTAGTAGTCGCAACCGTAACGAACTGTTACAATTGTAAAAAGTAAGCAAATTATTAAACTTTATATTTTATGTGACACATTCACACCACCGTAATTTTTTTACAATAAATTTCTCTTGTTATTCTTATATTACTTCGCCAGTCTTACCTTACAATATTCTAATATTATTTTTGTTCTATTAATCGCCTCATCTTTCTTTTTTTATAATTTTACTTGAATAAGTCAACTGCGCGTCGACTAGACACCTGCAGAGACCCAAAAGAAGAGGCAGACTTGTTTGCTTTTGTTACCCGTGCGCCCTGACTTCGTCCTACAGCCGTCGGATTCCCAATAATCAGAAAAATATTTTGCTATTCTGCGATAAACTTGATGGAAATTGCGACGGGAAAAAATGGAGTCGATCGACCAATTTTTTTCCTTCAAAACTCTGAACGGAAAGTCTTTCAAGAAGCTGATAAATGCTCTAACCTAATTTGTTCCGCAACTTTTTATCAAGCTCGCGAAGTAATCTTGAGAATAAAATGCTTTCTAACGTCTATAATAAGCCTTAATAAGTAATTTCCAATTACGTTCATCGCTAAAATAAATTCATCCGAGCAGGTGAACTTTCCACTTACAATTCTAATTGAATACCGAGTTTCGTTTACTCAAGAGAAAGAGTCCGGGGGCGAAGTTCGGGTTCCTCTCACGGGTACCTAACTCAACCCTCCGCAGGGAAAGGATGATACAACAGGGCTGCAGCGATTAACGGATTAGTTCAGGTGGTAAAAATGGAACCCTGAAATTATGCCCGAGTTTTTAAATTTTCTTTATGCTCGAACGATGCCCTTGAGGAAATTTTTTACTCGAAACGTTGAGAGATTTTAACTCGAGTTTCTCACCAAAACGGTTGGCTACGGCTCTCTTCTAAAACTTTAGATGATTTACGTTCAAGGATTAAGGCTGTGTGTTACGTAGGCAGTGTGCAGTAAAATACACTTGTTTAATTGTTTACTATTTATACACAAATTCTACATCTCAACTGTGTGTTCCGCTTAAAACACAACATTAATAGCAACATGTGTACTTATTATATATTATTTAGTAATAGTAACTTCATCATATTCTTCCACTGAATAAATTCAAGAACAATTCTTTTTCATTATAAAAATTGATACATTATTTTTATGCTATAATTATTAATAGTTATGTAATATTACTTAGCAGTCTAATGTTTTCAAAATATATTTGATTTTTTTTGTAGGGATGAGGAGATGTTACATTAATAAAGGATTTTGGTGACTGAGACGTAGTAACAAGTACATAACATTTTACTCATAAAGAGAGAGTTTCTTCTCCAACAGGGAAATCCTTCCTTCTGGACTATTTCTAGTTGATCTCACGGCCGATTTGCTAGCTACCCGGTAATTGCCGGTGATACGACCGGAGCACAAGACCGGAAAATATATGATAAATGTCATTAATTACGGAGCCGGACAAGTCCGTGTAACTTGTATGTGACCGGAATTCGCAAGAACCGGAAGTACTGAGACGTGAAATTTTAAAATAACGAGGCTCCTCCGGGTCGATGCCTGGAAACCTGGACGATTGCCTGGGTTTTCCAGCGGGTGGAGCAACAGCAGAAGCGGCGGCGGCGGCAGCGGCGGCACCACCACCAACAGCACAAGTCGGCGTTCTCCAAAATGTCGAGGAATGACGGAAATGTAGTGAAAAGCCGCAAAAGTCGACCTCAACTTTAAATTATTTAGCTTTTCGATTTACGGCAAGCATTTTCGGTAGAGAACAATGAAGCCGCCGAACCGCCCAGCAGTTTCCATAGTTTTCTTTCGCCTGCCACCCAACCCCAGACCCCCGTAGAAAAGGTTCATCCTCCCGGTTTGACAATTCTAGACAAACGATGGAAATGTTTTCCTGGTGTGAACGCTGCTGTGAAGGTAGCTGATAGATATTTTCAACTATTGTTATTCTGCGGCTGTTGCTTTCGCACGACTACTTCACACTTTTACACCATACATCGAATACATCGAATTTTTTTCGTCTATATATTTTATTAACTATTATTATTTAGCAGACACACAGTGGATAAAATGAAATTCTGTTCTTCTAAAATGAATTTTACATATTACTAATGAAAAATTATGTACTGTACGAAAGTGTACAATTATGATGTTCATTACAAAAGAAGTTACCATTGCCTGACTTTATAATTTGATTTTGTTTCACCGTGTGGTTTTTATACATAAGAAAACTGCAAATACATGACTATTGTTTGTTTATGGAAGGTATTAAAAACTTATTTTGTTATCTCATTTCCGCGATGAATTATTATGTACTTGTGAACGATCTCTTCATAAAAATAAATTGTATCAGTAATTATTACCAGTAGTGACAAACGTGGCTTTTTCTACTGAGCACTTTAGTTGGATTTCTTGTGTCACTGGAAAAAAAAAACACGTGTGACACGTGTAACGTCGGTGACGCTTCTTCTTCACCTCCCCTTCCCCATCCTCTTTTGTACCAATTTTCACCAATTGTACTCCCACCCGGGAGCTTCCCATCAGAGAGGTAGACTTTTCTGAAACGGAAAATTGCTTTTCCTCTCGAAATTTTTTTCTTATTAGAAAACGCCATATTTTCTGTTGGTCGAAAGGCAAGAGGCGAAGGTTCGTCCTTCCTCCGTTCCTTTCCCAACTCGACTTATTTGGTTGTTGCCCTTTATGTTAGGAAATGTATTCCTCAGGAACACTCGTGACGGGTTGCAAACATTAAAATTCAAGGAATGTAATTAAATAAATAAAAAAAAATTAATGTATATTAAATTCCTATCTCCCAGGTTTCATCAAAACTGTCGTCCTGTCGAGTTAAAAAAATTTTAATAAATGAACTGCAACTTGTAGCTTTTGTTACATTTTTGTTCCGACAATTTGGTTCACCTTTTGCTTAAAAAGTTGAGCACCAACACTTGTTGTACCCCAATAAATAGATATTAAGTTGAATCATACATAAGATTTTTATGTAACGCTTTATAATATTACAATCTATCGTACATATTGTACAATAAAAATCATGTTCAATTTATGAGAGTTGTAATAATTTTTTTTATTGTGCATGTAAAACGTCAAAAATAAAAGACTTAAAACGGCTCTGAGTACCATCAAGCGACTCACATTGATTGTATTTCATTAGTTGGTGTAGTTTTAGTGCATGGACTGTCGATGAACCGAAGGAGCTCAATGAAAGGTTATGATGCCACAATTACCGCATCATTAAGTTAAATACCTGAGAAGTGTTATCTTCTTCCTGTGTTCGTTCATTGTTTTCCTCAACTTGTAACATTTCAGAGTGCACATTTCCCAAGTAAACAGCTTCGAATGAGCTTAATGAACTTAAACACCGGATCGCATCGGTTTTCGAATTTTCCCACCTAACAACAGACAATAACAGTTAGAATCGAAGTTGTTTGAATCTTCTTCTCCCTTTCCCTCCCCCCACCTCCCTCCTACCCTCCGCAACGCAACGCACGCGTTCAAACCCTTTTCAACCTCTCTTTCAAATTCCCTTACATTTGTCTTTATCTTTTTATAGATAAACTTTCAAGGTAATTCCACCGTGGAACTCTGAACACCTGTAAGGTAGGAGAAACACAATGGGCAACTTCAAATCGATCGCTTCCCTTCCTTTGAATGGCCCCCAATTTGACCTTTCAAATTTCCCCAAATTGTCCTACCCTTGTAGTGCATCATGGTGCATTACCCCTGATTTAAGCTCCTACAAAAGAATCGCAGCCCTCCTTTTCGTTGTAGTTGTAGTCCACCTCTGTCTCGCGAGGCTTATGGACAGTTGCAACTGGTATGCATCCCATACATTTTTGAAATGTATAAAATTATCGATTGTACTAAATTATTAACATTTAAGGAATTCATCTTAGCGTGTAATGTTGCAGTAACTATATTAGCGCGACAACTCATTGTCAATACAAGAATTACATCGATTACACCGTTGCAATGTTGCATGTGGTAATCTCATCCAAACACACTGTAAAACTTAACTTCCGGTAAGTTCAACAACAATGTGTAGTATTAACGTATATACAAATGTAGTTTCTTCCCCTAGAAACTATTGCACTTCGGTTTGAGGTTTCCCGTTTGAGTTCGACAAGTGAAGAAAAGCAACAAGACGTTACCGGAGCACGTTCTTTAAAACTAAGTTTCAACAATGAGAAACTTTCCGTGCACTCCTAATAATCCTTGTTATTTGTTTGTATTTCACTGTAAATAAAACATTCAACATCGTTTGCTAATTGCCTGAAAGAAGGCAATTTTGTTTCGGCTGAACCTCTAAATGTTGAAATAATTTTTTTCATGGCATCTTCTGCTTTCAATTGCCCCTCTTCTGACTGACTGCTAACTCAACTGTCAATTGATAATTTTGGGTTGCTAATGTTTTAAGTTCGAGAATTTTAAACTCGGTATTGTTTTTTAAATATCCTAATCACAGCTCACAGCTGGAGTTATTCATTCACTTGATTACAGACAATAATTTTCCGCAAGAAAAGCATGCGACAGTAAAAGCGAGTAGAACACTTCTTCTTACACTGGTCTTAATTGATTGGAAAATCACCCAGCAATGAAACGAGAAGGTCCCTTCACTGAGGTGAAAAGTCCAATGGCCTACAAGCCAAGAAGATCGTCAGAAAATGTACTTTAGGACTGGTGTGAGTGAAAGAGACTCAGATTGAAGAATTTTACAAGTTACGAGAAAGGGTTTGAATCTCTTCCCCGCAAATTGTCTCACTCCCTTGAGTTTTGATACAGAAAGACTGTGGAGGACAAAATGACAGAAAAAAATCCTCCCGTGTGCTTGAGGGCGGGAAGAGGAGAACGGAGAGTTGGGGGTGCAGAGCGAAGTGAACGCCAGGACCCATCAAATATCATTAGCCACCTGTCAGTCCGAACAGAAGGAGAAATAAAGATTGATGAATAATCAATATTTAATTTGGAAACTGTCTTTCCTTCTGTCTCTCCTGTCTAAGGCTCCCGTTTTCAAATGTCAGGTAAGCAATCACTAAATCACTTAAAACACAATTACCGTTTGGTGTCTGCCCTACACATTTTGCAGATTTAAAAATTCCCCTCAAAAGGTAGACATGACTCATGTCAGACGTTGTTACGAAGCTTTTTATAGTACTACGATCTTACAACAGGAAAAAACCAGCGGTTGCGGATTAGACTGTACAATGTATAATATATCTTGTTCAGTTCTTGTACACTTCCTCGCATTGTCGTAAACAAATGCAAGACAAGTAGGAAACACGGCCATGTGGCACGTAAAGACTACATCTTTCTTGTTATACTTTTCAAATGTATTTGTAATTAGAGGTTGTATCTGTCAGTCCTGTGAAAGAAGGAAAAAAAATAAAAAGAAACCATTTGCACAGCACCAGGGAGTTTTCTCTTCAAAACATCACCCGAAGCTCTTTAGAAAACATCAAACGTGAAGCTTCCCATTCCGATACAATGAAATGCCCCCTGTGACAGATTAGTTTTTTCTCTGATTCTTTTTTTTGCTGCTGTTGTTGCTTCTGCTTGCGCTGCTGGTTGGTTTGCTGGTTCAATAGGACGAGCAGGATTCCCTTCGTAAGCGGCCATCAAACGTCAAAAGAATATAATTAAACTTGGGGAAGCCTCAATTTTGAAAATGGAATGGAAAAAACTAAGATGATTCAGAATTAAGATTGGCTTCTCCCTGTTGCCCACCCCCCGAGAGAAAACGGTGATGATAGTTTAATTGCTACGATGAGTTGGGCTGTGGTTTTCAGTGTGGAATGAAGGAAGATAAAGGGATAGTGGGATAGTGGGAGGAGAAGAAAAGAAATACGAAGAGAGAGAGAGAGAGACCATTAAAACAGAAAATCCTGTGATTACAACCGGATTGAGATAAGAATATTAGTTCTTCAAGCATCCGGATTATGCCTTTCAAAAGAAGAAAATAATAATAAGAAAAAGGGAGATGAAGAGGACGAAACCGACGTGGAAAAGTATAAGTAAGGGAAGTACAAAAAAGAGATATACAACTAATTCGGAAAAGAGGCATTTTAAATTTAGTCCTTTTGTACGGGGTCGAAGTAAAAGAAAACACACAAAACATCACAACTTGTGCAAACTCCAACATCACAAGTCTTCTATTTGGATTTAATTTCAACGAACTGATACTTTTTTTGGACGGGGTCAGGTTCTCGGCAGATGTACCAAGAGATGTTTTTTTTAACTCTCCCAAGAGTTTCCCTTTGAGTACACAAAAAACGCATCCCCGTAGTTACCGTCAAATAGCACCAACGAAGAGTTTTATAGAGTAAGAGCATAGAAAGAAATTAGTAAAAACATATAACATTACACATACGTAAATACGTTTGACCTAAAGAATATTTGATACATTTAAAACCCAATTACATTGAAAATAAATGCTTCACTTATAGTAAATAATTGTAATTCTGAAGTATAATATAACATGTAAACACTTTTAAGATACATAAATACACATTTTTCTGAATTACAAGCAGAAACTAAACATTCAGAAGAATTAAGCATGAAATCTCAGCGGTAGGGTCCTTTAGTTTTATCTAAAACTACTCAAAATTAACAATATACGTCTGAAAAACTTTCAGCTACACTCCAACAGTGGGTAGTCAACTTAATTGAGAATAAAAAACAAAACTACAAAAAGAAAACCCTTTTGTAGTGTTGTGAACTCAACGAGCTGTCGAAGTCTTTGAACGCGTGTCTAATTCGCCCCAGTCACAGTCATCACACAGCCATCATCATCATCATCATTATTATTATTATTACTATTATGTAAAATAGGACTTAGGCTGAAATAGGGTCTGACTATTTCTAAGGGTGAATAGGAAAATTGATTTGCAAAATAGAAAAGAGGGTCGGTTCGGATTGTACGATAATTAAAATACGGGCGTGGAGTAGAACACAGAGAGAGAGAGAGAGAGAGAGTCCGCCATTTACCCTTATTGATTTTCCGAGATGTTATGATCCTTCATCATGTGTACACATGTATACATATATATATACACTCACACATGTATGAAAACGTATATTGTTGGATTCTGCCGCGGTGGGGATGATGTATGGAAGACCCGTTCGGGCTACTCTGTCATCATATACTTTTATTTCCGATTATAAATCAATAGAGTCGTGCAAATGGGGAAAGTTTCAGTTTTTTTTCCAATCCGAAAAGAGAGAGAGAGAGGGAAAGAGAGAAAGGGAACTGAGAAGCTATGTATTATTGACAGGTTAGATATTTCATAATCCACTTTCGTTCAGAAATGAAATTACTCTTTTGTTATGTTACAAAACCCAACAATGCCTCATGTTATGCGTCACGGTGTGCAATTTATTTATTTTTTTTCAAATCTACATTAATCCATCAATAAAACGAAGATACTTTTAATTCTGCCGATTCTTCATATTTCATTTAATAAAATCAAGTAAACGTTGACCTTCTCCCAAAAAAAAAAAATGCAAACACGATTATTGATTATGTAAATAACAAAGTGAACAAAACCTTCTTCTGAAACATCTATTACTCTTGACACATAACACTTAAACTACGTCCTGAAAAAGAATGAGAATGCAGTCAAGTAAAAACAAGTCGTGAACGACCGAGAAGAGCCCAAAAACTCTACAAGAACTAGAAAATAGTCCATGCCTAGTATCTAACGCCGCCCTTGCTGTTATCTATTAAAAATTAGAAATTAGAACAAAAGAAAAGCTAAAGAATCAACTAAATCGAGAATGTAACAACATGGTGGGAATTATTTTGATTGCGTTGTAATCTGAATGTCGTGCCCATTTAGGGGTTGAATTCGAATCCTCACGTAATCCTATCCGGTGTCTCATTCCAACCAGGGGTGGCGTACGACAACGTCATAATCGGCAGTGAAGATGCTCTCTCTCGTCGTCGCCATTGGTGCACTCAGGTGTGTCCAACTCCCGGAGAGAGGAATAGCGAAACTAGTCGTTGTGGGCTCCATGGTGACCAACTCCGAAGGACCACCGATTAATTAAAGCATATAAGACGTATAACTTCCTCTTAATCGGTTTCTGGTGTATTTCTTTCTCTCGCTCGACCGCCCCCTTCCATCCATCAAAAATCTATTTCTTACTACACTAATTTAGTTTTTCATTAGAAGTAGTGCTTTCGAGATGGAATCATTTCCTGTCGCTTTTGTGTTCGGAAACTTTCCCATCACATCGCTACGGTTTCCCTACGTTCGAGTCGAAACTTGTCTGACAACTTAAGTTAAGCATGATGGAAAAGTAGTGCACGACATGACTCGACCGAGCCGTTTTCTTTTGCTGACGACAGGAAATTGTTTGCTTTTGTGTTTTGCTGTAGAGACGCAGGCACGAGTTTCGAGGCCGAAAAACCTTTTAAAACGTTTTCTTTCGATATTCGGGCGGAAAATCGTGTTGCCTGGCACTTTTGTTATTGTTGTTATGTGTGATTGACGGAAGAATCTTCCTGCCCGCGAGAACACTGACACACCACGATGAAGAAACCTTTTGCGAAAACTAAAGGAAATGAAAGAAAGGAGCACATGCACAAAAGCCCTGGCACATCGTCGACGCATGTAAACGTCAACTGTGTGGGCGTTTTGATTCGTCCGAAAATAAAACGGAAGCTGGAAAAGATAGACAAGACAATCTGCATAGACTTGGTCACGACTCCTTCGAAGAAATGTTAATAATAGAAGATAGAGAATCATTAATTATGATATAAAGACGATAAAGTGTACTCATGTGGTTGTGATGATACGACCTATGAGAAGGTAATGATTAAATTATGTTTTGTCATCCATACGTAGAACATCTCGAGTAAAACATAAAAGTAATACGGTTAAGAAGACGCCACTTGATGTCTCCGTTTAATTCAAGTTTCATGACGGTAAAATCTCTCCTTTGTATCAAAACAAAATATTAATTTGTTATTTTAAATATACAAAGGTAGGAGTATTCATCAGCCGCAAAGAAGTACTCCGGGTATTTAAAAATAACATACTTGAATATAACTTGCATACAACCCTGCACGTATCCACATGCTACAGCCAGGGCATACGCAATGTTTAATGTAAAAATTAAGTCAAAGTACACACTCCAGGAGTTAGGGTGTTGATTCTGCTCAGATTTTTATGAAAAACTCCTTACAAAGCACGTAAAATACAAGTCAAAAGACTCAGTTGTTGACCAGAGTAGAGCAAAACCTTCTCTTCCGTTTGCGAACTCATTTTAAGTTATTTTAAGTAAACATTTGTAAGTGTTACGTTACAAGTCAATAAGTCACACTTATTGAAAAATAAAAAGCAACAGCCCCCCAGACACGTCGACGAGAACCTTAGAGTGAGAGCGGCTGCAAATTACAACCGACTAATCGAACCACATTCAATCAATAAGAAGTGATAATATGAGAAATAAAGAGAAATAAAGAAAGAAGGAAATAGAAAAAGATAATTTGAGTTTATGAACGTGCACGGCACAAATGAAACGTTTAAAATGGCAAAAAAGGAACTCGAGGAATGGGCGCACAAGGAGAAAACTGGAAGTGAAAAAAATCGGACGTTTAATTTTCTAAAAATTCAAATTCCCATTTTCAAGTCCCGGTTGCAGTCATAATTCAAGTAAATTACTCACTACTTTTATCCCCCATCCGTACGTGAAATAGAATAGAACAGAATAAAATAAAATAAAATAAAGTACTTGAGTAAGGTTTTCGACTCGAGTTTATTAAGCGTTTCGATTAGAAAAGCATGGCTCCTCCGGAAAAGACCGAATTTATTTGGCTGGGCGGAACTCAAACAATTTGTTTCTTTTTTTTCATTTTATTGTACTTCTTCTGTGTTCTACCTTGTTTTCATTAATAAGAGCAAAAGTCCTCATGTGGCCAGTCACACACGCTGGGACTTGTTCTCCGTCTTCGAGGGTCTGACCTTTGACCTCAGAACCCCAGTCAGCCTGGCGTTTAAAGTCAAATCCTCGAGAAAGAAACCAAAATGTCTGTTGTTGTGGTCGTGAAGGTTTTCACGGTCATGAACGTACGATTCAAGAAATTTAGTCCGAAGAAAGCGACTGTAGTGACTCTGTTGCTTCCATGCAAGAAACGTTACGTCAGGTTAGTTTTTTGTAATTTTATATTGTTACATCGAACCTTGAGTACGAAGAGGATCACATCACTACAATAGTAATATTGTACGCTCAGGAAGTATCATTATTGAAAATACAAGACATTGTTAAGTTTTGACAACAAAAATGCATTTTTAACGAAACTTCAAGGTAGCTAGGAGGAAGTAGATGTATTCTGTCCGGGAAGTACCGACCCATTACGTGCACATCATGTAAGGCTAATTATTTAATTGTTTTATACGTAAGTATTTTAATAGTTGTAGTGCTATCCAGACGACAGGTGGTCAATCTCTTTTCAGTCACACGAAACCTCTGGTGAGTTTTTCCTGTTTCACCTCTGCCTTCGAATAAAACAAGCCAACACCCGAAGACATAAAAGTAGAAGTAAAGTTGTTTGTCGGCGCCCCAAACGCCATAACAACCGGGGCAGATGAGACAGACGGGATTTTATTCGCCGTTTGGGATTCTGCCCGATTTTCACCTGTAATTTTTTTCCAATCAAATGAGAAAATTACCCGGGTAATTTTTCAGGTCTTCTTCGGGTCTTTTGATGGTTTTTCAACGGGTAATCTAATTTATTTCGACGTCCTCCTTCTTCCTCAACGACAGAGGAGGAAATTTAGGCGCGTCGACTGTAAAAACAACGTCAAAATCCATACGAGAAGGGAGGTATCGTTTTCAATTTGAGCAAGCGAACGGAATAGGCGAGGAAAATAGACGAAAAATAGACGGGAAAAGGAAAGGTCTCGACCTCTCAAGCGTAGCAAAAGGACTGCCGATGAGAAGAAATCAGAGCAAACTCAAACTGAAACAGCGAAGTTACCAAATCACCTGTAAGCCGTCCACCGGCTCATGCAGGAATTACAACATTACTCACATACTAAGTATACCGTCGTGGTATATTATTACAGAATACATTATTTATTTAAATAATGATGCATAATTCAAGAACTGAGAAATTGTATAAATATAATTATAACATACACCTACACTAATTTGTAAAGATATACCATTAAAAATATATACTTTTATAATATTCTGCAAATTGCACTAATTATATAATTGTAATTTTCTTCTGCCTGAATCATATGTACATATATAGAATTTATTTATGTTAATTAATAGTGAACGATTTTTATTTTTACGTATTTTACGAATTCTGGTTACTAATACATCTAATCAATACAATAATCAACGGACATAACCTCCGTGATACATTAAATAGTCTAATTAGATCTACGTGCAAATAAATACATAAATAAAGCCTGGCATTGTATTTTTATGTAAGTAAAATCTATTAAACAACTCTCATTTCAAATATATTTAGATTTTAGTATTTGTATTTAAGTGTTGTTGCTCGTTTATTTAGGTACAATTATTTATTACTTTTATTTATTTATTTGTTGCACTACCGACGGTTTTAAGTTTGAGATTTCGATTGAAAATAATTTAAACTTTTTAATTAATCGTACTCCAGCTAATTAGTAATTATGCATTCATTCTGAAACATTTTATTTATTTTTTCCAGTCGCGCTTCAATAAGAAACTTCCTACATTTAAAACGAGTCAGAAAAATATTCAACTACTAAGTTAATAAGAAACAAAGTCATCTTTAATTGCCCATTTATTGTACGTTAACTAATTATATGTTTTAATTAATAATTTGTAATAAAAATATAGGATATCAAAGAGACACTCACTGCTTATCTAAGTGACTTCATTTTAATAATGTAACATGGATTTTAAAAGTTATGTCCGTAAATAAAAAAATTTCTTTGTTACGTAGAAAGTTACGCAAACAATATTATTGTATAATAACAAGTTCGATATTATATATATATATATTTCTGCTATTACTTGTTGTACTTATTTCTGTAGAATTTGTTTTCCTTCTACCTCTCAATTTTTCCTAAACCTTTTCTTCATTCCGGTTTGTTGCTGTCGTCCTTCAAACCCAAGTTTTCTTCTCGCCTGCGCACCCAGTGAACCCTAAAAAATTCTGTCCTAGCCAACTTAACTTTTCTTTTTTGTTATTTTCAAACCTTTTTTATATAAAATTAATTTTAAAAAGGAAATGCTCCGGATTGTCTAGACGAACCATCGAACCAGAAAGTTCCGTAGTTCCGTACATAAATTCGTCTGTCCGACTGCAAAGAAGGAGAAGAACGGAAAGGTGGAAAAGCAGGAGATGACGAAAGGATTTGGCAAGAGCTGGGAGATGAGAATTTTGGTTATTTTCATCATGCCGGACATGAAGGACGAACGGGAGGTAGGCAGATGTACACGTCGGTAATGTCGCAAGTAGTGTCTAGGTGCTCGGTACTTACATTGGATTCGTCGAGTTCCAGTGAATGTTGGGCAGCTGCATGCAGGTAGCCGTCCTCATGAAAGCCTTTGATATCGTCAGGAAAAACATAAGCAATCTCAGGAGTAGCATGGTTCCGTTGGATTTGTCACAGCGGACACAACACGGCACACTCACCACTCGCTCTCTCACCCACAACACACGCGGCTCACAATCAACATCACATCACAAGTTCACCTCATCAATGTTATCCACAGGAAAATGCCACACCGACTCAACTTTTCACTAGGAAGGCCGCGACTCAGGCCTGTGACAGAGACGGAAGGACACACGGACAACCTGCTCCTTCTACAGCAGGTACCGTCGTCATCCTCGGGTGGGACTCTGGTTAGGATGGGACCAGGGTCTGGTGCAGGTCTAGGAAGTTCGGATTGACTCAATGAGAACGCGTTAAGAAAGAACTCAGTGACTCCTCGAGAAGCGAAATCAGCAGCGGACGCAACGATGGACGTCCTTCGAGCGCGCGTCCTGCCAAACTGACGATGGCGTCGTTTTGTTGGGACAGCTTGGGACGACATCTTTGGGCTCAGGGAAGAAGCCTCGTCTGCACATGTGCACTTCGATCCTCAATTTGGGAGTTATGTTAGGGGTGTCAGGGATTGACGAGGGCTCGTAATTTTGGCCCTTGTGAAATTCGCGCGGCTTTCCAAGAGGCTCCTTGCAGGAAGCCAAACGTGCGGCCGTGGGGTGGTGCACAGGAGCACAAAGACAACCCCAAAAGAGTCAGTTTAAAGCATCGGCGGGGTTTCCTCCTGAATGTCATGGAGATCGACATGTTCACAATCGAAATCTATCAGCCGGGAAATTAAATATTTATTATTGAAACCGAATGAAACTCCACATAATTCCAATAGAATCATTTCTGTGTGTACTTACCGTTAATGTAGGTGTTACAAGAAATAAATTTATAACACACAACAATAATTTCTTGGGAATTACTAAGAGTAAACAGTATTTAGTGTATTCGGTACCTGGCAACGCATCGAAGCCGAATTAGAACAGGTTCCAACAAGCATTTCCATATGTTTACCTTTTAGGTTCCGACGATGTTCATCTCAATCCAACAATCAGAGTTTGTTTTCCCTGAGACTTCGCTCCTCCTTACTTAGTACTCGTGGCAAGCAAATTAAAATATCAAAAATTTTATCTGCTTCACTGCAATATTATTACTAAATATAAACCATGAACCTGAGTACACTACTAATGTGTGCAGAAAACTTTGGTCTTCTCATATACAAAGTGCGCTACTTACTGGGTCTACTTAAATTGCGCAGTAATTGCAGAGAAACTTCATTATGTAATTGTGTATATTTATTATAGAACCATAAATAATAAAACTATTTACATATTAAACGGATGTTCTTCTCTCACTATTAACTTTTTCTTCGTTTCTTCTTCCGTGACAGTGTTTAATTGGTCGTCAAATATATTGAAATTTTGAGCAAAAATTCAAATACCTTTCTTTTTCTCTCACTGACAAGTAGAAATTCGCAGGAACATGAACCATAGACATTTTTTTTAGGTGAACATCAGAAGCGGTAGTTTTATAAAAATGGATGATTCCATCTACCATTTCGTAGTTGCAGAAGTAGTTTTGTGGATTCTTCTTCGGTAGGAACTTCTCGTAATCCTTAACTTCTTTGTCTGCTGCCTGCCTTCCTACTTGTCCAATAATAATTTATTTTTATTCTGTTGTTTCAGTATGCAAGCTTCTTCAAGATTTTCTGAGAAAAAGTCAACTTATACGTTTTGTAATATTGCTACATCGCGTATTTACAGTACTCTTGTTGACAGAACTTTCACATTGTGTTGTGTGTTTCTAACACTTCCCTAACAATGTACAAGTTACTTAGGGTACACTGCACTGTATCACTTTCCTCACTGGTTTTAATTCCACACGCATATTTTAATGCTTGAAGATTGACACCTTCTTCGCGGATAGTTAATGGTAACAAGGTAACTAATTGTTTAAAAATAGCGTTTACTTATTTAGCATTTACAACATGTCGTCAGGTGTCGTGTACAGGTACTAAGTTGCTGTCAATTATAGCATGTGCCTTTGAGAGGTATACTTCACGTACCTTCGGGTTGTTGTCCCCAGATGACCTTTCCATAGAAACATTTAGAATATAATAATATTTAAAATACTAAATAACTATTTACAATGCTCACTGAAAATGAGGAAATCCCTCAGTTTTCCTGTGAAATTGTGGTTACAAGAGCTAAATTTTCTTGTATATAAATATATCGGTGGCATCCATACAAAGCATCGTCCGGCAAGTCATCTTGGTCAGGGAAGTCAACCCGGTTAAGTTGGAAGTTAAGTAGCATCCTAAAAATCGTAGAAAGAGAGTCTAGTAATTTGAGTACAAGTTGGTCATGAATGAAACGATGTACGTGAAGAAAGAGAGGAGTAGAAGGTACCCGTGAGTCGGAATTACCGGAGTATTCGTTTGAAATCCTCCGCTCGTCATGTTGCAGCCCTGCAACAGAATGTTCCAGACCTTTGGATAGTAATTGTTCCAGAACTCGAATGCCTTGTAATCGAAATTCGATACATCGCTCACATTCGAGTTTCGATCGAGTATCATAATACCGGAAATGTTCTCGCGGAAAACTTCCCACTTGAGGTTTATGTTCGAGTGAGTTGGGTTTCCATATTTGACAAAGTTCCCCCAAAGAGTCAGCATTATGTCGGCCATCTTTTTGTCGGCACTGTTCCATGTTACGTTTCGTTTGATTTGGGTCCAGTAGGGCATTCCCCAGATGAAGGGCAGGTCCAGCTGATGAGAAGCTGTGATCCAATTGGGCAGTCGCTGAGTGCCCTTGGGCAATTTGACCACGTTGTCCGTTTTTATTTTGTAATCAAATCGATAGACGTAAGCGTCGACTTTCGCCTGGGTCACAGACGAGGCGAGAAGGTACGTTCCAGAACCGTAGAGTTTTTCGGTTAAGAATTCGATGAATTTGTCCCTCAGAACTGTCAGATCGTTTGTTAAAGGCCTGGGCGTGTAGTAGAAAAGAACTGTGTCCTTCAGGTGCAGAGATGCCAACTCTTCAATGCAAGAGTCGTTGACGTTGAAGTTCAAGATATCAGTTTCAACGGCTTCGGAGACGAACATGTTCAAATCGTCCCACGACATTCCATGGTCCAAGTTCTCATTAGTTTCCAACAAGTCCAACGCATCTTCCATGTGAGTGTAGCCGATTAGAAGTGGAACCTTTACGAATTCTCCATCGCGGACAAGTTCCTCAGGGTCATGAGGTAGAAAAGGTTTAGAATCGTTTGCATAGTCGACATCAACAATGGGACCAAAAGCATCCACCAGGTGAGAAGCGTGTTCCAGGATGTATTCACCTGGAAGTCTTCGCAAACAGGCGACGAGCAGTGAGCTTTTTGTTGCACATGCAAATATCTCGGCCAATTCGAATTTGTACAGGTCCATCTGTCCATGGGTTTTGATGGAACGATTTATGATTCCCTTGGGACTCATCGCGATGGCCCTGTGGAATTTCCCCCTGGACAAGGGCGAGAGGAGGTGAAGTCCGACGCTCATTCCGGAGGCTCCGTGACCGCACAGGACCACATTGTTTGGTGACCCACCGAAAGCTGAAATTTTCGACATGACCCAGTCCATGGCGGCGACCTGGTCCAGGAGTCCATAGTTTCCAGGTGCGACGGGATCGTTCGTGGAGAAAAACCCGAAAATATTGAGGCGGTAAGCTGCGGTAACTACGATCACCTGAAAATTGAAGCAGAATCAGTGAGAGGAGTTGAAATAAGTCAAATTACTTCATATTCGCAATGTACAACTAATTGGAATGTGTCACCTTTCACATAGGAAACATCCAAACATTATAATTTAACAAACACCACTTTCAATAAGTTTTTCATAAAATTTAATTTCAATAGGAGGTGCAGTCGGAATGAGAGAGACCCAAACTGAACGACCACATTTTGCAACAGCCAGAGTTTAGAGTTGAATCAAAATGAAACTCATCAAATAAATATTAATAATGTTAATTAGAAGCGTATTGTACACAATAATTCTTATTCTTTTTTATTTTAATCTGCTTACTCAACTCTCTGTAGCATTTCTAAAAACTTTAAAAGCCTTTCATCTTTTACATTGTAAGACTACATTGTGTTCCTGAAAATTATTGCAATGTCATTCCACTACAAGCATATGTTTAGCACTTCATATAATTTTTGAATTTTTACATTTCCACACAGCTTCGGTTTCTATCATATGCCTTCTTTGCAAACATAATACAACAGTAACTGTCAAAGACCTCAAACGTTGTATTTTATTTAAAGATACATCCATTTCGTGATGTATTTTCTAAACCGTTACAAAAAAAAACATTGTGTTTTGCCAGGTGACATCATTGTATTATCAGTCAATCGAGGTACTCTACTCTGATTGCGATTCAATGCAACCGACATTTCTATTGTTCTTCATTTCCTGTGGTAACTGCACTGATACCTGTGATGGCATAACCGGTATTGACTCACTTTTTGCCGTAGTGCCAAAATAGAACCATCCCATAGAAGTGAAGCTCCGCTGCTCAGATTACCAGGATGAAACCACAGCATGACAGGCCAGCCGTCGCTCGGTTTGGCTCCTGAAAGACATAAAAACGCCTTAAAATTCAGGTTTGGCACGTTCACTACTTTGATGTCGGCCTCTAATAAACGTGTTACAGCTAGGAAGTTACGTAGAACTTGTTTTCATTGTTAAGAGAAACGCGTGTAACAATGGTTGTAATTATCCATTACTTTAGATCAATTCAATCTTTTTATTTAAATTCTATAAATTCAATTCCTACCGTCTTGTAACTCCTACATGTGACAATACATAAAATTTAACATCATCTGATGAACGGTACAAAAACTCCTCACAAATACCATTCTCATGGCACCAACAAGAAACACCATGACAAAAAGTTTATGTATATATGTTTTTCGGGCATCATTTCAAACGATAACCAACAGTAATAGTAAGAATAAAGTCAGGAACAAATGTTGTACTTCCATGTCAAATCAATAATTTTAAATATAATAACGATCAAAGAGGTTCTAATCGTCCGACACTCACAGACATCCTTTTTGTAACCGTAAAAGGTAAATTAAATGGAAGATGAACCTCTCTACACCTCTCTACAACACTTCAACTGACGTCTTTATACTTATACAACCTCCTTCAAAGGTTAGTTAAGTGGTTGGCAACTTCAACATTAATTTTCATTCTTTAAAGTCCTTTAAGAAATACACAACAAACAACCAGTTTGCCACTTATTTCAAAAGCAATTATCCAAATTTAATTTCACTTCCGTCGTTGCACTTTTTAAATTTCGATTCGGCTAACCTCAGTTTACGTCAGAGAGAGAGAAATGCACGAAACTATAATTTATGTACAAAATGTTGCACACGGTAGTTTTAAAATGTACCTGCTACCTCTACTTTCGTATTGACACGTCATTTCATTATACTTTGAAGTTGAATTCAATGTTAAGGTCGTGAAAACTCCCCCTCATATTAATATTGTAATCTATATCTTGGTTTTTTTAACTAGAATAGATCATTTGATATTGCCCAGTTACAATCACGAAACGACACACATTTGTATATTGTGAACATATGCGTCTCGCTCATGCACCACTTTGAAAGGTCACGTTGTGGGAGACGAACCGTACAGTTTCCTCTCCCAAAAAAAGTTAGGATGAAATTAAAAATTAAAAACTATTTTAGTTTTCCAGCCAGAATATCAAATGAATGAAAGAAACCAGCAATCAACCTTACATGTTGATTTAACCTATATTTTTTAGTATTCGGCGTTACTAAATTACAACTTTTATGTATTTTCGTGGGTTATTAGTGCGACATTTCACCTCTACTTCAAACTACACCACTTCGAAAGCTGCGATTCGTCCGAAAATAGTTGTTTTCATGACCTCATCGCCCCCTTTCCGCCACATTCTCATTTTATTTCTTTACCGTTTTATATTTCATCTGCGATTAAGGTTCTAATCGGTACGTTTCGGTGTCGAAGAGCTCTCATGCCCAATTTTATTGGACTTGACCTCATAAATTACATTACTTGGCCTAATTGCAAATATTAATAACTAGATTGTTTATCGGAAAAGAGAAAAAGAAGTCAAGAACACTGAACATTCAAGACGCGACATTCATGGCACAGCACAGGTCATCAAAAGTAGCAGACCGTACCCGAAGGTAAATGTATTACTAAATAAATAATAGGAAAAAAATAAAAATTCGGAAGAAGATTTAAATTAAATCTTGGATCGCAAATGATAATTGACGGTAAGTCGCAGAAATCAAAGTTTCTTTAGCACTGTTGAGACATACAATGAAGAATACGTAAGAGTCCTCTAAACATTGGTAGGGAAAAATTCAAAAGGAAACTGATCAAGAGATCGTTTCATGTGATCCAATTTAACAGTTTGGTACAAAGCATTCGTTGAGTAGAGTTGAGGTGTGATGCCACGTTCACGGCCTCGTGTTATACGTTTACTTTCTTTCTTCATTACTCCAAATAAATAAAGTAAATAATTCATAATTACCATCAGGAAGAAAGACGTTCAGGTACAGGCAGTCCTCGCTGAATTGAACTTCGGGCAACACGCCACCGAACAGTCGATCCTGACCTTGAAACTGAGTTTTACTCTGCAGACAGGCAGGTGCAAATTCACTTGCATTTCTTACATCCTTCCATGTAGGTAACTCTGTATTGGGGGGAGCAAATCTATGAAAAATAAAAATCAAAAAAGAGAATTTTGTAATTCAAAAAAATTGTACGTACTAGAAAAGAATAGTTTAGTGTGGGGTAGTACGCGATACTACTAGTGTTCCAAGGTAAGCAACTTCTTCTAGTAAATTATTCCAAAATTTAATTGTAAGTCAACGGCAATAATGGAGTTGATCCACCGTGCTCCGTATCAGCAAACAAGATGTAGTTACACTTCAGTACAATTAGTAGTACGTAGCAATTCATGGGGGTAACCACATTCAACAGTTCATGAAGAAACGATGAACACAAGTTTGAATAGTTTTATAAAAAAAAAAAAAAACGTACCACTACTCTGCCCCATTTTTAGGGAGATACCGCGCAGAATATGTCTCACCCTCGTACTTTAGCCATACATAAAGATGCTTACCTGAGATTTCCTGTCGGAGGTTGTGCGTAGGGCAGGCCCAGGTACTGAAAGGACTTTGCTCTCGAAATGACAACTTCCCGACCGGAAACAACTCCTTGTCCAGGTATGTTCACCGTGGGCTGTTCTCTCGCATTCTTCGCACACCTGACATTGTTGTCTTCGATGTGGAGGAACAGGCTGAAGAGGAACATGCAGCAGGGGATCACGTACCTGGAGCAAAGCATGACTGTCCCGTGCTCCGGACCCTGAATTTCGAATCAAAGTCCAGTTAAAATGTACCATCAATTTGAAAAAAATTAGTTTGTCTCTATTTTGTCATTGTTTTTTGTCTTTGTTGAACTCCGCTTGCTGCCAAAAATTGAACCGAACCGATTTTTCTGTCGTTCCTCCGTGGTATGCCGCGGGCCGAATGAAACGCGGTTTGCGTGTCCGCAAGCAGACTGTTGGATTTTTTACCTTCGAACTATTTCGTGCTTCATATTGCGGAGGAGTAGGGAAAACCCACGGGAAAATGTTTATACGTGCATTTTAATGATTGACCTGGTTTAGGGGTGAACCTTCTTAGAGTGTGGCTAACTTAACACCCTCCCCCCCGTATTTACTTCCCTACAAGTTTCTTGTCGAAAATCTTTTCTGCAAGTTATGCTTCGTGTTATAGAAAAGTCCGTTAATTGGTCTGTCGTACTCAGTATCGTCGAAATCAAGTGTTGAGTTATTAGTTAATACACGACAGAGTCACTCCTACATTTTAATTTGTTCTTCGTCAAGTTATAAAAATTAAAAAGTAAGCAACATCGAACAGACATTGAATGTCCAAGAGCTCTACATCTGAAGAACATAAAAGAAGAATGCATAAAATACAACTGAACTTTTTAAAAGTATGATAAATCTGGAAGAGGAGCCTAATAGGATATCTGTTTCGAATTTTGGAATTCTATTTTTAGGAATTGTGTAACTAGTACCTACAAGGTTTGTAGAAACTAAAACCAAGTATTAAGGGAAGCCATTTGGAGCAGTGTAAAGTTATTTTTGCGTTCACTAAAACGACAGCATTGAAATCTGTAACTGTATAAAATATTCAGAAGTACTGAAATTGTACAAATAATCAAAACATACTTGTTCAACACTAGGCCACTCAGGTGCAAAAAAATCGTGCAAAATTATTTTTAAAATTAATATGTTCGAGTACTATTTTCAGAGACTCTTGTGCCAACACATTCCAAACATACAGGTACCTAAAACACATCATGTAGTTTCTACAAAAAAGTTTTTATAAAATCTAATGTTCTTGGTAAGAAAAAAATGGTATCATTACAAGAAATGATTAATTTTAGTTACGAGAATGGATTTCTGGGAGGTCGTTCGCAGACGATATTTAAACATGCATGACATAATAACCCGGTCCCACGACAATTGCTTAAAGCACGAGAATTTAATAGAAAATAGTGAACAATTTTTGCACAAAGAGTAAAAAATTCTGTCAGGTCGACAGGATCAGGTAGGCAAAATTCACGGCAAAGAGCCTTCTTGTCGAGATCGCCCAGGTGAACGATTTGACAATTCCACGAGACACTCCTAATTTCGATTTTTTGCAGAGATCTCAAAATGAGATCGGACGCAACCGAGAGCCGACCCCGAAATTCTTACGATCTGCTTTGACTCCTCGTTCCGAGCAAAACCTTTTATGGTTTGAAATTAAAGAAAAACCTTGAAACAGCGACCTTTTGCTTTCCTTCTTCGCCCTCAAATGGCAAGAATCAACTGATTTCTGTCACGCCATATGCAAATAATAACTCTGCCATGTCTAAAAGAAGAACTTTTATAAATTCGGGGGCTCACTCGACGTATTCAACCGGAACATTAAAACCTTTGGTGGAAGAACGGGATCCGAGTGTGTGAGTACTCAGCGAGTACCAAACGAAACGAGCAGGTTCCCAGCCTTGGGATTTGCCGTGTTCCCTCAGTAACTTGGTTAATTAATCAATAATTGAATGATTCTTACACAAAAAGAAACCGATTGTACGTTTTATATTCTTTTGTATTGCTCGAGTCGAGTTTACGACTGTCGGTTGGTATCAATTTCGTTCGAACGATTGTTTTCTAAAATGAAAAAGCCGTATAACACGGGAAATTTCGACTTATGTAACACACGTGAAAGAATACCTTGAAATTGATTTTAATCATTCGTCTGGTGATTTGTTTTATTTCATCACCGATTTACTCGTTTCCTTGTATTTACTCTGCTGCTTTCGGTTCGTATAACTAGTTTTGCTTTTGACTTGTCGGAAAATCACATTTTTGATGAGAGAAGAATTCATCCAATTAATAAATTAATTAGTTTGCAAGTGCAAAACTGAAAACTTTATTTATTGGGTGTTTTTATGCATTGTTTGCAACACTATGTTTGATGCACAAACATGTTCGTTACCTTGTGAATCATAATTTACGAACGTGGAAGTACAAACCAGATTTTTTATTACTTTCAGGTGTGACTGTTTTGAATTGATGAATTTTTATAAATCGAAGTATTCAATGTTGAAACATGTCAGACTTGTCTTATGTTCCGTAGGAAATGTAATAAGCGGTAGGTTGTGGGCAGTTAATTGTAGTTTTAGACACTACCACAAAACTTACTAATAGTACCCGATACCTTGTAAAGCTCCGCGTACACGGAGAACGACAGATTTTCATTTCCCTCCTAATCCTGTACGATCGTCCTTTGTGTGACGTTTTAAATTTGATGTGTCGACCCTTGATGTACCGATGTGCATGCAAATTTTATATTCGGAAGGGTCACACGTATGCCGCGGATTGCGAGTTAAACACACTAAGTGAACTTGTTCACACAACTACAATTGCGGTAAAATGTGAAGACACAAACTCAAACATTTTCCCTTCGCAACAGTATTTCGTCTACTGTACAAGAGAAATGAAAAATAATATTTTTCTGGATTGTGTGCTGTCGGGTGGTGGTGTCTGACACGGGCAAATGCTGCATGCGATGACTCCTGAAATCTCCGCATTTTCTGCTGGAAGACTTCAGTTGACTTGAATTTTTAGATTTGACCTGGTGCCCGATGACTCGAACCGATTTTTGTGAAGTGAAAACATGTGTCTAAACAAACGAGTTCTAGTTGTTGCAGGATGAATTGTGAAGCTGAATTTAATTCAAAATTGTTTTCTTTTTGGGATTCGTTTAATCACTTCGATTCGTTTAGTCCTTTTCTTTATGTCTCATTTTTTTGTTCATCCTCAGGCAGTCCTCTGCAGTCCTCAAAGTTGACCTCTACCTAGGAACTCTTATATACATTTGTTGGTCTTCTACTAGCTATTGTCTATTACAACTTTTACTATCTTCTCATTCATTCTGTCCAATTTTTATGTGTTCCATTAAACAAATTCCTTCTGATCTGATCTGCAGAGTTGGCGACCAACCGTAAGTATCACATCAAGTAACACATACCTTACGTCTGTTAAATACCAAGGAAACATTGCCCTTCTTAGAAATACATCACAACCACAGTACCTTTTGAGTGTTTCCTTCTTCTGAACTTCTTCCATCCAACCATTAAGTATTTAATAGCTCTTATTTCCTAAATCTAATTCGATGTATTGACTTTACGATTGTATGCAAACTAAATGTCGCCTAGACTACCAATACGTTTAATTTCAATGTTTCCTTCAAGAATTAGAACATTATCTTGAATAGTTTTTAACAGTTATTCTTTGGTAATGTGCAGTTTGTGTTGCCAACAACTTTGAATTACATAATTAAGAATTTCTGCTACACAAAGTTTAAGCTTAGTTGCCTTTGCTATTAAAAAACCATTTGCTGCGGAGGCTTGTGTGGTGAGACCATACTTTTATAGATAGATGACCATTCGGCATGAGAACGAGAGGACTACTCTTTGGCAGTCAGTAACAAAATTTATATAGATGAGTCTCTTTGGAGTCTCCAATTTCTAACTTTATATTTCGGTTGAGAGCACTTTTAATGAAAGATGTTTACGGAAATCCTTGAACGTCAGTCAAAACGCATAGTTGAGGTTCTTTCTGGATGCTCGAATCACCCGGTTAATTGATTTACTACCATTGTGCAATACTTCAATGTCTTCCACACAAATAGTAGCAGCAGTAGTAGTAGTAGTAGTAGTAGAAGTTGTTGTTGTTATTGTTGGGAAGCCCGTGGAGAAAGGCTCTTAAAGAGTATCGATTCTTGTCTTTGAACGTCCGCAAGTTTTTGTCCGAACAGTCGGGCAGCACTTCGCTGGTACTTCCATTGCCAAGCAACCCCGTCCGGATGCATTCCCTGCTCCCTTTTGTATTTTCCACCACCTTTTAATTTTACGTTGTCACGCACGCGTACGCATACATAAACATGTACACCAGAGCCCATCATATTTTCTTATGTATACATGCACAGCGTGAAACCTTCGAAGTGAATCACATCAGTTCAAGGACTTGTGACTCAAGGCTATACAAATTTTTCTTTCTAATTTGCTTTTGCCTAATGCAAATACATATTCATTACTACGTTCGTTTCTTAATTGATAACCGTTACATACAAGTTATGTTAAAATTTAAATATTTATCGAATCCTGTGTGAATTTGCGTAAATAAACTGTCGTGAAGGTTAGAATTAATTAATCTACAAATCAAGTGATGATTTGTAACTGAATACATCATTACAACTTAATAGAAGACGTTTGTGTATACTTAATAAATTAGATGACAAAACTATGATGTAGATTACAACACAAGTACTATTATTATGACTTTATCTGAGTACTATTTCAACCGTGTAAAGACGTTTTTTAATAACAATAGTAAAATTATTAAATTATAGTATCGTAGTAAATTAAGTAAATATCTCACTAAATATACGTGGCCATTAATATTGTTTCTTTTACTTTTAGTATAAATGCAATTTTTATATTTCCCAGTCCCAATTAAATAATACCAATCGCAAAAATCTCGTTTTGTGTAGTGCTTCATTGTACAAGTTCTAATTAATAATTTAAATTTATCTAACTTACCTTTTACTTTAGTCAGACCTTTCATGAATTGTTGCCTTTATTCTTCTCGAGCTTCAATAATTTTAAGCTACCTGGGTGTTACTCGTGCCCTTCTGCAGTTTATCTTCCTATCTGAAAATAGAAATCAGACCATAGTTAAGTGTACAAAAGTACTCTACTTCCTCCAATATTTATTATTCACAGTAGTCTGCCATGATTCTGTAAAAGTTTACATTTTCTTCATTCACTTGGTGTAATCTTTCATGTTAGAAGAAGCAACAGTGGGAGTTTGAGACGGCATTAACCTCTGACTTAGTTCTTCTCCGATTATTGGTACTTCGTGGAAGGATTCCAAAAGTTTTATCCTGAGAAAATTCTAATGTCAATTAACCTTGACCGAAGTTAAATATCGATCATGTAATCTGTGCATATACGCCTGCGTCACATCGAACATTAGCCTACTTCCCCTCTTTCGACTCCTACAACTACAACCCGATCTGTGGAAACGTCTTTACTATAATGAAAACGAATTTATTAAAGACAACCAGGAAATAAAAGCAATGCAGAACGGAATGTGGCAAAACACAACTTCTTTGAAATTCGCATGCGTTTTTTTTTTCACTTCCTCCTCGACTATCATTCATCTGGTCACCGAAGCGTAGCAAATACGCGGATAACAAAGGCGAAACTTGGTTTTGTTCCAGCTAACTCTTTTAATTTAGGATATTCAAATTGGCCATTTTAAACGGTCACTTGCACCTCTCCAAAAGGGAAATGGACTTTATTGGCCAATTTGAGGAATTCATTTCGCCTCAGTTCGAATGCCAAACGCACCGGCCGTGGCATTTCAAATTTCCGTTTTCTAAATTTCTTTCCTTTAAATTTAATGTTTAATTGCTGTTTGAAAAATTTTATTGATACTAGACTCCTTGAACATAATTAGTTTACTAATGCAATACATGTCCTCTAGTTGTACATTAAAATGTATAATAAATTATACTTAAGTAAGGAATGTGACTATTCGTTAGTGCATTCATTAAATAGTGTTATTCTGATTAAGTATAATTCACCGTATACATTTACTCAGTATATTTAATTCTTCATCAATCCAAAAAAATACCCAATAACAGACGCAATTATTAGGTTTACTTCAACTGCACATACATTAATAGTTTTATAAAATATTACTTTGTATTTGCATTTATACCAATGCCGTATTTACATTATTATTGTTTTTCGCTTAACTACTCCCTATTTATACTCTCACTAATTAAGGTGCAAAAAAGAATGGTGCAGCACATCCTTTTATTCTTATTTTTGTTCTTTTAGTTGAGGCTGTAGAAATTACCAATTGTTTGAATCCGGTAGTACACCAGGATGCCTCTTTTGTGATTACTGCAGCCATCATATAGGCTATAGACTCGACTTTAAATTTGTGTAGAAAATTCTGCCCCATTGAATTTTTAATATTCCAAGCAGAAATCATAGGAAAAATAGTATCCGCAGTAGTTCAATTTTATAAAATTATGTAACATTGTACTTCACGCGAAAACAACGTCTCTCATTGAACTTGCAGGATTTCAAACTTCCTTCCCAAATTTACAAACAACTCGGTCCGTTTTCATTCACTTCGATTGAAAACTAATCAAGTTAGGTCGACCGCCTAACTGTTTGAGCGGAAAGGATTCCTGTTAAACCCCCAGGACCTCGAAACACAAGAAAATCCAACCTTTCACGGGTGCGGGTGGGTCGAGGGTGAACATCGTTTAACGTCTAAACAAAATTTTTACTAATACTATTCAGATGAGGACGTGGGTGTTGTAATTGACAGTCACTCATTTGGTACTTGGCTGGTTCCCTTTTTTTCTGTCTACTCAAAAACGCCAGAATTAGCTTAAATAGCATTTAAATTAATTCTTGCGGGAGAAATTTAATAGATTTTCGAACGGGTTCCTGCAACTGACAACTTCGAAAACCCATCTCCAATTTCTTTCCGGATGCTTTGCTTTCACTTCCGTTCGATCGGGAAGGCCCAATTTGCTCCCGGCCGAGCAGGAAAGACCTGGTGAGACGCTGCAGGAAGGAATACTTCGTAGCGGGGCCAGAGTCGGAACGAGAATTCATTACGTACTTAAGCGTTGGAACAAGAAAGCACTTGAATAATTCAATTTTCGGCATTGGATATTTGTGAGAATGACATCAGAGAGGAAGTGGATAAAAAATTACTTGCCATGAACTGATGAGTTTTATTTTACTTTGTAGGCTTTCGCGAAGGTTACTGCACACCGGTACCAGTCACTAACTGAAGAAACATGGCGCAATCGGTAGCTGCCTGTCCGGCTTGTACCTGACTACCCGTATGGGGGTTTTCGCCTTTACTAAGCTGCTCTCTTCTAAGGAACTGAGGAGTACTCGACTGATATTTCATACGGTGGTCGGTCGTAGCCCACAGCGGTATACTTTTTATGTTTACAATTATTGTTTAAATTCTAATTTATCGAAACTCTTTTAATGCTCCCCAAAGTCCGGTGGGAAGTTACGTCCTTCCTCTTTGATATGAAACAAAATGTTCAAACAAACCTGTCTGCCCAGACCACTTATGCATGCGAACAGTAGTTATGATTTGATATGCGATACACAATTTGAAATCACAACCCTCAGACATTAACAATGCACATAAATTGTCTACAAACATTAAAATCCGAGTAGTTTTGTCTATTTTGTCAGGTCGGGAAGTAATTCGTTTTGATGAAAAACTAAATTCAATGAGAAAACTTACAAAAAAGTTAGACGGTTAACTGTTCGAATTATAGTCACTTAATAAAATGATTGCTCACCAAAAAGTTCTTTTGCATTCGTTAACTTAAAGTCAAAATCTGGAAAAGTACTTCCTAAATATTTTAATTTTTTAGTAGCTGTGACTTACGTCCCCTTTGATTGAAACAATCACCAAATCAACCCAAAATTGTAATGTCATAGGTAGTTACTCCGTGCCCACTCCAACATTCAAAGCAAAAAACAACTCCGTTCCTCTTTAGCTCTGCTCTTGACAAACAGTGTTCCTATGTAAGCCCGATGATTTTAAAATGCTTTTTCCTAACGTGCTAAACTTTTACACGTTTATGGCATATGTTAGTCGCATATATAATTAAATTTGCCTTCTCATTAATTTTGTAAAGGTGTTTAAGTTGTATTTTATCACAGTTCCACGGCGATGTTAACAACGTATATTGAGATAACGAGGCTAGGAGACCCGAGAAGGCCGAAATAATGGGTATGGAATGTGAGCAAAATTAATATTCAACGTGTTAATTCCTTAAAAATAGAGCCACGACATCCAGTAATTACCTCACTCGTCTATTAATTTTATGCTTGTCGCTTTGGCTTGGTTCCCTGCCGAGAAACAGCCACAGTCAGAAAGAAAACGATTTCCATGAAATACTCAACATACAGTCTGCAACCAGTCTTACAGGCCTGGTTTCCAATATCTTAGAGAAACACCTCCGTATGACCATAAATCAATCACTCAACGATCAAGTTCTCAGTTCTTCTGCTTCTTCGGCAATGTCGAGTACCACTATAAAAATGCCACATTCATTGTAATAATAATAATAATTACATTTGAGTTAGGTTTTTGTCACGCTTGGTCGAGCGCAAGCCATTGAATTTCCGGTACATCAAGAGAATTCTACCGATTCCTAGCCGAAGAAATTGTGTTGAAGAGAATCAGACCAAACCATTGTGAATATATGTACAAAATATGTACGTCTCAATCGCATGTAATATACATATATTATGTATATATTTATCAAAATTACCATTAATTAAACTTTGAGACGTTTCGTTCCTAAGTTCCTCTATTGAACACCATGCTACCACATAACCTTGTTAGTTTTATGTAACTGTTTATGTTATTTATTCCGAGCTCAACTACACCACTACTTCCAATGCTTCACCTACTATTTTATTCTAAATTATATCTTTACTGCTTTACTATTATTCATCCAAAATTTTTTTACATTTCGAATGTTTTTTTTATTGTCGCGAGGCAGTTAAATAATATTTGATCGTCGGTCCTATTAATTACTGACAAGATTAGTAGTGGTTACATTAAATATCATGATTTACACAGTCATGGACATTTGTTATGTTCGTCATTACCGTGTCCACACTCGAAAAAGAACTCTGTCATTTGGGCTATTTGGGCTTTATCATTTGATAAAATGTATATTATGTAATTCAATTAATCATTCAAATAGTGTAATTTGGAAAACGACGATATGATAAACTGCAAAACTCATTTATAAAACCAACATTAAATGTAATACATAATTTCATTTGTTGTGGACGCAGACACACGAGTAGTAGTCACATGTAAAACACGTGTTTGCACGAACCAGTCAAACCAGTTGAAACATCGATATCACCTGGCTGGAAAAAGTCTCTTTTTTGGCAAATAGTTCATCAGTAGTTCTTATGCTGTTAGTTCTTTTTTTTGGGCTTCCGGTAGGCCTCGACTGCAATGCAAAATTACCGGCGGCAACCTAATTTTTCTCTCTTCAAGGGCACTCGACGAGTAAATCCGACTTCGTTAACTGCTACAACTTCCATGGGTAAATTGCAGGAAGAAGAGGAAAGACCTTGCTACCTCAACGATCGTAATAAACGTTTTAAAATGTCTGGCACGGTTTATTCTTATACCTAAGAAGTAGCATCTGCAAGGTAATTAAGCTTCATTCGCTTGGTCTCTAATTTCATCCATTCCATTCAACTTTAGGACCTCCTCAACAGTTTTTTTTTGTTCTTTTAAGTAAAGAAACCTCTCATTTTCAAACGGTACCTCAGATACCCACTCCCGACACCATTCTCGTGAAGGTTAATATTTTTTTTTAAAATTAGAATTAGAATTTCCACTTATCACAGTATTGTTGTTGGAACGAAGGAAAATACCGTTGATTAATTTTTAATAACACTAATAATTATTATCACTGCCTCGACTATTAGAAACTCAAATAAAACATTGGATAAAAAAAACATCTTTTGATAAAGATATTTATTTATTGTTTCATTTGGCCGTATATTTTTTAATAACTTCTATCAAGTCATCATTTGACTTTTGTATATCATTTCAATTTCATGTCTTTCTTTGTTTGTTATTAAATTATATAGATTCAAGTATATTACGCAAAATAACAGACACAGTTAAAAATGGTTGTAATATTTTAAAGTCTGACAAGTTTTGCAACGTACGAGATCGTGGTTATTTCCCAGCATACGTCTGTTTTTCAATATTTTTTTCCTATTCCATTTTATTTTTATATTTTGAAATGGTTAATCTCCTCGACCACAAATATCCACTCTAATGGATCAACTGCTTCTCGTTTTTTACCTATTCTTGGAACGGTTTGCAAGATTTTTAACTTGTAACTCCAATACCCAAAATTTTACCGCACTGCTTGCCGTCAAATTTTTAATATAAAACTAAATGATATTTTTATTGCAAATTGTAATATTGTAAAAAATACTTATAATCTCGGATTCAATCCTCTATAACCTTGTGTTCACAATTGAGTAAATTTAATTATTTTAAGTCAATTGGAAACTGTTTCATGTGACATCCATAGTTTAATACTTCACTTCAAAGTCGAAAAATAATTTTTATTCTCATTACAGGTAGAGCTTTAGATTTCGCGCCAAAGGTGTGGAAGTCATAAATAGAAATGCAAAATGTCGTCATTAATGATGTGAATGAAGTGACCTTTTAGAGAAACTGTGTTCAATCGATTCAGTAAATAGACGAATAACATCCCAAATATAGAAGAAGGAGACAGGTGCATGTACCTTCGGGTATCCTTTTGCGGTTCGGCGAACCAAGGTTTCCTCTCTAGGACGACCTCGGTCTCTCTCTCTCTCTCTCTCTCTCTACCTTTGCCTCCTCCATTGGATTCATGCATATCCAGTATTAAATCGGGTAGAAATCCGTTGTGATTTTCCATGTAGAAAAATTCCCACACAAATTAATTACGAATTTAAGTGGCAGAAGGAAAACGTTGAAGAATCCCGGCGGCCAGTTGCCGGTTGCCATGCCAGAGACGTTCTACCAATCTTCGACGGTCGTGTCTTCGCGAAAATCTTCAAAATAATTTATTTAGCATATTCGGGTTTTGTTCGCGTGTTTGTCGGCCCTGGAAAATGTCGCCGGTTTGTTCGGGCGCATCTGTTTCACATGGGAAACTTCTCAACTATGGCAGACTCGGATAGAAAGCAGAAAAGGAGTACTCACAGTCGTTTATTATTCAACCCGTCGAGGACAAACCGGATACGCAATGACTCCCTCAGAATAATGTGCGTTTGTCTAGGTGTGTGTGTATGTTTCCCTCGTGTGCATGTGTATTTATGTTAAATTATTAATAAGGTACTCATTAAAATTAAAATGACTGAAATAAAATCACATGGTTTTTCGTGTGAAATGCTGTTTCTGATTTTATTGATCGTCGCCTTGGATGTTTGTGGTGCCACGTCCTCTCCGGGGGATACGAACGATTTAATTGCGACTACACAAAAACCTCCCTATTGTAAGTAGTCAACTGTCATTTACCTGAGACCTTGGCAAAGGAATGCAGTAAACCTTCAGCAAATTACTCTTTGCAATCTGCAGACTGCTTCAAGAGGATATCGACTGGGGAAAGGCTCGTAGGCTACGACGTAACACGCATTGTTGAGAAGGACAGCGTTAGAGGATGCGAGCATGAGTGCAACATATACAAATGTACTTTTTTTAGTTTCGGGTACGTATTTTGATCTTGAATATAACACTAACTAGTAATTTCACGTAGGTTCAAGAACCTACACCAAGGGTAGTCGACTCCCACTAGAGGTAACTCCTAGGCTCACGTGTGTAGTGCAATTAAGAAACTATTCATCTACAAATTTACCAATAAATCAGTAAAGCAATTTTTTCCTTATTCCTGTAAGTTACAGTTCCGAACTTAAAGTTTTGACGCACTGTCAAGATGTACACACACAGTCCGTTCATAGTTTACATTAAAATGAGTAGATGATCTCTCAGTTACGCACTGCCAATAAAGTAAATACGGTGTCGTAGAAGTAAATCAAACGTTCCAAAAGTGCAATGCGCTAAGAAGATCGTTGTATATGTGATATTCAACAGTAGATTTCAGAGGTACAAGAGTATGTTCGAAAACTGAGTCTTGTAATTCTCTATCTGTTTTAAGTGGCGACATAAGGGGAAACGGAAGTTGTGAACTAACCACAGACAGACAGATCTCAAGAAGACAGGACCCAAGCTTTGACTTGTACGAGAGAACCAGCGAATGCGTCGAAGGAAAACCCACAGGATACGAAGAAGGTACTTATGTTTTTGATTTTAGATTTCCTTCTCTTCCTGAAACGTTGAATTATGTATCATTTTAATCATAAGAAGTTTTTGATCAAAATATTTAGTCTTGTAATATTAAACCTAAGCTCTCTACAATATACAAATCATTCCTCAAGGAATTATTCCACCACATTTACATTAATTCAAAGTGAGAAACGAAGTTAATTGCAGGTACCGCGTATCGTTAAACAATAAACACTATTTGAAATTTAGTGAGTCAAATATTAAGAAAGTTAGAGTTCACCATTCCATGACATTAAGTTATGAAAATCAAAGCTTCTTAGTAAACAAGACAACTACTTAGGTGAGTCTTAGACCTGTCGAAATATTTTGCATGTTCATGAAGCCAACTCTTCCATGTTCTACTTACTCCAATCCTTTCAAATCGTTTTTGCATGACACTGTCCTCATCTTGCAGAACCTTACGAAATCTTTCAAATTCAAATATAAAAAAAAATGCTCGACCAGGTGTGTAAACCCAATTACGACACGGCGACATGAAAAGTTTTTGAACGAGACCAAAAGTGTAACTGACATAATAAATTTGGGTAAGGAGGTTAACCAAAACAACATGGAAAGATGAAAAAAAACAAAACACTTCCTCCGTTTCGTACTTCAGTTTACCTGTAACTCAGTACCTTCAGGAATAGTATAAATGTGAAGAAATTATTAGGGCATGTAAGCGGTTATGGTTATACGTGTAGTACTTGGATATTATAGAGAATGTTAATAGATAAGCCCATAACTATAGTTTGGCACAAGTATAGTTTTTCTTTCTTGTAAAGTACAAATTAAACACCCTAAGCAATGTTATGGAAAGAGCACCCGGTGTAGTAGGTTGTGTGTGTTAGTGTTAGCGTCTTGAGTTGACGGTTAAGTGTGAAAAGTTGTAATTAGTGGAAAGCCTTATCGGAAACCATTGGAATGGCAGGTTAATGAATTTAATAACATCCACAACGGAAGTAAAGGTTGAAGGGTAATTTAAAGTTAGGTCCCAAGTGGTTGATGAAAACACTTCAGATGAGAATAAGATATTATCTAGAGGTAGTAGATTGCTGATAGAAAGGGAAAATTATTGGAGAATCCATTTCAGACAAAGTGTGAAGGCTTAAACAAAAATAAATAATATTTGGGATCGTAAGAGTACTCTGAGGGTACCACCACCTCATTGTTAAGTTCACCTCAAACTCAAGATAAAAATTTTTGGTACGACAACCTGAGAACGAGGAAGTCTCCCACCCCCCCTCATTCATTGAATACCCGTGTACTCATGTACTTATTATACCCGAGTAAGCACACGGAGATGACTTTCGTAAAAAGCATCCCGAACATCCTTGTACGCGAACGGATGAATAATAGAAATTCGCAACTTCCCACTTTTCAAACTCAAATGACCAAGAACAGGTGGAGGCGTTGTTCCGGCAATGCTTACCTTACCTACGTAGGTATTCATCTCGGGTATCTCGAGTGCGGTAGAACAAAAAAAGAACCCGGTATTCTGGTTAACGGAAGACAGCATCATGAAACTCGCCGACTGTATCTTGTCCAAGGTAACAGATCTTATTCAATGCAGTTATGCGTTCAGGCGAAGAGTTGGAGGCGGAGAGGAACTCCCCAACCGGTGAAAAAATAAATAATAAAACTATATACAATTGTTACCACGGACAGTCGTTCGCTTTTCCGCGTGTAAACCGAAACAATACGCAATTCCAGCCAATAAAGAAAAACCGACGAATTCGATTTGCTGCCGGTAATGTTCGACTATTAGTGCCGTTATTAATTAACTAATTAATTAGTCGACCAATACTCGCGCTGCTAAAAATGTCGACGGGTACCCGGGTACCTCTCAGTTTCACGTCGGCCGCGATTTGAACAGCAGGGGTGACGACCAAAAAGGATGAAGTAAAAGGGGGCAAAACCCGAAGAAATACTTTTTTTGCGGAAATTTACGTTTTTACCTCAACGCGAGCAAAATGCTTTTTCGGACGCTTTTCTTTCTCGCGCTCGTTTTGGCCGATGGAAATTTCGTGTACGTCGTAGAAAAAAGTAAGAAAATAGTTCTTGTTAATTTGATGTTTAATTTTGGTTGACGCGAAGTGAGCCCATTGTGTTGCACGATTTTTTTTGTTTTTAAGTTTTGACTTAAGTAACCGAAATTACAATTTTTGGTAAAATTGTTTAGTAGTTTTTTTTTGATACTACAAGAAATTGTGGCTTCTATAACCGGATATTTATCTATGTTGGAGTGTTCAGTGATAAATCCTATACCAAACCATTATTTACATTTTAAATTATACTTCTGCAACTTTTGTAATGTATCAATTTGTATACTAAACTTTAAATAAGTCGTACGTAGCACAATGTAGTTATTCTGCGTCCTTAGTCAAATATAAAAAAAATTGCACACAACCGTATTTTTAATTTTGTACAACTGCATAACAACTCACATTATTACCAATTAATACAAATCTAATACTATAATTTAATTCTAATTAATACAATTCAATTTTAACTACGATAGGTGATCGAATTTTTTTTTATTAATTAGATTAGGCCAATTTTATTTCGTGATGTGAAATTATGTATTACCCTACTACTCTAAAATGATCCTAAAAGTAAATGATCCTACATTGCCATACCTGTAGTGCGTTCAATTAAAAAATTTTTCCGCCTCTAAGAACTATTGACTACTTAGCTAAAGAGTTAAGTAACCTCAGAAGTAGATTTAACAAACTAAAGCCACATAATTTTGAATTTGTCGAATTTACGGTGGGTTCTATTCGTCAGTGATTAATTTTGTGTCAATAAAAATTTGCTGCAATTTATTTAACAATCATTCTGAAATATACATGGATACTACAGATACAAATATAGAATATTATTAAAGTATTCTAATTCAGTAGAGTACGCATGACTTGTTTAACGTCGTCTTGAGTACGCAACTGTGGCGTTTCCTGCTTTGGAACGTAATGTACACCCTGTAGTAACTCTTATAATATCATCTTATTAATTAGTTTAAATCACGTTAATTGATTTGCAGAAGTTCTATTCGTAGTACTTTTGCTCAAAATTTGACCAAAAAAAAACAATTAAAATTGTTGGCTTCTGAACCGCTTGTCGGGTTAATTATTTTTAACATATTTATTAGTTAGAAAATCACCGCTTTGGGTTTTTGTTTTGTTGTTATGTAATGATGTCATACATTTTGGTGAATTCTAGCGCTTATTTATTTATTTCAAGCATAATATGTCGCATCAGTTACGACACCGCTTTACTTTTACTTGTAACTGTTTGCCGGCACATTTGACCAAAAAAGCAAGGAACTTAATTAGAGCAATTAAAATTGACAACACAAGCACAGTGATTTATACCAGAAGAACTCTCGTTCAGTAGTGTAATGCTAAAGTCAACGTTCTTTCCGCGGAATTAAATTCAAGGAATCAAAATTTTCGACAGCAAATTTCCCACCGTTTCTTTAAATAAATTTATAAGAAATTCTAAATTCTGTACTTTCATTAAGAGCTATTAATTTTAATTTGAGGTATGCCATTATTAATTAAAAGCAATAAAATTCATAAATTCTATAAACGCACCGATCAATATTATTCTCCAAATTTCTAGTAAACTTTTGCGCATTATATGTACACAAGAAAGATATTGTTACATCTTTCATGTATTGCAGTATTAATACCTGTTTATGCATTTGCACCCCAACCATTACACGGTAATACTTACTAATTCTCTTCACGTCAACTTATTTCTAAGACGATAATTAATTACCTTTACCAATTTTTATTGAATGATGAGCTGTTGTGGGTGTGGTTGAGCTATTTACTCTGTTACCATGTAAATGTTCTTAACAAACTGTACAGTGATATGTGTGTAATTTTAATTTTTGTGTAGCAAGCATACACTCTGACTTCGCTCTTTCAATCATTTGGATATGTGAAGGTGTTGCGAACATAATTTTGCTTCTTTACATTCATAGGTTCCCGTAAGTCAAACAAAGGGTTTATTCATTAATAAAAACAAGTAGATCCAAACATTACGTTAAGATTATTAAGTTCTTATGTCGCAGCTAGTTCCACTACTACTGCTAGTCGGCTAGTGACACCCTAGGACCTACCCCAATTTCTAACCATCTGGTTTACGGTGCTGTTAGTTCACAAATCCGGAAGAAATAATTTCACATCACAGGATAAATTATCCATTAAATCCGGAAGAACGGATCTACGCTTGCTTGTCGAATTTTAAACTGCTCAAATGTGTTTTCCCTCTCTTAAATCACGTTCTGTGTGATGTTACGTAACTTCGGTACCATTAAAATGAAAATTTGTACTTTGTACGTGTTTTGTTTACTTAGCAAAAATTAATGCATTACGTGTAATAAGTGTGCACTCATGGTAAACATAAAATAAATATTTGTTTACTTCAATTTACCGTAATGTACAATTAACTTTCGTTATTGGTATTAGTTACAGACGACTTCAATTTTACAAGTAGTGAAAAAGTCCTAAATTTAATAAATGTCCATTACTCTTCCCATATAATGAAACATAATTCCGTGAAATAATTTAATTTCGCGGCCTTCGTTGAGTGAAGTAGTTGAAGTTCAATATATGTAGAATACATATATAGCCAATATATAAACTCAATTTGCTACCGTATTGTAACTACATATCCTCATTTATTTATTCATGCAGTACACACACATATAAATTATAATACTTAAGAAATTAATGTGACACTTCTGTGGTACCAACGGATTTTAAACGGTGATCGCGCTGTATGTCTACTCGATATCAAGGTTTAATAAAGCATCTTTTGCTTTCTCTCTGATGCTCATTACTTCAAGAGTTTCTTTCGCAATCTCTATATCCTGACAGCTAAAACCTATTAGTAAAAATTAAAATAATATACTGATTACGAAAAGTAAAAATGTCAATTTTTCATGCTCACAAATCATTCTTCTTTCAGCCTGTTACCGGCGCATCTTTGCTGGAAGAAGATTAGTCGAAAGATTCATTCGACATTCTCTTCCGTGCAACAGCTTAGAAGCCTGTCAGCATCAATGTTCCATAGAGAAGCACTTCGACTGTCACGGATTTAATATCAGGTACTCAAAAATTGGCTCAATCCAACAGACGATCCAGTCACTCAGGGTATCTCAGGAAAGTTATTACATCATTCGTTGGTCAACAGGCTAATGATACCTGTTTCTACTTCAGGTTGGACCCTGCCAAAGTTGGTAGAGGAATATGTGAATTGTCATCAGTCGGCACTGATTACTTCGACCTTGGTAGAGACTTCGTCTTCGATCCTGAATTTTCTTACTACGAAAAAGTTTACAGTCAAGAATCGCCAAATTGTGGTTACCTTGGCCACCACTCAAGTGGTTCGCCTCACCCAAACCCCGGTAAGAATACGTCTAATGAAAACTTAGAACAAACACCATGGCATCAAATCCAAAGTAATTACTCCGATATTGTTGAATTAGATGGGAATGGCTACGGACGGGAGGATTCTGTGAGTGGAGGTCCGTACTATGGAGGAGACTCCTACGGACCGTGGAGCACTGGATATGGAACGGTAAACCACGGACCGTGGGGAACCCATGGATACGGAAGTGGGTTCTACGTCTCTAACAACCCATCCAGAGGACCGTCACCTTCTTTTCAGCCAAACAATCCGTCATACTCTTACGGAAATGGCGGAAGGCCTCCTTATCAAGGCAAGTGATAATGGAGATAAATGTTTGTAGTGTATATCACTCCCATGTAATAATGGATTTCCGTGACAGACTTCCAGAGACCAGGACCCAACTATGTTGACGGTAAACCCCCACCGCCGTGGAACTATGGTCCACCAGCCAGACAATACCCAGATGCTGGACCGGACAGAAGGTACAACAGGCCGAACAGAATACCGACTTACATAATAATTGACGCCGATGTAAGTGACCGTCGATATGGAACCGGACACAACAATATACAACCCTACAGGCCTAACTCAGCCTCTCTGCCCCCGAGAGAGAAAAGTTACCCGTCAACACCACACAATCAAACTCCAGGTTCCCAGTATCTGCCTCCAAGTTCTAGAAATCTTCCCTCTGTACCTCAAACGACCCCAGCAACCCCACAAACCGATCCACCGAGTTCTAAAACTATACCACCTGAGCCACCGAGTTTTTCTGGAAAGCCTGAAAACGAAGCTCAGGAACCACACGGGAACCGCAGACCTGAGGACCTGCCCTCTCAGCCGCAGGACGCATCACCCAGGCCACATGTTTATCCGGCGAAACCGGAAGATTTGCCTCCAAAACCACCAGCCTTTTATCCTCCACGTCCTCTTCCACCGCCTGATCGTCACCATCACAACATACCTCACCATCCAGTTCAACCCCGACCCAATCCAAATTTTTACTACGGTTCTTCTGGCGGTGGTTATATTCCTTATGGATCGACTGACAAGTCAAGAGGTTATTTTCCAGTTGTCGGACATGAAGGTAAATTATTTACCAGAAAATTAAGTGTCGCTTACAAATTTAAAAGACAGGGAGAGAGATAGTAACAGAATTTCTTCCAGTTTGCTTCCAACGTGCACATCCCGGTTTCACACTGAATTCCGGAAGTGTTAGAGAAATGCATGAGACTCCCACCGTGTTGGATTGCGAGGCCATGTGCACTGGGTCTTCCTTCAAATGCACGGGTTACAGCTTTAGGTACTCCACTTCTAGAGAGAGCCTACCCAATTGCCTTCTTACGGATTTCACGTCATTAGCCAAGGACTCAAACTTACTCCCCGACAGAAGCTGCGATGTTTATTTTAAAATGAGCACGTGCTTAGATTTGGAGCGAAAGAGTGACACAGGTAGTCTTCTTTTCCGTTTCCTAATTTCTTCCTCGTTTGTGTTGAACAGCCCTGAAATACCATTCTCCATTTTTCTTCCAGAATGTTTTCTCAAAGTGGCAAGCAATCGAAAGTTGGACACAACAAAAATTGTAAAAAGTGTTTCGGTGAGAGGAATTTCCGACTGCGAGTTGGCCTGTCTCACCTCCGGCCTTTTCACCTGTAGGTCCTTTGGCTTTAGGCACGGGCCTAGTGTCATAGGAGATTCTAGAGAAAACTGCTTCCTGTCTGACTGGCCAATTTCAGCATTGTCTATTCAAGATTACATACTTTCTGAAGGACACGAAATCTACGAAAGAGGAAGCTTCGGGCACGGTTGCGAGGTGGACGTAGGACCAAATATTATAGGACCACGACCGCCTTTCACCGGCTATCCTCTTGTAACTCAAACATTTCCTGAAAAAGGTTCGTTTCGGCATTCATTTAAAAATTAGATATTCCTTTCAAGGTTATCTAATTATCAGTTATCGGCTACTTGTAATCTGCAGCAGCTGTTTGTTTTACATAGACTTGAGTTTTTTAAATTAAGTCGATATTCTTTATTAGCAGGTTCATGGAACATAGGAGAGACTTGGAGACATTTCACGGTAAGCGGCTGGCCATGTAAACTAGGCTCCGAATGTCAGTTGGATCCACAGGGTGGATTTTGGTCTTGCGAAGTGGAGGGACCAGACAAAAGGTAAATTACGAACAACTACAGCATACGAAACAATAAAAATGACTCTAAAGTTTAATGGTTTAGTTACAGGCAGTGGGACTATTGCTGTAGGCCGAAGCATTCCTGTGGCTATTCCAGAGGTTTCAACTATCCCTGGTACGTTGTAACTACACCAAAAAAAGGTTTGAAAGAAAATTAAAACAGAACTAACCTTAATCAATCACTCATAACTGTCCTTGTGTAAAGGTGTTACGTGGGTGAAGTCGGTCCAGAGCAATGGAGACCCTGCAGTGAACAATACTATCCGGAGTTCGGTAACCGGTTCTCAAACAAACCGGCCCACAGTCATAACTCCGACTCTGCAGATTCCTACGGTCCTCCTAGAGACACGAAACCCTGGAACTTTGGGTAAAGTAGAATTAGAACTCTGCTAGACTATGCCCTGATGTGTGTGACATGACTTAACACTCCAATACTGCAAGCTAAAAACCTTCAAACCCTCAATTAAAATTTTAATAATGACCCAGTAATCTCATGCAAATAAAATCATAACAATATTAATTTAAATAACGCACATCTAAAACTTGGAAGCGAAACTGAAAGAACCATTTTGTTAAATTAGCTGTGGTGCAGTAACACAAAAACAACTTTTGGAATGAGGTTGTGGTGTATGTATTTACTAACTTTGTAAAAATTACTAAATTCAAACAAGTAATACAAACCTCTCAAAATTAATAATAATTAATTATTCGAGTCATAATAATGCGAGTACCTGTTATTAGTGTGGCCCATATTAGTCCAAATCGTCTAAAAAGCATAATTCAGAAATTATTCAACTGAGAACATTCATTAGGTCATTCTTTGTTACGGTTACTAAATTTGCCATATTTCGAAAACCAAGCCAATAACTTATTGGTCAAATTTTTCAGAGACGAATTTGGCCCGCCAACATACTGGCCAATATCATATTTGTACACGGAAGCACCACCTAATGAAACATATATTTGGGATGAAGATGAGCTCTACCACCACCTAGCTCACCACTATCCAGAATACAGTTCTTTGGAGTTTGAAGACCATGATCACCACGACCACCACGATCACCATGATCATCATAACCATGAAGACTACTACGACCACGACCACCACGACCACCACCATCACCACCACAAACATAGCGATAGTCCAGCCATAAGATTTAAACCATGTCACAAGTTTCCCTACCCGAAAGCAATCGTTCAAAAACTGGACCTGCGAAACACGTCCAAAGTAAACGACCCCGAGGAACAGATGCTATCAGAGAAAATAAAGGAAAAACCCAGTGAACATGCAGACCAGATCACTAGCTCGGACGATGCTTTGGGATTTTCAGCCGAAAATCAAATTAAGGGAAACCTAAAGGACCAATCCAGTTTTCACCCTGCAAAACCCCACAGTAATTCAACAGAAGACAACACTCCCGGAAAGCGAGACGTTCACAACAAGTCAAAATCTAAGGATGTAATCAAAACAGTTGAAAAGATAATACAGCAAAGTTCGGTGGCAAACAATTCTGAAAGTAGTAATAAAGTAATTGAGAAGCTCTGAAGGTGAGGTATGGTCTTTTTGCAAAATGACCGAAAGCATAAGAAATCACTGAAACCACCAACCTAGGATTTGCTCATAAAGTGTGCAATAAATATATATATATATATATACATAATGTATAATAGATGTCAATGTCCCAATACATGCCATTAGAACATTGTAAATACCCAATGACCAAATTTGTAAATATCTACGTACTTTTTAATTGTACTAAGTGTAAAATTCTCACTCGTTTTGTAGAATCTTCAACCTGCGAAGAAGAAACTTGTTAGATATTTAACTGTTTATGTACCCGTAGGTGGGGAACTTGTCATTTTCTGGCGAATTGAATTATATCGGAAGAATTCGATAAATGTAAAGTTAAAGCATTGATCATCTAATAAATGACATTGATTTAACACAAGAAAACAAATTATACTCCTCACGAACAGTTCGATTGCTACCAATTGTTAATACCTTTTACTCTGACTTGATAATCCAAATATATTTCATTTTTCAAATATATATCGTACCCAAGACTCGGCAAAGAATATTGCACATGTGTCCCTTCATTTTTTAGTTTTTGATTAAAATATTATTTATTTTTTAAAAAGTAATTCCTTTAGCATTTTAAATCAAGAACTGATGTCTAATATGTCATTGGCGCTATTTAATGTCATTCAAAGTGTTCTATTCGCTTATATTTTGTAATAAAAGAATGTAAAAATTAGAAGGGTGATTAATTATTAAAATAGACAACAAATCATGAAAAAAAATTATCCGTCTATAAAACAAGGAATACAAGGTGATTCATAGATCGTACATCGTTTTCCTATTGTCCTTTTAATCATCTTCTTCTAACAGATCGTCATCGTCCATGGCGGACTCGCTATCACTGTAGGGTCGTATGTTAGGCGTTCTGACACCTTCTTTCAAGATGCCCATGTCAATGTTTCTCTTGGCTGAAATTCAAAATGAAACGTTAGCGCGATAGTCCCACAGTTTACCGCGGCCTGCTGTACCGTTTTTTTACCAATTTCAATAATATCAGAATGTGTCGTTTCTTCATCCCTCAAATTCTCCGCATCGAACCTAATCCAGTGATGTTTGGTTTCATCCCTCTGAAGCCTCGGCCACAACGACGGGTGAAGTTTTTTTAAGCGAAGAAGCACATGGAAAGTTTTAAGGGCAATAATCGTTTTCTCGGGATTTATAGCCCCGTACAATTTCAAATCGGTTGCGTAAAATTTTTCATCCAAAGCGCACCTGCAAAATATTCGCACATGGCTATATATATCCATAAAATACTAAACTTTAAATGTTCATTTACATTATGAATTGACTACCTGAACAGTATATTGGTCACCGTGCATTGATATTTATATTTGGAAACGTTACATAATAATATTTTTAGGTTCACGACAGAATGGTTTTGATTCCACTCTACTTGAGGCGTCAAAACTCCGTCTCTGTTTTTTAGCTCAGGTTGTTTTTGCATCACTTGAGCTTGTCCATGCAGACTGAGAATTCTCTTAAAGTTTATTTTCGGCCTGATAACTGACCCTGATTCTAGAAATGAACAGCCTTTACTATCAGGACTGGGCGCAGAGTTTTTTTGTACACTGCCGGCCTGCATTTCCTTCCCACAATTCGAATAGTTCGCGTGATCGTCCACACTTTTTGGAAAGACCTTGGAGGCGAACTAAAAATTGTCATTAACATTTTTGTGTTATTGGCAATTTTAAAAATAACACATCTCGATGAGGAGGCACTGGAGTAACGATCATTATATATCTAAAATTGGTTAAAATACTGTAATAAAACAATATTACCTGTTTCAGAAACGTCAGTTCACTTTCGTTTTCAAATAAACTATCTGTCATAAGAGAAAAATGGCTCCCCAAACCCTTAGGAACTTCTACTTCGGTTGACAAAAATTCCGAATTATTTTGAGTTATTTGAGGATTTTGTAAATCATCTTCATTCAAAATTTCAAAGGTCCCCGCGTCCACATCGTCACACTTTTGCATCACAATAGGAACATCTTTAACGAATTCCTCCTCGCCTTCCATTGCACATGCCAAATCATTGTCCAGGATATATTTGTTAAGTGATTTGCCATTGGAATTCAATAAATTCAATTTGTATTTTATTCCACCCGTTCTTTCAGACTTCGATCCCTCTCGGTGTGAATAAGCATAGAGGGTTTCATTTACACGTGAAAAGTTATTTATCTCCTTCAAAATATCTGAGGAATGATCCTTCCAAGTTGAAATTCCGATCAAACCGCACTCCATGGCCTGAAAAGAACGAAACAATCCGGTATCCGAAAGAAAGAGGTCAGAAAACCCCCAACTGCCGCCGTGTTTACAAAGTAATTTACCTGACAGGGTAGTCTCATCAATAGAGTCTTTGATATAGGCCTTACGTTGTCCTTTTCAACTGAACTTAAAATCCCATAATCCACAAAATAGACCGTGAATATATCTTTACATTCCGATTCAATTCTCCCTCTGCACCATCTACAATTATATACTTCGTCAATAATTACCGATCACAAAAGAGTCTCTTCAAAAATTGGTCACGACACGTAAAAGAAATAAATTACTTATTGTTTAGTTGAGCCAAGCAAAACATTCCAACCGTCAACTTGCATATGTCTTTGTCTTCCTTCTTGGAATAGTTGCTTTTACCCGAGACGTGTCGTTGGCAATCATTCTCCAAAGACTCAAGCCTGTACAAAAACAAAATACATAAAATGTATAATAACCCTTTATATTCCCACTCCCTTTTCAAATCCGGCGTATCTTTTTAAATGGAACGGCAGTTAAACTGGCTAAACTGTAATTCTTGTCTAAGAAATTTTCCCAAATACATACAAAGGTGTAAATTTCTGGCACCGCAGATATATCGTCGTTTTTTCAACGGCCAATACTTCCACAGGTATGAAATCACCTTCCATAAATGCCCACTGTGGCTGATGCACCAAGGTTTCCGTCTTTCCTACTCAAAAAAGGCATTTGACAATTTACAAACACTAACGTCTCACAAATAAGTCTCTGCATACATAGACCATTAATCAAAATTTCTTCGAACCTTCTTCCCTGGGTATTTCTATATCCGCTTCGGTGCAGAGTTTCCTCAGTGTCGTCACGTGGTCTTCGTTTTTAACTCCGTATTGACTGTTTATCAATTTTTCATGCACAACCAAATCGAAAATATTAGTTTTGACACTTGGTAAGTATCGTTTCAGCATGACAGGGTCTAAAAATAATAAATTCCTCAGGGCAAGAACAATTTTTCCAAACCATAATTGCTCTTCTTCGAGTTTACGTCTCATTATTTCCCTAATAAAATTATTTGCTTCCCTATTCCACGTTGAATCGAAATCCATTGGCTGAATTCCAGCTAATTTGACTTCAATTACCAGGGGTGGATACGATGCCAGGTCTTCTGGTAGTTCGTACAACTCCGTAACCTGCGTAACAACTTTTTATGATTCAACGAAACTTTATACGATAATTAAAACTAAAAATTTAGATTGTAATTTTGCACCTTTAGTTGCTTGTAATCTCCATCATCTATTTGCCTGACATTAACAGTTTTTGGTTGATTATGTTTGTCAACTAGAATGTATTCAATAATTTCTGCTCGTGCAAAAATTTCTCGACACTTTGAAAAAAACTTTATTCCACAGATGTCACCAATTTTGGGCTGTCCACAAAGTTTTCTTATCAAAGAGAAGAAAATTTTAGTGAGCAAGTCAACAAGGCAATGAAGTCCGTCACCTAAAGATGAACGACACTTAAGAAAAGGTACCTGTTTTTCTCCGACTGGTAATAATTTTTCACTTTACTGACTACGTCTGTGCTCTGGCTAATTTGGGACTTTTTGCCATCGTTATCAAAATGCTCGAGCAGTTTAATGGAAAAACTACTTGCATTGTGGACTTTAACTACAAGAAAACTGACCCAACCTCCCGTAGGATGCCCTGTGGGTGAGTCCAAGGACTTCACAAGGGTGTGTCTCTGTGGGCAGTTCTTGTAATTTCTGCATTTACCGAGAATTAAGAGATTCTCACAAATAGGTGATGCCTTCGCGGTTTCCGTTATTCTATGAATTTCCTACAAAAAAAATACTGATAGCATTATATAAAAAACCGTAAATTTTGTACATAAAAACTTGATTGTACGAACGTGACATATTTCAACAAACTCGTGAGGAGCATCACCACCTAAACGAGTCAGAAAGTTAAGTATTTGCGGTAACTGATTGCGGCTGTCATCATCCAAAAGTATGACACTTGATCTCTCTAATCTCTTCAGTTCCTGAAACAAGAAACAAAATTTTTCTATTTCTTGAACTTTTACTTCTATACTTTTAAAAGCATTTGCTACCCATCCAACCTGAGATTCAGCATCGTAACTTAAACAATTCGTAAGAATTGTTGAATATCGAAAGAAAAAATTTGTTTTCGATCTCTTGGTGATGCTGCAATTTACAAGAACGTCTGCATCTTTGATATTTAATTCACTCATAATATCATCTGTTGCTACAACGGGTTTATAACTTTTCCATTGCGAATAGATTGCTATAAAGATAAAAATCTGCCGATCAGGCTGTGACAAAATAATTTTATCAAACAGTCCCTCTTTGACTTATTAGCTGCCCAAATAATAACAAGCCAAACCTTTACGTTGATCGGTAGTTGTGTATTCGTCAGCCACAACACAATCAATTCCAGCACGCTTCAAGTATTCACCGACGTCGTTAGCTTCCGTAGAATTTTCACAGGCAATCAAAACTTTCTTTTTAAAAACTAAATCTTTAATTTCGTCTAGAAAAACAAAAGATTTTATTAAATGACTGTTGAATATGGTAGGTACATAATAAGGTAGAGTAAATTCTACTGGCACACAAATCTTACTGAACAGAATTTCACACTTTCTCTCCTTCTGAACGTAACAAATCTTTGGTTTCACTCGGGCACAAATGGCAGCTTCTAAAAAGGAGCCCATGATCAGAGTGAATAATTTCAGGTAACATTTAACAAGGGCCTCAACTTTTGGTGTCCATTTTTCTCCACAACAGATCACTTGACAACGACGACTCTTTGACCTCAGCAGTACCTTCTCTAAAATGATCCGTACCTAAGATGAAACACATATATTTAAAATTTCATAAAAAATTTAAAGTGTTGACAAGGGAAAAGCATTGAAGTTCAATACTTATAGTGTACAGTGTAGTAAGAGAATGAGGTAGAAAATAAAGAAGAAATTTAATGAAAGAGTAACTTGACAGAAATGGAGCAGAAGGGAGAAAGGTCAAACTCACATTTTGATTAAATGGGCTTTCACATATTACATCAATTTCATCTAAAATCAAGTAGCAGAGTCGTTCCAAATTTGTTACAATCGACGTTTCCAGAAGGCGCAGCAAACAATGTGGGGTCGATATGAGTATGTGGCATCCATTTGTCAGATGGACCTAAATGCCAAAAAAGAATTACTCAAATTCCAAGTAAAGCAATCAAAAACATAAAGGCATACCCAAACTTACCCAGACATTTTCTTCTCGTCCTCCACCATGTGCCAAAACAATTTTCAGTGTCTCTCCTGCTTTATCGACAAAAGTTGCTGATAAGGTGCTAAACATATAGTAAATAGACTCGGCAACGCAAGATCCAGAACAGACGATGACTGCCAGAGGCCCGTTCCCATCGGGTAACTGCAACAAATCAGTCAATTATGGTACATTTGTATATCGTTTTTGTTTTATAACAATAAACTTACATCAGTCTGCACCATCTTCTTAACAAAGTCCAGCACTGATATTACGTAGGACAATGTTTTTCCGGTTTTCGGACTTCCAATGACGATCACGTCATTTGTGCTGAGAATTGCAGGTATCGTCCACTTTTGTATAGGGCTCAAGTCGTCGAACCGACCCCAATTGGCCAGACTCTGCCGCGAAAAGTTACATTTTGAGCAAGATGTCAATATTAAGAAGATATGCAATGTTCTGCCTGTTGCAAAATTCTGGTGGTGTTGAGTAAATAGGTTTTAAGTAAGAGAAAATTTTTAAAAGAATATTGCTACGTAACAATACGTAACTCACAGGAAAGGGTGACACAGGAAGTCTTTAGGGATAGAGGTCGGCGGCAAGAAAGTATGTGCGAAAAATATATCTATCTTTTTACAGGAACTCACTTGTTTTGTATCGACTTCTATTTCCAAGTCCCTGAACTTTTTAACAGGCTCTATGTTTGTATCAGCGCAGAAAACAAAGGGATCAGCATATTCACCCATTTTATTAGGCATACATTCTGGTAGACTTTTTTGTAAGTGAATTTCACAAGAATCATTATCATCTGGGTCAATATTTTCCTCTGAAGTATTGAAAACATTGCCATAAATTTGACTTGATCTAAAACCAGTGTTCATTGCTATTAATTCACTTATTAAGTAACATTACAGGACTTTTTCTAATATGACAAAGTGAGATCTAATCTCTCACCTAGGTCAAATACTGCAGCAAATCAAGTATTTGAGACCCAATACTAGTGGATGAGTCTCATGTAAACACTCTGTTCCATCAAAAACAATATTTTTTGTATCTAAGATACAACTTACCTAAACATTGGATTATTTACATAAAACATTGTATCTAATTCAGAATCTACTTCTCTTGATTTCAAGTCATCTACTGTTGTAACTGCACAATCATTATCATGAAATTGACTTTTTTTTGTAACACCATTAACCCCTATAGATTTTGATTCTGACTTGAAACTCAGTGGTTTATTAAGTGTATCTAAAATAGTAATGCTTGTTTAAAATGACTTGAAATCCTTCCTTCAGCCAGTGAGTGTAATTTTAATCATTTTTTAGAAATTTCACATTGAAATTGTGATAAATTGGCAAGTTTAACTTCTGAAATTAGATTCCAATTATTTGTCTTAAAAAATTCTTTCTTACAATTGTATGATTTCTCACCTGTTACTGCAGGACTTTGAACAAGAGATGTATCCACTTTCTGTTGGAAAGAATAATTGCAACTTTGAAAAAGACTGGTAATCTGTATTGCAGGTACAAATGTATTTTTATATAATTTAGTTTTCCCCTTCCTCATTGGTAGATATTACTTTTGTTAAGTGAGAATCTTTAATCAAATTTTTTACTTACATTTGATTTTCCACTGTTATTTAGTTTAATTGATTCATCTGTTTCTTTTATATGTGTACTTGTCTTCTTTTCATTTGTTTCCATACTGATCTGGCTAGATGAACCAGCCTTTACAGCACTTGCTTGCTGTTCAAATGATTCATTAATATTAAACACTGCAAAGAAAGATGATTCCTTTTTCTGGTGCAAAAGGAGACACAAAACTGTATTCAAAAGTGGCTAGTTTTACCTTTTTTGAGATAATAATCATGAGAATAAACACATAGTTGTTGACTGATAAGTAATTTCCTAAGGGAGATAACTACACCATTATCTTCCATTATATGTACATCACCATAGATTGCATCACCATAAATAAGAATGTAATTAATTTCTATCTTCCTTTCAGTTTTAAAGAGCTCCTTCACAAACATTTCAGCCTTTGTTGACCAGTTATCACAAACCCTAATGAATTTATTTTTTCCATATATGGAGAACAATATAAAACTAAATTTTTGTTAATTGAAATAAACTTAAAATAAACCATACCTTTGCCTTTTAACTCCATCAATATTGCACAATTCAACAGGCAACAAACCCAAAAGCTTAAAAGTAAAAGTTAAAGGCTCTATAGCATTGAAATTCTTATTCATACTGATGTAAATGTTACATTTTTCCACTGTAATTAATTTTCCATAATCAATTAAGTATACTTCAAATAAGTCAGAATCCACCTTTTTTTTTAATTTGCCTCTTTTTAAAGTATTGTCATTGGGTCTTACTCTAACAGCCACAAACTAAAAAATTTTAACATTTATTTCAGTTTTGTCCCATTGGACATTCACATGAAATTTAATTGTGAATCAAAATTTCCTTTAAAAAAATAATTAACTAATCACCATATCAGGAAATAATGTGACGTTGAGGTTTGTCCAACATTTGGATTCTTTTGAAAGTAATTCTTCTACATGTTTAATCTGAGAACAATGTTCATCATCTAGATCCGTCATTAAATATTGTCCTGGATTGATGATTGACGTGAGGGTACATTTGGCTAAATCCATTGTGCGTATTTTTAGAAAATGTCACACTAAAAAACAGAATATAAATAATTCGATTAACTAAATTATCGACAGATACGGTTAAGCGCCGTAGGTACTGCTAATTAGGAAAAATTAAGTTTCCCAATTGTCATAAAACGATAAACGGAGTGACACAAAACTATTTTAGATATTTCAATTTTCCGTTAAAAATGTCACGTGGTATGGGCATCGTGAAAGCTTGTGAATAATTTTCTTTTACATTTTTGCTGCAAAGCCCTTAAAAATTGAAAATAAAAATCCTAAATTAACTTCAATAAAGAGCAAAGAAAAGGGAAAAGGTAAAAGGTAAAAAACTATACTCATTACGTTGCAAAAACCAGGAATGAAGCATAATCAGTATAACTCAAATATAATGTACGACAGAGAGGTGTATCTGATAGGATTGTCGCAAAATTATATTTTAATTTCACTTAACCATTTAGTATTTATTTAAGTGTTTTTCTAAAAAAAATATACGGTTGTAATGATTCATCTAATGAACGGCAATAAAAATTTGTAGTCAATCTTAAAAAAATTTGGAATAATTGATGTCGACAAAAGTTCTCATTGACGGTTGCTGCCACGACAAGAAGTATGGAAACAGGTTTCAAAGAAAAATGTAAATATGTCTCGTCTTGAACTTAATTTAATTTATGTGTCGATTGATATTCTATAACATTTTAAAATAAAAAGTATTTGCGAAATTATGGGAGAACTGAAACATGATTTCAGATTAAAGAAAATATTTAGAATTAGAGGCAGCCAGATTTTCAATCACAAATCCTAGAATTTGAATCCAAAAAAATGTATTTTTTATGTGAAGGCCCGTTACATAGGCCTTAAAATTAAACTCTGCATGAAATCTTTTGGACATGGAAGACAAATGCCAAAACTTTAGTACCTGCATTCTGCCATGGGACCGGTTCAAAGCTTGGATTCATTGCATCTGTGTGATTACTTTTGATCTGGAGCTGGGACAAGCAATGGAAGTAAGTTTTAAAAATATTTTTCAAAAATATTATTTCTGTTTTGATCATTTTATTGTGATTGTTTTCCAACTGAAAATGAAATATTTTCTTATTAAGCTCATTAAAAGTACCACTTAATTGGTTAAAAATATTTTTGTTCACTGACAACAGTACAATCTGTAACCACCATTTATGAAGTTATATTTAACAAGCCTTAATTGAAAAATCTGGGTTTTAATATGTGTTTTGTATTTCAGATGATGTACCCCAGCCAGGCCCAAATGACAGATCAGGAAAAAACAAATATTTGCTATTTGGCATTTCCTGATTCGAACTCTGGTTGCATGGGTGACACAAAATTTCACTTTAGATTTAGAGCAAGTGTTGTGCCAGAGCAAAAAAACAGTCTTTCAACTGCTCATCAAAATTATAATGAAAGTTGTCTCCCAACCCTTCAAACAAATTCTGGATATTTTTATGGCTTTGTATATTTTAGACAAGTAAAGGACAAAAATTTGCCTCGTGGATATTTCCAAAAGGTGGGTACAAACTTTTTGCTTATGGTTTGGTTTACAATCATTTTGAAATGTATTTTCTTTATGTGATCTCATTCCTATACTATTACAGTGACAGAATACAAAATTATTTTTTATAATTTTATATTTTTTTTAGAGTGTTGTTATAATAAGCAGACTTCCATTTGTAAGTTTATTCAGTGATGTAATTGGAGTTATAGCTCCTGAGTTTTTTGACCACGGAGAAGCCAGCTTAGAGGCTGCATGTCATGATATTGATCAGTGGCCTCATCCTGTACCTGGTAAAGTGCTAACACTTCCATTAATAGGTACAGCTATTCAGGTACTAAACTTTGTTTACATTGTTCTGTTTTACACATGATATGTGTTTTTTCTGTAATCTGTGTGAATTTGTTTACGGTGGATTGCATCAACCTAAAATCTCTCCTGCTCTTTACTGCCCATCACACCACAGTTACACATTTACTTGACTACAATAATAATTCCTTTCCAAAAATCTGCAGGTTCACATTCCCAGTCAACAAGGAAAAAGTTCTGGGACCACAACCCCAGTAGCAAATATGAGCAGTACACATTTGCCTTCACTCTCTAATATGATATTAACTTCAGTGTATGATGTTGATTTATTTAAATGTTTCTCTGGGCTTCTACCTCACATACATTTGTTATGGGAGCTAGTCCTTGTTGCAGAACCCCTCGTTGTGCTTGCATCCCAACCACAAACTTGTTCTGACATGGTTCAGGCATTAGTCAGGTATGTTTTGTGTTTTTCAAGACTCTGCCCAGGACATTTAATATATAATAGCTTTTAAAATACAATTATTTATATTTTGCAGCATCATTGCACCTCTAAATTTTTGCTCTGACTACAGACCTTACTTTACAATCCATGACAGTGAATTTAAGGAGTACACAACAAAAACACATCTCCCACCACCTGTCATATTAGGTGTGACAAACCCATTCTTTGCAAAAACATTGCAACACTGGCCTCACATAATTAAGACATGTGAAAGTTATCAGAGTAATATTAAGCAAAACAAATTAAAGAAAGGCACAAATTTAAAATTGTTGGACACAAAACCTGGAGTATACACACATTATAGACCTTACCTTAAGAAGGATAAAGCTATGCTGTCAAAACTTTTAAAAGGAATTCAAACCAAACGTCCAGGAGAAGTTCAGACAGCATTGCTCAAAAGGCATCTTTTGGAGCTAACTCAGAGTTTTATGATACCTTTAGAAAGATACATGGCCACCTGTATGCCCCTTCAGAAGAATATCTCACCATATAAGGTAGTGTTCCAATATTATTAATTATAATAAGTACAGATATATGTCTATTTGTAAAGTGTAGATAGGTCAGAAATTATAGATCAGATATAGACGAGTTACTTATCATTTTCATTCCACTGTAGTGGGACCTTCAGCCAACTAATAAAATGTTAATTACAGGCCGCTCCCGTACCACGACCTTTTAACCCGGATGATTTCCTTTCAACCCTGGGAACTCTTGGACCACAACTGACTTGTGGAGTTAAAGGAGATTGGCCTGGCTTGTACAGAAGATTTTTTCGTTCCCCAAATTTTTCAGGATGGTACAATGCAAGGTATCAACATTTGAGCAAGAAACTTCACGCGCTGCAGTTGGAAGCCTTATCAGATGCTGTATGTAACTTAGATAATCTAAGCAATGAAATCAGAATCAGAAATCCAAGGATGTTAAATTTTAAAAAATGATTAAAATTTTATTTAGGATCTTACGGAATGGATGCGAGACAAAAAAGAAGTTGAGGTTGTAGACATGATTTTAAAGATAAGAGGCAAATTGCAAAACACAGATCTTCCCCTCAGTACGGCTACCAGGGAACAGTTAAGGTACTCAATCTGAAATTTTCAATGTGCATTTACATAATTCTCGTTATTAATTCTAATTTTTGTCTATTCTACAAGGGCTCGCCTAAACGAGATGATCTCAACTCTGCCAGAGGATTTGAGAGCCGTAATAAAAACAAGCTGATATACGGTTATACCAGAGGAAATTTTGGTGCCCTCTTTAGTCTTATGTCAATCAAAAATTGCCTCCAAGGAAGAAGAGCCTGGCAGTTCAAGAAACAAAAAAGCTCTCTCAAAACTGAAATGCTGGTGAACCGTAGAAGCACCATGTTATGTTTTCTTGGTATTTTAAAGGCACATTTCGAAGACTCTCGAACGGGTTGAATGAAAATGGTGCGTGATAAATTTGAATGAACAACGATCATGCAGGTCGATTAGAACAATGTAAATAACGCGAAAAGTAACCGTCATTGTTTACGTTTGGGCTCCATTACCACTCGACTCACTCGGTAATTAACGTGTTCGAAATAACTGAAGAGGCAACGATTTGTGAAATATTGCCAATTTCTAGGGCAGTGAATATTTAGTTCGTGGCAGTTTTCAGTAATGAATTGCTCTCAGGAACTGTTTTTAAGAAAAGAAATAATCATTGCAAATAGTAGTATTGTACCTGTGTATTGCAGGTACTGCTAAGTCAGAAGTGTACATGTATGGAATTTCATTCTTCCATTAAATAAGTTAGTTCAGCCGGGTTGTGTTAAACTCATTTATCCAGATGAATTGGCGACCTAATTTATCTGTAAGATTTTCGTGGTTCATTACCCCCAAGAGTTTAATTGGTTTGGATATTATTGTACAGCCGGAATCATTCCCTTTGGGTAATGTTGTACCTGTGACTCGCGCTATACTCGATTGGAAACTTCTCAGGAATGTTAGGGATATGGCAATGCAGATTAGCGTTCAAATACGTAAAATACGGCACTGTTATCGAATACTTTTTTGTTGCTTGCATTTTTTTCGTTCACAACTGCATTTGTAGCCTTTCGTTATAAATAAGGTCTGTATTAATACTCCATTCTTTCTGAAACTCTCATTCAGGAGAGTGACAGGGTGCATTTGAAAAAAATTGTGATTGACTGAATGCGGTTGTACATTTAAACGTAAAACTCCAGCAATGGTAGCTGCGAAATAAATGTTTCGTAATGGCTTGAGCCTTGTTTCAGAACCGAGAAACAATGTCGAATAGTATCAGATGTGCTTTATTTATGTAACGAACGTAAAGAAAAACCTTTTCAATTGTACAGTAAAAAATAAATATTTTTGACAAGATAGTATATGACGTATCGGTAGTACGTCAAATTTTTATAATAGTTTTCAAATAAAAATTTTTAATACTCATTAGTAATTCCCTTAATTTATTCATTACACTGCAAAAGTCAAGTTCATCCCCATGTCAAAAACATATAAAATTTTGTACAACTTATTAAATGTAGGAGGTGTAAGTCAAGTACGACCCACGATCAAAAACTAAGAAAAACAAGTATTCCGTCAAAGAAATAAAGTTACAAAAGTATTTTATATTGCTGTTAAAGGCCAATTATTATTTACATGAATGAATATTTATTGTCATGCTACTCATTCCCATTGCCCTGTGCAGTATCTTCATAAAATTTGAAACCTTGAAAATTGCTAGTGGATGTTTTCTTATTAAGACTGAAAAAAAGAGGTTCAAATTACAATTTCCCATGCAAAAATATAAATGTGTCAATTACTGAATTCTGGTCTCCAGTAATTATTTTGTGGAAACCCAGGAAAAAAAGGGTTCATTTAGGAGATGCATAATTAAATTACTTCAATCTATCAAAGGTAGGAAAATTACTTTTTCTCAATCGCGGTCTCACTCTGCAACCTCGTAGGTCTTACGATATTGGTGTCATCATCAATTTTAAGTATATGTTTCTTAAAATAGTTAAAAAGAATAAGGAATGGATGCATGAAAGTTTGAAACACTAATGAAACAATGTTTTGTTGTGCAATGGCAGTTTTCAATCTTGTTTGAACTGTTTTGTCTTGAACCTAGAAACAACAGAAAATATAATGTATATTCTACACTGACTGCAATGATCCTATGTACACAATTTCATTAATAAGGAAATTGTTTGTAATGTTCTTACCGGAATAACAATTAATGTTGATGTAGGTGTGAGAGACAAATCAATCAGTGTCTTATTGTCATCCTCTGGTGTAAATCCTGTTCTTGAATAGGCTCGCATTAGCTTAAAATTAGTTGTAAGGTTCACTTTTTCTGTAAGGTAGGCTCTGACATCAGCAAGGGTTGATAAGACAGGAAATTCCCACGAAGGCATGTCATTGTTTGGCAGACGAAACTGTATACGAGCTAATAAAAGAAATACACTCGTTATGATTGCTACAATACAGGTGATTTGACACAAATGGGTAAAGCTTGCCTGAGTGAACCCTAACAAGTCTCTGTGAATGGGGATCAGGTTCAGGTGATTTATTGTCAATCAGGAGAAATCTGGGAAAACCACGGATTTCAATAAGTCTTTTTTTGATTTCATCTTCACTTATGTCAAGCAACTTACAACCTAGAAATTTTAATCTGTACCAATAAAGTTCACTAAATTATTTTTTTAAAAAAAATTTTAACATACCTATATTTTTAGCATAAGATGACTTTGAAGCTGATCCCTTATCACCTGAAAAGGATAATTGACTTCATCATACAGTCTTCTTTTGGCACTGCTTTATAATTTGTCATACAACATTGACAGTTTTAAGAGTGTAAATAAAATAAAGGTAAATCTTTAACTTACACTGTCTGTTCCTAACTGCTTCGTTATCCCTGTTTTCCGGTTCTTTCTGTAGACCTATACTACTCTTGTTTTTTATAGCACAGTTCTTTCTCCCAAATATGTCATTGAATGCCACCCTAATGTCAGATATTTTTTTTGAAGAGACTACTGCTTTGGGTATACCCCCATTTTTTATAAAAAATAAAGATGGAATAGGAACACTGAAATCTGTATTAGGATTAGGTTAAGAATAAATATATGAAGAATGAAAAATGCAGTCATGTGATGAAAATATTTTCATAGTTCCAATTATTAAAAAATGAAGAAAGGTGATAAAAAATTTAATAACCAGAAAAAGGATACATATCTCCTTGAATTGTTGAAATGCAACTGAGGCATGGTCAATTTTAATTGGAACACAATCCTCATCACCCAGCCCTGAATTCTCATTTAGAAAATTTTCATATTCTTTAGAAAGTTCATCTTTTCCTGCAAGAAATTAAATGCAAAGCTTCAGACAATATAGAATTGTATAATTTTTTTAATTGACCCATTTTGTAATAATCCATTTGTAAAAAGAATTCCTGTTAATCAAAGATTTTTCAGGGTACATTTCCATTGAAAGTCCACATATTCCTGCATGTTTTCCTATTTATTTTTCTCAAAATATTTAATACAGAGAGTTTTTAAGGAAAATACAGGGCAAAGTGACATGTGTGATGCATCAAAACCAATATTTGATTTATTCCATCAACTGTCATCGCACAGATAGCATTGTCAGCATTATCTGAAACTGTCTGCTGATTGTGTATCAAGTTCAACAAAAACTAATTAAGCCTAACAGAAAGTCAAAGTAAAATATGGTGATTCTTTTTAATTGTTACATGGTTACCTCGTATGAAAACGATGAGAGTAAGTCCTGAAGACTTAACTTTATCAACGGCATTTCTGATGGGTCCGTCAAACCAAAGCATGTCACCAATGGTAACTTCAATATCGCCACCAGCGGAATAGTAATCAACACCAATTAAATTGGGATTCCAGTAATTTTGGATAGTTTAAAGAAATTTTAAAACCATGTAGTATGATCGATTGCCCTTGCACTAACTGTCTTCCTGTTGGCGGATAAGAAGGTAGCAACCGGCATTACTTCACAATGCATGTTGTTCCCCTCTTGCGCTTAACGGGGAAATTCAGTTATCGTCTGCTTTTATGTATAAAATGATAACAAAGAAAATTCATTTTTTAATTTTCTTCCAATGAAAACTGTTTCGGTAAACGTAGCTTCGGTAATTTCGATGTGTTGAGACAGAAAATTTAATTCAGAATGATAAACAGCAATCGGAATAAATTTGAGGTATTTTCATTTAGCTCATCTTTTGATTTTTAATAATTTTTTGTTTGTTTTGTCAGTTTTTTGTTTTCCCTTCTGACGTTTTATTTTTGTTATTGTCAATCGTTTCTTTGTTTATTTTGTACGTGTTCACCTCATCACCGGAGACACGCAGGTTGGCACTCGGGTTTTCCGTTGAACCTGTCGGAAATGTAAAAACAAACATAATGCGTTTTAATTTTCACACTGCTACGTAAAATATGTAGAATTTCTTGAAGTTACTTACCAATGCTACATGGTTGACTTGTACGACACTTAAGCTTATTTTCTTCATTTCTACTTCTACAGTTCTTGTTGTTGATTTTCCGTTTTGCGCTTCTGGTCATGCCTTAAATTTTACACATATTTAAATAATGATGACCACAACAAGTGGGATAGAGTTGCATTAATCCAGTAGCCAACAATAACAAACACTGAAAAACTGCAATAACAAATCACTTACAGAGCTTCTTAACCATTTTTCATGTATTACTTGGCTCTAGAAGTAGTTAAAAAAACATTTATTTAAGACAGCTAATTATTTAATTTCCTATGAAACTCAAAACTTATTACTTAATGCTCTCACCCTTTTTCCTACTGTTTGATAATTTATTATTAATTTTCATTGAATAATTTCTTAATAATTCAATTATGTAATTCACTCCAATTCTAATGTCAAATTTTCTTATTTCAGTTCACTAGGGTGTTCATGGATGATGATGCTCCAATAAATAAGAAACTACCAAAGGAATTATTACTTAGAATATTTTCTTACCTAGATGTTGTCTCCCTCTGCAGATGTGCTCAGGTCTCAAAAGCTTGGAATGTTTTAGCTCTGGATGGAAGTAACTGGCAAAGAATAGACTTATTTGATTTTCAAAGAGATGTTGAAGTAAGTAATCAGGTTTTTTTCTTCTTTGATTAGAATTAATTGAAACAATTTGAGCACCTCATCCATGGTGCACTGACTGGCTGGTATTCCTGTGGTAGTCAATCAGAAGTCATAACTTTTATGCTTACTCTTGTTCTTAGGGTCCAGTTATAGAAAACATTTCTAGGAGATGTTGTGGATTCTTAAGGCAATTAAGCTTGAGAGGATGTCAGTCAATTGGTGATTCTAGTATAAAAACATTTGCTCAGTTGTGTAACAATGTGGAAGATTTAAATTTAAATGGATGTAAAAATATTACTGACAGGTAAAATTTTCTTATAATTTGGGTTTTTAAAATTGATTTCCTGCTCATAGAGTAACATATCCATGTTTGTTCACTGACAGTTCTTGTCAGTCACTTAGTAAATACTGCTTCAAGCTACAAAAGTTAGATTTGGGATCTTGCCCTGCTGTCACAGACAACTCACTTAAATATTTGTCAGATGGTTGCTTCCAATTAACTCACATCAACATTAGTTGGTGCAACAAAATAACTGAAAATGGTAAATCAGTTTGTTTTCACTGCTGATGTCAATAAAGTGTCCACATGAAGTGTATCATTTCTTTATTATTTCATTTACAGGAGTTGAAGCTCTGTCTAGAGGTTGTCCCAAACTAAAATCTTTTATATCAAAAGGCTGTATATTGGTGAACAACAAAGCAGTCAGCTGTTTAGCTAAATATTGTCCAAATTTGGAGGTTGTCAACCTCTTTGGTTGTTCTGTAAGTAAATTAATTTTGCAAAAGAATTTTATGAAATGCCTGTCACTGTCTAATCTAAGTACTCTGTCATTTTCAGAACATCCAAGACGAAGCTGTTCAACATTTAGCTGAGAACTGTCCAAAACTACATTATTTGTGTTTGTCAAATTGCAGCCATTTAACTGACAACAGTTTACTAATGTTGGCGCATTTATGTCCTAACCTGTCTACCTTGGAAGTTGCTGGGTGCTCTCAATTTACGGACACAGGTTTTCAAGCGCTTGCAAGGAGTTGTAGGCTTCTAGAGAAAATGGACTTGGAAGAATGTGCTCTTATCACTGATACAACATTGATACACCTAGCCATGGGGTGTCCCCGGCTGGAAAAACTTGTTAGTGTAGCACTCCAACGGATTAATTTAATTGAAATCTCATACAGAAGTAAAACCCAAAGTCTTTGACGATAATCTTTTTCTTTCAGAGTTTATCTCATTGTGAGCTAATAACCGACGAAGGTATAAGGCATCTCGGAATGTCGCCGTGTGCAGCCGAAAACCTAACGGTTTTGGAGCTGGATAATTGTCCCTTGATAACGGACGCCAGTTTAGAGCATCTCATTTCGTGTCACAATTTACAAAGAATCGAATTATACGACTGTCAACTAATAACGAGGGCCGGAATCCGACGGTTAAGGGTAACCACCCGTTTAACTCGTTTAATGGATCGTGTTCAATCCAAAATGTCGACATTTTCTTGTTTCTCTTTGACAGAGTCATTTACCTGGAATTATGGTTCACGCTTATTTCGCTCCTGTAACGCCTCCACCTGCCAACACCGCCGCCCGGCATGGCTATTGTAGGTGTTGCGTCATCCTTTGAGATTTGCGATACCAGTATCCGCCCCCGATCGGGTTCGAACAGAGAATGCTACTCAATTATGTGGGGTACCTGCCTCTGCACGCGGACTTCCGACTCAATGTCCTCAGAGGAATCGGACATGTACGACTCAATCACACCATGCCTTATGCACAGGGTGCAGCAGCGCGCCAGCTATACCAGAACGGAGGTCAGGTGCCCTGGAACAACTACCCAAGACTTTTACCGCCGCACTTTCGCACGGACGGTGTCAACCGTGAAAACAGACTGCTCATTTTTCACCCAGGTCCCGGTCAGCCCCTGTACCGACCTTCTTTTTTTAGGTACTTTCTGCCCAACTACGGGTACTGGTATTTTTGCTAGGGCATTTCAGGGTCGTAACAAACTTTCAAGCGCCGAAATGTTGCCTGCTATATGTTTTTTTTGCTACAAGTAAATTACACCTGTACCCGTTCGGCTTAAGTTAGTTTTTCCTTAACCCCATAATCTTTTTGACCACCAATGATCAGAGTTCAGGGTATGGGAGTTGGCATTAGTAGTTTTAATTCAACTTAATAATCTCACAAATTGAACACGCAGTGCTCAATTTAGAAGACTGGACAATGATTTTAATCTGAAACTTGACGGCTTTAGCGGTTTATGTGCGTTTCAAGGGAGGAACACTCGGGTAATGGCAAACCCTTAAGGTGTGTCGCTGTCGTGGAACCTGTGGTATCTTCATGTATTAATGTGGTTGCGTTGATATTTTATATAAATTGTTTGTTTCACCTTGATAAAAAAAATTTACATCACGTTTAATTCTTTAGATGTAAATGTGAAAATATCGCGAGGCTCGAGTCACGTTGCAGGTGTCGTCACGTGCTAGGTGAACGCGTTCCAGCTAACTCCTTCGTTTTTTGTGGAGTGTGCTACTACACCTGGTACGTAATGCCACTGTTACGAGTGAAAGTTGATTTTTCGCAACGGTTAATTTTAATTTGCATTTAAGCGGTCTTAAGTGCATTTCAATTTTACATAACTTTTTATAACTTAGTTTATTTTTCGTTTAGTTACACTCCTTTTCATTACTCGACGTATTTTCTGGGAGTATTAGCGTGTCGTTTTTATCCAATTTTGCAGAGATTTGAATTATTTTCTCAATTCGAGAATCGTGATTACATCCAGAGGGTTACTTGTGCTTATCTGAATATATTTCGTAGTAGCGAGAATTTTTTTTACAATTTAAGGAGACGTGTTGGGGGCCTATCTGATATGAGAAAGAGTAGTCTCCCTTATTAGAGAGTGTTCTTCTCATCGATTACGATCTTCTAGGTATTTCTCTCTAGTGTGTCAAGTTGGTTAAATAACAATGTTGTTTTACGTATTTACGATTTAAGAATGTTTCACTGTTTAGTTACGTTGGTTCTAGCTTACTAGTATTCGTACTCGCCAGATTTTGAAAGTTTATTTCTTGTTATTCGCACACTCGTCGTCAGTTTTACTATTTCCGTCGTGGAAGTTACATTTTATTAACGCGTTTTTGTTTTTCTAAGTGGTCCAATTCGTAAAAATAATTTAGGTTAGGATTTGCAACAGTTAAAGTGACGTATTTTAACCTGAAACAGAGAAAAATTATGATGGGAAAGAGTCTCTGATATTTACATCGACATTACCGTGACAAGTTCGCTCTTTTCCTTCCGCATATATTGCAACGTATGTTTGTACAGGTTTTTTTATATTAATTTATTACACTGACAAGTTATTTTAGTTTTATGTAATCCAAGGCAATTTATATTTTTAAACTATTGCCATTATTTTCCAAATATTGATTTTAATCTAGAGTCGACGATACTCAGGCAACTGCGATAAAAATAGCATTTTAAAAGGCAGACAAAGAAAATGTTTTTTGCGCAATCGAAACTTAGACCATTCGAAGCCCTTGCATATCAATTTTATTTCGCAAAGGTTATTGGGTTCCTGACAAGTGTCAGTAAGTAGTTTTACTGAATGGAACCGATTGATATATCCAACAAATGTTCGTCCTAGTTTGATTTATTTTTTATATTATTCATTAACTGAAATAAAATACGAATAACGAAAAAAATTGAAAAACTGAAATACGAATTTCGTATTTAAAATATATTTTTGTCTGGGACAAATTTCGCACATTAATCGCTGTCGGTGTCTTTACCACAAATCCTAGTAAAAGTGATGACCGTTTGTAGTTGTGTAAATGATGTTATGCGACGGCTTCAATTTCTATCGAAATTATATTGTGATGACTTAATACGTTTTTTGTATTTATTTAGTTAAATTTGGAAAAAAAGCATTATGAATCGAAGCATTTATCATCTGTAATGCAATAAAAATTAATAAATCGTTGAAATAAATTTATTGTTTTTATTTATTCTTGGACAAACTTCGTAACACTCTGGGCCGTCCTCTGAAATAAATAAACAGTTTAAAATCAAATAACAAATCACAAATTTCTTGTATCTAAAATGATCTTATTATAAATGTTCCATTCACATCAGTTTTTAGATTAATAAAAATTTGGTAAAAATTACAAAATATAAAATAAAAAGGTATACAATAAAATACAAATAAATATTATTTCTTATATAAAAAGTTTCTTTTGTCAAGCTCACTCGATTTCGTATCACCTATTACGCACTTTATCATAGGCGTAGTAGTAGTAAAGCTAATTTTCTGCGGTATGATTAATGAAAAAAAATAAATAAATATGTGAAGTAAGCCTAAAAAATGAATCTGTTTGTGACTATTTTAAATATTGCGACCCCGAAAACGAACTTTGTGTAAAAAAATAGATATGCGTGATGCATTCTCATCGAGGTCACCATTGTAAAATTATAGTTATACAATCGTGTGAGAGCGATTCAAATTTTCTACGGCTAGGAATGGTTTTGCAGGAGGGAACATTGACTATCAACTCCACAGTGGCCAGCAAGTTTGTCCTGGGTGCCCGCATTTCGGGTGAAACCTCTCGATTTGAATAGTATGATTGCTTATGCCATAATTCGTCGATAACATTTTCTGCGCTTGAAATAGAAGTAAATCCCTGTCGACTGTGTCATCTGCAACGAACCGCAGTTACAAGTTTTATTATGTTTGGTACTGGAAGGCAACCCTATAAAAAGAACTTTAAGTCCGTGTTCTTACCCACAGCCAAATGCACATTTAAAACATTTTTGTCAACGGTCAAAGACCAAACGGACAAACCGTGAACCTGAAGTACTCCATTCAATCCCTGGAGACTGACCAAAATGTTGTTATACTCTATACTCTTAGGAACTCCTTCCATTAGAATATTTAGACAATCTCTTAGTAATCGTAATGTGGAAAATATCACAATAATGGAGAATACAAATGTACATACTGGATCCATGAATTTTGCTTGAGGCTGTAAAAAAATTATTTTGCCATTTAATTTGGTTTTACATGTATTTCAGTTCTGTAGTAACTAAATATTGTTAATAACTCTTAATTTGATTTAGGCATTACACTTAAACAAATAACAAATTATTAATCAAATGAAACAATTTTTCAGTTTTGAAAGTTTTATTCCCTTCCTCGTAGTTCACATTCCAGCTATAAAAATAATTTTTTCAAATTTTAAATTTAATTGTAAAAACTTTCAAGACACATTCAGTAATCTTAAATTTCATAACCCCCAACTAAAAATTTGTTTCCAGTCTCTAGCTAAATAACAATTCAAGGTCTACTTGACTTTTCTCTAAGTCTCTAATCTGTATTTTCATATATTTGTTTGCTGTTTAACCACATCCAAAAACACCTATAACCATTTGACAGAAGTCCAACAACCCCTAATTGTTCTGTAATCCTTCTCCAATAAGCAGTACACATGAAAACTTGTCAAAACATTACAAAAATTATTTACATAATTATATTAGTAGAACTTTAACTGTGGAGACTTTTTTTGACTAAATACTCACATAGAACTTAATTATAAGTGAAGATACAAATACACCAATACTTTGGACTAAATCTCCAATTACATGAACAATTGCGGCTTGGACATTGATATTTTGACTACCTTTTGACTTCTCTCTTAAAACAGAATGAGAATGAATGTGATGACTACAGCAATTACCATGTAAAACTGAGATCATCCTAAAAAAAAAATGCAAATTACTATGTTTGTTAAAATCACTGTTAGTTATGTAGTCTAAAAAAGTTAAGATACTTACACAATATTAATTACAACTCCTAATGAACTTATTATAATCATTGTGTTAACTTCAATATCATAATTGCCATCTATTAATCTGTTTGTTGCTATATAAAGAAACACAGCTGTCATGAACCATATAAGTAGAATACTGGTAACAGTTGTGAGTACCTCTAAAAAATAAAATTGATTATGAAACTGAAGACAACTGTGGGTGTCAGAGCACAGTTACAGTCTTAACGCAGTTAATTTATTTACCAATTCTAAAAAATCCCAGATTGAACTTTGTAGTTCCCTTTCGTTTAGAAGTTGTAATGGCAATTAGAGATATAACAAATCCAAGTACATCTATCAAAAGGTGTGCTCCATCACTAACTATTGCCACACTACCAGCAAGGTATCCTCCAATCATTTCAGCAATCATAAACATCAAACACAGACACAGGGTCAAAACTAATTTGGAAGTTGAATGTGCATGGCCATGAGCTGGAGCAAACTGATGGCAATGATGATAATCCCCGTTCAAGCTGGTCTGAACCTAATAAAGGTAATATGGTCTAATTAATCCAGTCACCAGTATGGGAGGCATGAAGATCATTACTTAAACCTACAGGATGATCACTGTCTACATATCTGAGGGACACATTGCTTGCTTCATTTTTAAGGAGAGGGCAGCACGGAGAGCAATCAGATGTTGAATTATTTAGCCAAACATCTTCTGCAACTTCCTCAATCTGCAATCCCTCATTATTAAGAGGATTACTTAACAATCTCACTGTGTCATCGCTTCCAACAGTATCATAAAACCTGGTAGACATTCTCTACAGACATCTCTTTATCACCTGAATAAATAAAGGAGAAGTCAGTTTGGGTTGATACATTTATTTGGACAATTAGGTGGAACGCATGTAACAGCAGCTATGTAATAAAGGAACTCACCCAAAGAGAAGTCATATGATCATACGTTATCTTGTGATAGTGAATAACAGAACTGAGTGAATACCAACTTATATATGTTCCGCGGAGAAGCTATTAACATTTCAACCATTAGGCGGCCCGTCGGTGCAATTCAACTAAAACAAGCGACCCGACACCGTTCGCATGGAAGTACTCAACAATTACACAAAATGAACAGCAAATGACAGATCGCCCAGATCATAATTTACCTGATTCAAAAAAATTCAATGACCTCCCAACTTCCATTCCATGAAAAACACGAAGGTGCCAACCTTGGAATTGGGTTTTGTTGGTAGCAGCCTGCCGTACCCAAAACTGACGATAAAAATTAATTATTCTCTTCTTTTTTAAATAAGATCAGCATTTATAACTAATTCTTGAGAACGGTAAAAGCAGTAGAAATGAGACCAATTGAATGTGCCATTTTAAAAATCCTACGATATGCAACTGATAAGGAACATAACTCGCGTTCCCTTATCAAACGTTATCTGTGCTTCCAGCAATAAACCCCGATTGATTTTTTTCTAAGTGTAAACTATACAACGAAGTTGGTCGCACGGGATATTTCATTAATTTTTCAAAAGGAAACAAACGATTTTGTTTACTTAAAACCACTCTGAGGTGAAACTGTATATGTAGGTTGTTTTTTGTGTTCAATGGAATCCGAATTGTATTCACGCAATAAAAGTTCAAGTTTACGTTGGAAATAAAATGTCAGGGAGGCTCGTAAGCGGATTAAGCCAATTTAAACAGGCATCAGAGTTTTCTAATAATTTCGTTCCATGTCTCAAGGGATTTAATTAAAAAGGGCAAATTATTTTAAGATTCTCCAAAAATCCAGGTCATCTCCCTTTCATTCATCGAAAACAGACTTATACTCATTTATATTTCAAGCCATAATTGGGTCGTTCTCAAGTTTTTGGGTAGTAAAATAAGAATTACCTTTTATTCGCACGAAAGAAAAGTAAATCTTGCTTCGGTCCTACAAATATCTGAGTTAACCAAAAATTGAATTCTTTGCCAACGTAACCGTTGAAAAATTCTTTCCTTGTTGCCAACCGACTTTGCAATCGCATGGTGAACAACAAGCAAAGATAAAGGAGGAATTATGGTTGAACACAGAGACGTAATGACCGATGGAAAGGAGGAAACGGTGTCTAAAAAGGCACTGAAGAAGCAGGCAAAGGAGGCAGAGAAAGCGGCCAAAAAAGAGGCTCGAAAAGCATTAAATGTGGGGGTTTGCTCAAGTATTTTAGGTTAGTGAGTCACTGATTTATTGATAGGAATATTAACGAAATCCACATTGGTTTCAGACTGAACAAAGCAACGACACGGCAGATGATTACTCCCAGGGAAATTACGGGCAAATGCCAATGATTCAAAGCTCCGAGCGGGTAATCAAACCGTTCACCCAAATAAAGACTCTTGATGAAAAAGTAGCAGGAGAATTGGTTCAGGTTCGTGGAAGATTACACACTAGCAGAGCCAAGGGAAAACAATGTTTTATAGTCATGAGGCAACAGCAATATACAATACAATGTCTATTAGCTGTCAATGACAAAATAAGTAAACAAATGGTTAAGTTTGCTTCAATGTAAGTATGTTTTATGAATGAACTTACTAGTCTATGATTCCAATTTCAGTTCCTCTTTAATGAAGAATTATTTACTTGTTTCTCAGGATCACAAAAGAATCCATTATTGATGTTGAAGGTACAGTCCAGGTTGTTTCACAAAAAATTGAAAGTTGTACACAAAAAAGTGTTGAATTGCATGTTCATAAATTATTTTTGGTTAGTGCTGCCAAGAGCCAGTTACCTTTGCAAATAGAAGATGCATCAAGGCCTGTTAAAGATTTTGAGGTGAGTAATACACAGTGACTAATGTCTTCTATATTAAATAGAAACAAAATATCAAATAATTCCAAGCATCTTAAACATTTCATATTTTCTTCTTTATTTTTCATTTTCTAGGAGGGAGATACATTAAATATAAAAGTTAATCAGGATACGAGACTGGACAATAGAGTGTTGGATTTGAGGACTCCAGCAAATCAAGCCATTTTTAGGTTGGAAGCAGGAGTTTGTAAACTCTTCAGAGATATTTTAACTTCTAAGGTAATCATTTTCTCAATTTATTATTTTGAACCAATCTGACATCAGTGTCAAACTTTTTAATGTTGAATTTAACTACATTGAAGGGATTTGTTGAGATTCACACTCCAAAAATAATATCAGCTGCCAGTGAAGGTGGAGCAAATGTCTTTACAGTTTCATACTTTAAAGGATCTGCTTACTTGGCACAAAGTCCTCAGTTGTACAAGCAAATGGCCATTGCTGCTGATTTTGACAAAGTTTTCACTGTTGGGGCAGGTAAATTATATTATCAAATAAATGTTATCATAATGTTGAATTTTTTCTCAGTAGTGACTGTGGGTATTTTTTTCAGTTTTCAGAGCCGAAGACAGTAATACTCATCGTCATTTGACAGAATTTGTAGGATTGGATTTGGAAATGGCCTTTACATATCATTATCATGAAGTGGTCGACACAATTGCTCAAACATTCACTGAAATGTTTATGGGGCTTCAGAATTTGTAAGTTGAAGCAAGTTTTGGATTGCAGCAGCGATTGACTTTTATTTTAATGAGGCCACTTTTTTAAGGTATGCACAGGAAATTGAAACAGTAAGACAACAATATGCTGTAGAGCCCTTCAAATTTTTAAATCCAGCACTGAGACTGGAATTTAAGGATGCAATTTCATTATTGGCACAGGCAGGTGTCACTCTGGGTGAGGAAGATGACCTGAGCACTGCTGATGAAAAACTTTTAGGACGAATTGTGAAGGCCAAGGTAAAACATAAAATTATTAATTTTGTTGTGTTCCACTTAGTGAGGCCCTCCTTCTCCTCAAGTGATCAGCACTAGAATAATTCACCTGACATTAGTTATATTGTTGTGTTTAGCATTCATCCTGCAGAGTACCTCTTTTTTGTCCTTCACTATTTGAACATTTTTATGTGATGTAGAGAACAGAATTGATTTTATAATTACACCTGCTGTATTACAAATGTTTCACACTCTTTTTTTATATTTGCCAAAATTTTTTATAGGTCACTACATAAAAAATTTAAAAATTGTTTATCATTCTTTTTATTTATTTATTTCCGTGACATATTAGTCATGACATATTCGTTGGCATATAATTATTTCTTTGACAATTAAACAGCGCTAGAGTATTATACCGTCATATCACATATACACATAGTAATATTTTCAAAGCAATATTTTTATTGTATTTGAATTTCATTTTATTTTGTGCTTCACAAGTTTTGTTCAGCATGTAAAGCATGTTAGGGCATCATTTAATTTTACATTTATACTATTCCTAACTATTTTTTAAACTATTTAAATTCAGAGCTTCGTTTCTTTCAGTATGATACCGATTTTTACATTTTGGACAAGTACCCATTGGCCGTTCGACCGTTTTACACAATGCCGGATCCGAATAATCCAAAGAGTTCAAATTCATACGATATGTTCATGAGAGGAGAAGAAATTCTCTCCGGAGCTCAACGTATTCACGACCCGGAATTTTTGTGCCAACGAGCATCACATCACGGTGTAGGTGAGTGTGTCCGTGCAGTAGATCAGAACATTGGCAGTAGATGATAAAACAGAAAGAAACCGATATGGGCTGTCCGACAAGCATTACGATAAGTACTAAAAACTATACATTTAATGGAAATTATTTGTCGTTTGCAGATTTGGAAAAAATTAAATCCTACATTGATGCTTTTCGCTTTGGGTGCCCACCCCATGCGGGTGGAGGAATCGGCTTAGAACGAGTCGTCATGTTGTACCTCGGCCTTGATAACATAAGAAAAACATCCATGTTTCCGCGGGACCCAAAGAGGTTGACACCTTAAGACAGAAAGAACGAAAAATATCCAAGAAAGATGGAAAAAATTGTTTTCTATTTTTTACAATACGAATAAATTATTTTTCAAGAAGAAAGCTTCGAAAGTTTCGCATTCGGTTCTGGCAGCCTCACTCCATCACGAAATTATTTCTATTTAAGAGTCAACATTAAATATGGCTTATCCTCTAACGTTTTAAGCATGCATATAACTTTACTTATTGTACGCCAGTCCAGCAGTCCTACAAAAATATTACACGTAAAGAAAGAATGAAATAACGTAATTTTTAGCTTATAATTTTGTTAACATCGTAAAACATATAATTGATATAGGTAATCTACTTGTTGAATTATTCTGAATGCAGTTTTGGGGAAAAACACATTTCGTATGGTACCTAAATTAAACAATTTTTGTAGACGAAACAGCCACTGTAAAGTCGACATTAATTCTACGTCGATTGTGGTAGATTTAATTTTCACTGCACCAGGCACCTATTTTGGGATGTTCCACGCTCATCAGAATATTGTCGCGTTTTTCACCCTACACATGTAAAAGCGATCTGCTGTCGTAACGAGTTAACGAAGAAATAAGAGTAACCGCAATGTGCGAATCAAATTAGGATGCTTCTCTAAAGGTTGTTTAACATTTGAGCCGTTAACTCAGCCCATAAAGTGTTATTTGATTTTAACAATACCTTGAATTATAACAACAGTTTTCTAACTGTAACAATAGCAGTACTAACAGATATTCAAATATATTATTTAAAAATTTGAGACGTTTGAAAGTAACCTCAGTCTATGTGACGGCCACATTTTTGGCACGAAGAATTCTCACCAGAATTCTTTGTTCCTGCCGATTTGTCCCCTCTATTTTGCTCACATTGAAAGATGTTGCCTGCTGTAAAAACAAATTCTTAAGTTTTTGTTTAATTTAAATTTTTCAAATTTTTATTTTATTAAAACCATTTACTATCTTCTTCTGCATCTGATATTTCCTCTTTCATCAGATCGTCTCCGAATGCTAAGGTCTGTCTGCCTGCCGTTTCGCCACCGCTGTTAACCAAATCCATTGTTGAGTCTAGCGAGAATTTCTTTCCCGTCTTCAGAATTCCTCTCATTCGTCTTCTCATATCTAGCAATGGCAAATATAAAGAAATAATCGGAGTACCTGTAGAAATACCTGTTGCACATCTGTTTCAATACTTCCAAACACTTGCGTCATGCGACACGTGTCTTCGCTAAGCCCTTAGACCTTGAAAGACAACTCACCTGGACGGTCTGTTTGAGGAAGTTGAAGTTGGGAAAAAATATTTGAAAAGCAATTGTTGAATTCGTCGTCATCATAGATGGCTGCAAAACTGCCATTGACAATTTTAGGTGACATAGGCGAATTCGACAGGAGTAAACTGGACCCGAAGCTGGCGTTTCTTTTTTTCGTTTCTTTAAATTCACAAGAAAATTATCAAAATTCTTGATACTGGCAGGTACGTTTGATTTGGGACGGTGGTACATACCTGCCAGAGGTACACGTAACCTGGGTTCATTCATTTGCAACATTTCTTCTTCTAATATATCAGTTGTTGTTGTTTGAACTTCCTTCCAATCCTCCTCTAAATCTTTGATTGTCGTTCTCTGAGACGTTATTGTGAATCTGATGACATATTTGTCCTGTGTAATAAATCGCATTTTGTCAAAAAAGTGCTAAGGAAGTCAATCCGGGAACATGTCACTATGGCACTATAGAAAGCATGTGCTGAATAGGAAAGAAAATCAGGATGGAGATCAGACTTGGAATTCGAATGTACAGACTCAAGATCTTATTAGATGAACCTTCGTAGGAAACAAAAACGAGCTTTTTATGTTAACCTGTTCAACTAAAGGGCAGGCTGTCAAATTGTACTGGAGTAACTCATTATACAAAAGTTTCGTACAAATAATGTGGTTCTACCTACGGGATGATAGTATTTTATGTTTCCCATATACATTTTGCAAAAGGAGAGCACAAACTAGAATTTTGGTTGACAGTGTGACGATGTCCGATGTTATACCTTCAGAGCTGCTGGTACGCAGTGGATATTTCCTCTGGAATTCAATCTCTTGAGCAGTTTCCCTGTCATTTCATTGTCTCCACGAAGTCTGAAAACGACTAGTCCTAGGTACCTTGGTGCTGGAACTTCAAAGCGTTCATCAGCCAAAACCATTTGCTCGAATTTCTCTGCTAAACGTATACTCTGCGGAAAATTGTCAATAAAATTATGTGTATATGCCTGCTTGTTTAATGTGCAACAGAGCACAATTAATCCCACATTACAAATACTTTTTAAAACTAAGAAAAATTATGTAGTTTGGAACAAGGAAAAACACATTGACTAGTAGTTAATTCGCTGTCTCATGAACTAAGTAGTATCCAATGCTGTGGTTTTCGAGAAACTACCCGAAAGTTAGTTCCCATTGTTATTATAGAAACATATTATAATAAAAACTATTTAATTTACTTCTCTGACATGTTTCCGAAGTCCTGCGACACCGAATGATCTGATGACGAACCACAGTTTCAGAGCTCTGAATCGTCTGCTCAGTGGAATTTGCCAGTGCTGAAATGGTGAGGCCAAACAAATATGAAAAATCTCTCCTACTCAAGCAACTACAGCAAAATAAGATTTTATTTTTACACACCATGTAGTCAATGGCGAGACCTGCGAAATATCAAACAAATTTGATTTTAAGTTGTCAAAATTATGCAGGTGGGTCCTCAAATGTTAACATTAATTTAAAAGTATAATTCGAACAGACATGTTTGTGTTAGCTTTTTATAAGTTGTAAGTTTCTACGTCAACCTAAGCTGACCTTTCACAGGTTAAAATGTAGGCTTTGTTTGGTTTGGTTTCATGCAACAGAAGTTGGTAAAAAAGCGGCGTCAAATCGACGCAGGGGTCTACGTTGTATCAAACGAAATTCTTTCCAACACTTTCATGTGTTCAACTTATGTTTTTAGAATCCTTTAGCAGTGGGATCTTCAGTGTGGTACGCAATGTACATTACTGGAGTTCTGAATCTTGTTTATGTTATGTTCAGTAATACGATTATTTAATGAACAGGTAACCTGTCCTATAAACTAGATGAACTACACCAAAATTGACAGAAAGGTCATTCAGCACAATTAAAAAAAATAAAAACAAATTCTTATAACATTAATAAAGAGCTGCAAAACTCCTGAGGACAACAAAGCCCTAATCCCTTTTCTACCTACAAATTATACAAAAAGATACTGAGTACCTGATGTCATACAATGAATGTCATGATCAACAATATAAAGCAAACAGTTTTTTTGTAAGAACATTGAACAGGACCTCATTGGATGGAGACATTCAGCAGGGAAGACACAGCTGAAACTTTTCTAAAGGGGGGGAGGGAGGGAGAGAGAGAGCAAGATGTTTTGTCCAAGATGGCCAAAATGTTTTGATAATTAAATTTTAGTACAGTAGCTCCATCGACGATTTACCCGTAACACCAAAGAATATATAAAATGATAAAGGCGTAGAGTGCCTTCATTAAATCTTTAAAAATATTGTCCTTCTTTGGCCATGGAAGCTGACAGTTTAGAAGGCACCACTTGATCTAGGAGAACTGATTTCCAGGAGCACCAGGTCCCGCCCTATAACCACATAACTCATTGTGAGTACAGTGCCTGCAGAGACTCTTAATATGATGGATAATAAGGCTCAGAGCGGAAGTTCTGAGTTGCTCCGCCAGATCATTAGGAGAACCTATTGATCTAATAAGTCATTGATTAGATCACAACGTGAAGAATAATCTGTTTTCTTTTGTCGGCGCATTCGATTTGTTCATATTTAATGAAATTCAGTCGTTAATGATTGGTAAAAAAATGGATTATTCAAAAGTATTCAAAATTACATAATAAAAAAGAATGGTACAAAAGCCTCAAAATTCTGGGCCAATCAGTCGTCTTCCAAAAGAAACCCACGAAAGAAGCGTAAGGAAAAATAAAGGGAGACTGAGTAATTAGTAAACTGAGTAGCTAATTTTACCATGACAAACTAAAAATAGTTTGACCTCTACAGGAAGCAAATTAAGCCGATTAAGATCTCAAACGACCATACAAGAAAGAAATTTAAATATTAAAGAAACTCCTAGCAAGTACTTCTTGATGAACACAAATTATGAACAAATTAGTGTTGGTGACATCACCTGAATTTTCATGTTGCAGGTACAGTGGATCCACGTTGAAAGTTCTATGAAGAGATTTACTGTCTTTCACCCTGGAAGAAAGTAATAATTTGAGAATCAGATCGAACAAAACTTTATTTCTCAGATTTCGGTCAAATTGACCAGTGCTTATTTTTACGTTTCCCTTTTCAAACGGTCGCATCTTCAACCTTTTGAATTTCATTCAAAACGCTGAATAATTGAAAATGCACTTGCAAGTTGAATGACACCATTCCCTGAGTTGTGTCTTTGTGATGAAGAAACAAGTTCAATGAATGCCCAGTTTGTTTTTATTCTTTCAGTTGCAGTTCATTTGTTTTCATTATTTCTTGAGATCGGGATACTTATTAAACTTGGAGGGGGGAGGAGAGAGAGAGAAAGAAGAGAGAGGAAACTATTGGAGTTTTGCGAAAGTTCTGAAAGGTTCGTAGAATGGAAGCTAAGAACTAAAACCGGTTTTAGTTACATGTTTTAGGTAGGTCAATGTACTTGGCAAGAGTAAGGAATCACATACCTACTGGACACCGGACACCGGACACTGTCGTTAATACCTGGAACCGAAACAGCTACTCACCACAGAGCGGTGCAGTCGAAGTGCACCATCATCCACTTGGAGGGATTGAAAACGAATGAATCGGCATAATCAATTCCTGCGAGCCATTTCCGGTTTTCAGGGCATATGAAGGATGTGCCAGCATATGCTGCGTCCACGTGAAGCCAGAGTTCTTCCGCCTTACAGATGGGGCCCAATTCCGTGAGGCTGTCAAAGGAACACGCTCCGGTAGTTCCGAGGGTGGCACACAGCTGACAGATGGACGTTTAACAAAGCAAAATAAAACATCGACATTTTTGTTCAGGTTTCCCCTATTCGAAAGCTTAAAAGTCTCAACTCTCTGGAGACTCAATTAAAAACAGCTGACAGGTCTGAGCTGCTTAACTCAATTTTCGAAGTTCAATTTATTAGATCACTTTCGAGATGGGAAATGAAAATAATCATATACTGACATGACTATAGATACTTATGGACACAAATTAAGTTCTGAAGTAAACGGTTTCAGGAACACCTGTCCTACTCCAATGGCCTTACAACTATTTTCATATTCCCATTATTTTCAACTACAACTAATTTCATTCTAACTACTCTACTGCATACTAATATTATAAATACTCACAAAGAATGGTATAAGTCCTTGCTCTCTGTCTCTCTTTATTGTTTCTTCTAATGTTTTACCCCTCAGAGATAGATTCTCATCACTTTCTAGACATCTCATTTTAACTAGTCCAATCATTCCGGCCTTTACAACCGAAGAGTGGGCCTAAAAATGGAAATCAGTAAATAATGTGTAAGTGGTAATGGGAAACTCAGATAAAACGATTAAGGACCTGGTCGGAGCAATAAGCAACCAATCTGCTATTGATCTCTGCGTCTTCTAATTCTGGAAAATGAACCTGATATCTACGAATGACCTGATTTCTTCCCGCTAACAGACAGACCAGGGTACCTTCGCTTGCCGACGTCTGAAAATTTGCAAATTTTATCTGCATTACCATGTTGCTTGCTTTGAGCAGTCATATCTGTAATGAACTTGGAAAGTTTTTGATACCTGAATTACACCACCTCCGGGACTATCGTGCCTCAGGTGTAGGAATTCTTCCGGAAGTCCGATAATCTGTCCGAGCCAGTTCATCACGATCGTCTCCAGTTCGGTTACTACCGGACTCGAAGCCTGCATACATACACATGCACATAAGTAAGTGAACCCAGTTCGAACCCCACTACCCCAGACGTGGAAAAGTGATGGCCCGTACCCAAGTGAACCCTAAGCAGTTGATAGCATCGGATAACATGTCTCCCAACAATGACGGAAAAGAATTGAGTGCTGGAAAATAGGCATGCATCCGCGGGCTCTGCCAATGGGTAACCTGAAAAAGTCTTCATCGGTCAATTAAGACTTCCAACTTAGGTTCACGTTCTAAAGTTCAGAGTATGAGACCCCGTCACCAACCCCTGGCATAATGACTTCTTCAACGTCCCTCCAAATTACTTCCCAGGCCTCGCCTTCAATAGGAGGATGCTCCGGAATTGACCGGCTGAGGAAGCCCGGTTTGACATTTGGAAAGACCCGTCTGTCTCGAATGTTTTCCAAATAATCGGCAATGTAGTCGACCATATCTTTTCCTATGGGTGGCAGTAAAAAAACAAATTACGCAAAAATGGAAAATGAGCAGCTACAACAACAACCAAACAATGGGAAAATACGCGTGAAAGGCAAGAGATGTTGAGCATCTGCAATAAAGCAAGCAAATAAATCTATGTAGGAGAAGGGTATCCAATTTGGTGTGATCCGAGTCGAACAAACTCAGTCAGATCCAATAGAGAGCTTTTAGATGCCATAAAACGCCCGAAAACGAAATAAATTCAAATGACTTTATTGAATTTAATACGAAATTTGGGTGTAATGAGAATTAGAGGAACGCAATCACCGGCTGCATAAAATGAAATAAAACAGTATTCCCATGCCGAATGAACCGATGCAAACATATGATCTTGATCTTTGAAAAGAAGATCACAAACTCTAACAAAATATAATTATGAGAATTATTGTCCCAAGAGGCAATGACTTACAATATAAAAAATATTAGGCAATTGTTTTGCTTGAAGTATTTTCCTACGAACTACCTACGAACAAGAATTCATAGAATTTTCAACAGGCAATAATATAAAATTCATTAATTATCCTCGGACATTTTGATGTACCTGAACAAATAACCCTTGCGAGATTAATAATGCGAAATATTAATAAACCTCTAAAAAGGGTCAAGAGTTACGTTTTTTTTACCACTTCAAATGTTAAACGATATTTTGTCGTCAAGTAGTAATGTTGGTCAAGTTGTCAGTTCCGGGATCCTGTTGGAAAATGTAACAGAAAAAGGCGTCTACGAGCAGTAAAACAAGTAACCGAAAAGTAATTTAAACTAATTGAAGGGATATAATTCCGGAAACAGTTTTACGAGATGAATTTTCAAAACGGAAATGACCAGTCAAGTAGTCGATTGTCAAATTACTTGCCCCGTTTTCGGTATTCTTCGAAATCCATCTGCTCTTCTATAAAGAAATAAGACTTGTTTGGGTGTTCCACACAAGTAGCACACTTGCACAGATGGATTTTCTTTTCTTATTTCTGTAAAAACCAAACATTATATTCGTACATCACAGTACATCAATATATTCTATATTGAACCGTAAGTCACACGTTCAGAAAATGACATATGGATTAAGAAGATGATCATCAATTTAAAAAAATTTCGGTTGTCGTCATTAATTTTTAAAATAAAAATCATCATAAAATTAGTCCTTAACAACTTCAAAAATTGCTGATTTTAATTAGAATTTTATAATTACAGTTTCTGATCTATATTGTCAGGCAGAGCAATGAGAAAACGCAACTCTGCAATGCAATAATTACACTCACAATTAAAAATTTCACTGAAATAAGTTAGTAAAAATAGAAAAACTAATAGAATATAAAATTTACAATTCTTTACTGCCGTTAACGTGTATGTATTGTTCACAAATGATAATCGTCTGAGAACATTTTACGTTACGTTAAAAGTATTGAAATCAGAATCTATGTAAAGGATAATACATTTAATATAAAACAGTGCAAAAAAATTTTTTATAGTACTATTTTCACTAAGTAAAAGTTTTCTAATATGGCAGTCGATCTTTACGTGAAATACGTAACAAGTAAAGTGAATTAACTAATAACAATATTGATATATATGTAATGTCGTAATAGCTGTAATGTAATATAACTTGTTGGCCCTAAGGTATTCCAAAAAGCTCTTGCTTAAAAGTATCCGATTCTTTTGAGAAGATGTTGTTGAGCAATTTTTTTTTAATTTTAACAAACTTTTACCATATTTCTAAATTTACTAGAATCAGAAATAATAGTTTAAAAATGTTTCTACTATTCTGTTATTATGTTATTCAATGCCGTTCGTGGTTGAAATTGGGTATTTCGTAGTCTGACATGTACCCATTGATCGATTTGATTATATGTATACTTAATTAATGTATTTTACTTTAAATTCCACTTAAGTTGAGTATGTATTCGAAAAAAATCTCGCGCGAGTTGGCGGAACCAGAAGATCACTAATGCGCTTGCAAATACAAATTTGTCACAACTGCTTACAACTTCCGCTTTGAAGATAGTCAAGAAGAATTGAGCAGAATGGCGCAGACTCCCTTAAAGATCAACCCTGCCCCCTCTCATGAGTAATAAAAAATTATTTCTTCTCATTACATCCATGCATTTAACTATTTGTCAGTCTAATTTTATCCTATTTGTTCAAATCTGCCTTACACTTTACATTATTCCTTCTGATTTGGACGGTTACTCCTCACCCACGAATAGTGCTTAGCAGTAGTTGCTGGAATATACATTTTTAAAAAAATTATATTTTTTGGCCTCCGTCAATTTTTGATATCAATATCCTTGAATACCTGTCACGTGTGACAATTTACCTTTCCACCTGCACGAAACACCCATTCCATCAGTCGTTGCTTGTCTGCAATCTTGCCATTGTGTCATCCGGTTATCCGAAACGTATCACTGATCGAAATCGGGTGTGGGTGTTGTTTGTTCGTGTCTATCAGTCCAAAGACCTCGGTCAAAGGAAAGCACAACGTAAGCAGAAAAAACCCGCTTCCTGACTGCTAGTGACTCGCAAGGTTTTTGATCCTGGCAAATCACCTTGGTGTGCAGAGGATGGGGGTTTTGAGGCGATGCAGCTGACACGTGTTTATGTTGGTCAGCGTTTTCCATTACTCAACCGGTTTTTGCTGAACGGAGTGAACGTCAAACGGCAAAGACATCAGTCTAGGGGAATTCGACACACCTGACCCTATAAACTGTACTTCGGGTATCCCCTGATGATAAGACGAGCTCTCATCAACGAACTGTACCGTTGGTAATGCCATGAAAAGTTTCTAATGGATAGATGGATAAACTGCCATCAAACGCAGAATTAAATTCATGCAGTCAATCAACGCATGGTTTTTGGGTTAAGTATTCGTGTAACGTAAAGCAAACGCAGCATAGTGGACCCGGAAGGACCTAACCGTGGGGATGATATGTGAGTGTGTGCTTCTGGGACGTGATAGACAACAACTGCAGTAGAGATGGCGATAGAGATGGCTTGTAACCTTCTCGATGGCATCCTTTCTCGACACATTTACCTGAAGACGTTCATAATAAACCGTGAAATAGGCCATAACCCGTTAGATGGTGAAGTTCATTGACCGTACAGTTATGTCCGAGCTTCATGTTCAATTACAGTGATTCCCACTAGGGGCGCCTCCGTCGGAAACCTGGAGAAAAACTCGATTCCCATTGGTTCAATATGGCTCTTCCGCACGCGGAAATTTCTTCCATCTTGGAAACGGTTCTTTTTTTCTTTTTCTGATTAGTACCTTGATTTTTCAAGTTCACGGTTTCAGTTGTTTTTCTTCCTCGGAATTTTTTGGTGATTTGTTTACGTCGAAAAATCTGACTGTAACCTCTGCGGCTGTCGCATTTTTTGGTTGTATTTCCGGTTTGTTTCTGTTGATTTTTTGTAGTTATTGCTCCTGTCAATTATTTCCGGTGTGTGTGCGCGAAAGGTTTTCAAAGGATTCTCTGGAAGTGTTTCGTGCCGGAGCTAACGGTTCTTCTTCTGTCCCAATAACGGAACCTTCTTACGAATGGAACCCACTTCTGGTCCTCTCACAGGGGAATTTCCCTGGAATTCCTGTCGTTGATTGATTTATTTTTTTATATTTCTACCTCTTGGGGTTCGGTAGTGTCTGTTGTGGATTTGTCTTCAGGTACCAGACTCTGCATCTCAGAGTAACCATCGTGTCTTCCAGACAATCGTTCAGACTTGATGTCCCATCGTAAAACGATTTTTCGTCGGTTTTGTGTCGCCTCGCCACGACATTGTTAGTAAAAATTTAGGCGAAATATTAGTAAAAAAATTTGTTTGTAAAATTGTTCCTTTTGAAATTTCTGTCAGTCGTAAATTTCGTGTGCGGTCAGCAAATTGTACTGCTGGCTAGGTGGTAATGACCCCGTGAAAGAGAAAAGGAATATACCTGGCGATTGCGACCAATTTCCTTTCTTCTTTTGTTTTACAGTTACTCAGGTGGTCAGTTCCTTAATTTCCGGTGCGTTGGGCCCACTCCCTCAACCCCACACCCATAAGAAATAAGGATTTTCGGCACTTTCGGCACTTCCGACACTTCTTCTAAGATTTTTAAACTTATATCTACAAATGTTTCCAGGGTTTTTTTAAAAGCACTGCTTTTTTAGGGTCTGGAAATTCCAGTCCTTGCAAATATACTTAAAAAACGTATACTCCTTCGATATTTTTGAGTGAAAATGATTTTGAAGTGAGTTCATTTTTGTTTTTGTTTTTTTCGGTTGCAGTTTTGAGTTGTTACTTGGTCAAAATAATAGATTTAGTGCGTGAAATGCGTGTTTAATTGTCGTTCGCAACATTGTGGCACATGTGTAAAAACAAAACAGGGATATTGCCCAGATAACGGATAAATGACAAGCCCGAAAGAATCTCTTTGAGGGGATGTATAGGGCCCCTACTACTTGACATGCCCAGCACCATCAGAGGTAAGTCATCACTATATTAACAAATCTTGACATTGCTTGAGTAGACGGGTTTTAAAATCAGAAGTACTACTTGCAAATTAAATTTGGCTGTTGGACCTGCCAAATAGTAAAGTAACTCCCTGAGGCGGTCTTTTACGTTTTGCACATTTTGACCTCTTGACCTCTTATATGCTTGGTTAATCTCACCCACCAGAAAGTCTTTGTGAACATGTTTTGTACATACGATAATTTTTTACACTTATGTTACCTGAGAAATTCAAATCCGCATTAACCACTTTAAGTAGCCAGAGGATTAAAGTACTAAAAAAATTTAAATAGCTGTGGTGCCCACGCTTGACTACCAAAAAATTACTGTAACCGGCACTAGTAAAAGTAATTATTATTAATAAATCAATGAATATGTACATAATAATTTCAAAAATCTTAGACAGTTCGCTAAGGAAGTATACCTTTTGAAAAATAGCAAATTTTAATTAATCAGAATTGCTATAGAATTGAACTAAGGACTACTGCTACATTAAATGACTAAGCTTTGTAATTCTAACACGAGGCTTATGGCAAATTGTAACAATTAACACAAATAAAAAAAATTTTTTTAAATCAATAAATCAGTGAGAGGAGTGTGTAATATGATTGAACGTTCAATACCTCTGGAACTTGTAATATTTTTACACCAAAAGAACCACAGAATGCTCATGGCACGAGAACATTCAATTTCCGTAAGATTCGTATATGAAACACAGGTGAGCTGACAATCAAATTTGCTGTCGCTTTGAATTGACACTAAGTTCTCACGCCTAGTTTTAAATCAAAAATTTTCTACACCAAAGTACCATCTGAAGGTAAATCAGATGTTTAGTTTTTCATCGGTCACGGAGATTGCACAAATATCCGCAATAAATGAACTCGAAGAGTTTATTTCCATTAGTCAAATAGAAATTTAGTCATCTCATAGGATCCGGCTCGAAGTCATTGACACAACATGTTTTGGAAACACCTCGGAAATTAATGAACCTTTGCTAAGACACCGTAACATTGATTTATTACATTTATTATAACATTTGTCTTTAGAAATTAAATTTGGCCAAGTGCATACGTGTAGCCCGCGGACGCACACAGGGCCATGGCCGAATCGAACATGAGATGACTCCTTAAAAAGATGACTTTCGTACCATTTCCTTTCCAAGGTCGGTAAACAACCTGTGCCCATTCCAAATGCCTACTATTACTACCTCACCCAAATTTCGTTGCTTAGCAAGCTACCTGCACATGAATCTCCCACGTGCCATGAATGCATCATGGGTGTCCTTTACACCGTTTTCCACTTCTCTGCGGATGCCCAAGATGAGAACTTAACCTAGTAATATTTCATATCCAAATGGATAACTTCTTTTGTACGAACGTTTACGTTCTCCCAACGTTTTTGTTCCGATTAGTAGATATTCAAATAGATGACTTTGTCTTTGTAATGACCTAAACAATCCGAATTTCTGTAATAAAGCCACCTTTCTGAAAGCCATGGCAGCGGTGTGTAGTTTATTATTTTCTTATTTTAAAAAAATTTATTATTCCTGCTGAGAGTAAATAACAATAAATAACTTTTAGGAAGCCGTAAACAACTGTCAAAATTTGCTCAACAAAATAACAAATTTGAGAATACTTTAAAATACGAAAAATGGTTGAACGGTCACAGTGATTGGCATTCTGGGCTACTACAGTAGCTACCAATTTACCCTTTTCAAACAATTAAAAATATTGAACAATCTCCTCATTCGTTGTGTGTGCAATTCGTCCTTTACACTTTGATAAATTAACTACTTTGGAATTTTTAGATATAAAAAACTTACAAATGGTTAATTCATCACTACATTATCAATTGAATGTGTTTTGTGGTTTTACTTCAAATGTTAATTGTTTTGTAAAATTTCGACAACCGTTACATTTTAGTTCTCAATTTGCCCACCGCCTGGAGCGACATTCCTGTGACGTAGTGTGTCAGCCATCAGCATCATTGAAATTTTTTAGTTTTACGGGCTTTCCTAAAATTATCTGTAACAATTATGTTTTGTGTCTTTGGTTGAGAGCATTAGAACGTTCTGAGTGAGCAAGTAACCGTCGTGTATATTTTACCGCCGCGTAAACTACAACACCGAAAGAAGAGATGTTATTAACATAATTAATTATCTGATACAGCAGTCAAACGCGATAAAAAAAATTAGGCAAAAATAAAGCGTGGGTATAAAGAACAGAAGAACAATTTGTGGAATTTGCTTCATTGCCAATGACGAGATTAATTTTTTTGTTCTGAGCAAAAAGGTAAGAAAAAACTTTACGACTCACAGCCAAAATCCGTTATTCCCAGACAAATTTGATTGTGCTATTACAAATCTTATTCAACATTAACGGTTTTTCCTCTTTCGCGTACCCTGTTTTTGAAGGCAAAATGTATTCCTTTCAAAATGGCGGAGGTGTTTTCCCTTTTTTAAGACGTAACTCGCCCATTTATTATTTTTTCTTGCGCCCCAGGCATAGTGAATAATATTGTCAACCCTAGTGCAAAACAAGAGATGACTGATTGAAGGTATGCCGTATGCACGATAGGAGCGGTTGCCATAAATATTCTATTTATGGCAGTACGGGGTGCACGACCAACGGTTTTATTTGTCGAAAACACAAGAAAACGTCCTTACAGAGTATGTACGTGTAAAAATTTCAAATGGGAAAGTCGTTTGATACTTTTTAATTAAACGTTCACATACAATACGTTTACTGTTATGGTGCCATTGTAGTAAAGGCGGTAGTAGTCGTAGTAATAGTAATAGTACAAGTCGTTTTTCGCAATAGTCACAGGTTGCCACACTGACCAAAAGTTCACTAACCCAGAGGTCTTAAGTCAACTAAGTTCAACATCTGGACAAAACACTGACTAATCAATTTTTAAATTTTTAAACAAAGATTTACAAAAAAGGAACAAAGAGCATAGTTCGTCTTTGTCTTCGTTCAATTGCATCATTCGACATGGTCGGGACGGCAGGCCGAATTGCCCAGCTGACAGTGTAAGGTCTGTCTATGTGACAGGTAGAATTTGATATTCTTAATTGCATGATTAAGCACAGTCACCTTATTATGAGAGAAGCAAGCAGAGATTAAGGAAGTTTCGTTCAAAAAAAATTTTTTTTAAACTCTAAAGAATTTTCAAGTGGTTATATAGGAAATAGGAATATAAAGTAATTACGGTACTCAATGAACCTTGAATGATTGCTTTTAACGAATCATACCGCGCCCAATACATAAATTTTGTATGAACCTGACAAGTTTTAAAAAATTGTAATGTCTATTGTGGTGCTCGTGAATTTCTTCGACCGATCAAATACGAAAAGTATCAAACAATATACTTGGATCTCACCTTCAATGTTAATAGGATGAGTTAATGAAAAATTAGAGGATGGGATAGTACCCTGACGGGTCGGAACTCATTGTAAAAGCATTTATTACTTCGTCGCCTGTTTTTATAAAAAATGAACAATAGGAAATTTGAGGTGTATATACTTGTAGTAATTCAACAGCCGTAAAACCATTGGGATATCAAAGTACAAAGGAACGATAGAATCTTGATAGAAAACTTAAAAAAACGAAAAACAAAATTTAGGCCCTCCGGGAATTTTCGTCTAACGGTGAACAACAAAATCCGCCTCATTCTGTCTGTGAACTTGCTTAAGTTCACATGTTCATGTTCAACATTAAGTTATTTCTTGTATAGTAGGTTTACTGCGTCTACAGGAAAATAAAACATACGTTTTGGTCAATCTAACCATGATCACCACAGAAAATAGTACAGCAATTCCTTCCACGTGTCGTCCACTACCTTACACTGTAATTACAGATTCACCAAACCAAGTAATTGATAGCTTCAATTTCCAGAATAGGTTTACATATTGATATTGACTTGTTAAATCAGTTTGACAAGTTTGTAGTTCCTCTTCGTTTAGTGACCCTTTACGAAAGACTTTTTTCACCAACTTAATACCTCTTTGAATCGTCGAAGAAGGCTTGTTGTAGTCGAGTCCGCTTTGTGGTATCGGTTAATTGAAGGTAACCGATGACAGCCACGGCCTCTCACACGACTTGTACCTATACTGATGAACACGAAAATCCCTGATAATGACTTCATAATTTCAACTACCGTTATTGCCCATCGATTTTTAAAAGCACCAAAAATCTTATCTATACAAATTATCGGTATTTTCGATCGGGTAATCCACGTTAGTTTTGAGTGATGAGAATACGGTCCATCCTAAAGTACCCGACTGATACCCGAGGAGCATGTTTTGTAAAAATAAATAAAGCATGCAGTGAAAATTTAAGAGCCCAAGCACGTTGGGAACACAAAGAAACCCAGAAGAGATGCCTTTGATTACATCACGAAAGTACCGTCCGCAAGAGGTGTCATTACGTCATAAATCCCGTTTGTCAAAGGATGCCCGCGATGGCCCTCGCACCGGCTAAACATGAATACGCACAAGGTACCCGTCCCGTCAGGGGGGACTAGCTAAACGTGGGGCCCCTCGGTCTTAGCCTACTAAACGAGCAACGGGACTCCGGCTCCAGACCAAGGTGACGCTGATACTCCTTTCCAGCCCGCTATACACGTGTTTTTAGGAGTTCATTGACTTCTCCAGTGGTTGGCATCCGCTACACTAGGTAACGCCGAAGAATGTCTTTCGTTCGAGAAAGCCACGAATGACCTCGTGTTGTGGTGAGGAGAAAGAAAAAAGTTTTAGGCTCTGTCCATTTGATACGTATTCATCGAACGGCTTACGAAGCCCCTTTCAATATTTTGATGTACATGTACTATTAATGCAATGTTTAATGTACCACAATCTTAGTTAAACAAAGTTTTAAACCAAGGAAAATTTTTCAGGAATTCATTTCGCATGGTACCGACGAGAAATAATGTGCACTGCTGTGTAATGATGTAGTGTTCTTTCTTAAATGTGTTACATACATACAAATATCGTGAATTACATAAAGAGTTCTTTATACAATTATGAAAATAATTGGGCACATTGTGTTATATTAAATATTCTTTATTTTTTTAAAACAAATAGTTTTCCGTTTAATTACACTAGGTACAAAAATGATGAACACAATAGAATTTGAAACTAGAAACTTTTGCGTAAGAAGCTAGAAGTTGCTAAACTTTTGTGAAAAATTATAACGGCCAAATGTTTCTGCGCCACAACATTACAAATCGATAAAATAGTTTTTTGTTGCATGTTTCTTACTTTAACCGTAAGATGTTTCTCAAAATCAAGGAACTTGATTTTCCCTGCGTTGAAGTGGGCCGAAACAGAGTTAAAATTTCAAACATCGAAAGAAATTAAATGTTAGGCGTGAGATCTTCTTTTTTGACAGGTAGAAACAGGTGACTGGAAATTATGAGCAGCTTACAGATTCACCCTACCTTCACCAAAGATTTAAAATTTAAAAAAATGTAGGCTTAAACGAAACATTTATTGTAGCCAGTAGTTATTACCGCGCTTTAAAACCCTAACGACTACTTACATTATTTTTATGTACCATATGCGATCCTTCGAAAGCCGATCACACACCATTCTTTATATTGATCTCGGTAGACAAAGTTGAAGAATTAATAGACAAATTGACAGTCTCTAATGTCCTACCAAATGGAAAATAAGTTAAATTACAACCAGTTTTTTGTTAAAATATGCAAGATAGGAACTTCACAAACAACTTTTAAGGAGGTAATGGAAACGATAGTTTTTAGTCTCCAAAGGACTGTCTTGTAGATTGATGGATGTACTATAGTGAGTTGGAAAAACTCCAAGAGAAGAAACACAACAGGTTATGACAATTTTAGTAAGCAAAAGGTCAGAGTTCCTGATGAACCGTTATGCCACACATTATTCTCCATAGCGTTGTGTAAGTAACATAATCTCGTCTACCGATAGTAAGACAGCAATGTGTACCCGAAGAGTTGAATGCTGGATCATACAGATCATCGGGTCATATGATCAACTAAACTCATTTTAGTTAACAGTGACCTTAACTCTACGAGAGGAGGTAGATGAAGACAAAACGTTAAGAAGATTCATTTAATGTTAGACAGTAAGTTGTCTTATAATTTCCTAGTATCCTAAAAGAATAGTTGAAATCAATTTGTGTAATTTCTGCGTAGATTTTGCCTACGCCCCTAAAATGAAAACTATAAATGTTTTCAGAAAAAGTAGTAATATCCAGTATAAATCGGATCGAAGCATAGGTTTTGTAGACGAGTGCGCAGGTTCGTTTGGGCTCCCGTGCGTTCCAACACAGTGCCATGGTTTTGTGAGAAAGGCCCCCTAGGAAAACAAAAAGAAAAACAAAATACGCGAAGATTTTTGTGTAAATGTCGTTTTCTGTGTGACTCCTGTGTTCTGTCCTAGATCAAATTCTACCAAAAATCAGTTCATGTCCGTGGATAGTTTAAGAAGTTCGTCGGTTCGGTTCATTAGAGCTGTGATGTGTGTGCTTAAGTGGTAAAAAGAAATTATAGCATTTGATTTTGTGTTGTGAAGGGTATTCGCATAA